>JAYKAV010003432.1:2128543-2279489 GCA_035582835.1 Phoebastria nigripes
AAGGGAAGGGGGGGTACAACCCCCCCCCCACCACGTCGGGACTCACTTGAGCTTGCCAAATTCAGAGCATCACAGGAAAGGAGGGCCCCTGGGAATTGATCCCAAATGAAACTAAATCATTTGCATATGCCGAAGCAAATGCCATCCGAGCATACAGCCAGTCTCCGGGCTCGACTTTAATAATTCAAAGCACCTATTTCCTTACTCCTCGACGTGGTAACACGCCACATACAGTATTAATCAACGACAAAGAGATGGCGATGTCAATTCCGAGCTGTCGTCTTGGGCGACGGCAAAGTTTTCTTTCATACTTTCCACCCAGATCTATAGGGTCTGTGTGCGTGGCTGCGTATGTGAGAGGGGGGGAAAAGCCAGGAGGAAAGAATGAGCAGAGGTTTATCTAACTCACTTGTTCTGCATTTATTCGGGAGGTCCCCAGAGGTTCGGGTAAACAGTACTTGAATTATAATCACACATTTCATTCAAATTTCATGCTTTGAGGATTTTTTCCTCATTAGAACAGTTAGTTGTCAATCTGACAAGATCACATTTGTAACCTTTAAACCACCCTCAGCGTATAATACATAAGGCCAAAAATCCCAACTACTACAGGTCAACGTGCAACAAAACGCTCCACCAGAAAGGGGGAGAAAACGCTCCTCAAASCCAGGGCTCGTCGCAGGTGGGCAGAACATTTACTGTACCAGTAAATCCACTGTATAAAACTAACTTCCTACAATATCGACGTATTAATGCTCCAGGTGAAAAATAACAAAGTGCTTTGATCATTTATTAAAAAAAAAAACAACTTACAATGTTTTTAATAAGCACCTAGAAATAAAGCCCGTTCTTCCCTTCTGTGTTTGCAAACTGCAAAATATGGTATTTTCTCTCTTAATAAAAGCTGTAGTTTCGCAGCTCCACACAAAGTTATACAACTAGCATTACATTTTAGTACAAATTTTACCGCAAAATTAGATTGGATGGACCTTTAAATCATCTAACTCAATCGCTCTCCTGCCACAGAAACAACCCCCTAACTCCAGCAGAATAAGCTTTTTCTGACTGGCGCTAGATAATTCTACAAATTTCACGTGCCGATGTCTATAGGTCACGGAAATGGAGAGAGACCCGCGACTTTCAAAAGCCATCCTTGAATCGTGACCAATGTGTCATGAAAATGACTGCAGATGATTTCAGTTTGTTTTTTGCAACCTCGGAGTGGGTAAACAGTCCAACCTCATTTGGATCCTGTCATATTAGTGCTTTCATTCTCCTGAATGGGAAAATTTCAGTATAGATGTATTGTACATAACATGATAAGAAGTTAATGCGGTTTGCAGGGAGTAAGCCCATAACTATAACATGATTCTCAACACATGACAATGAAAATTAATTACTTTACCATATCGTATTTGCATTCGACACATACATTGAGATAACTTTAATGTATTTTCCTGCYTCACTCGGGAACTTGTGATTGTCCCGGATATTTTTTCTTTTTTCTTTTTCAGAAACAGAAATGTGCATCTTACATAAAATTCATATTATTAATAACAGCCAGGAATACTATCGGAGAGACACCGACCGTATGCAGGGCTTTGAAATTATGCCAGGCGAGGCTATGTTAGTCCTCTGCCACCCACCCGCCCCTTCCCGCACCCCTCTGCCCCAGCAGCCCCCCAACGCGGCCCTGCTCGGGAGACCCCCGTGGCTTTCGGGGGTGCGGGTCGGCCACCGGCATGGCCAGGGACGCGTCTCCAGCTGCGTGGCCCGAGCTGTGCTCCGGGCTAACGGGAGCCCATTGATTAAAAGAGCAAACCACTAAAAATATAAGGGGAGTTATCTGACGAGAAGCAGCCTTTTTAAAAAATTAAATCTTTGTCGGTGTTTTAATCTCCCAATGCAGCGCTCTATGAATTTGCATCTGGCCGCGACGTAGCTGCATTGGGGATTTTCGCTGAACCAGGCAAAAGCAGTTGTTCTGCGCTGGGTGTTGTTGTTAATGCGGGCTGCTGGAGAGCCAAGCTCCCCGGCAGGACTCGGCACCGACAAAGGCAAGGATTTGCCGCCGGGATTCAGCTCCGGACATGCCGGTGTGAGGGTGTAGGGGGACGCTGCAGGTGCAGCTGTGCGGGACCCCCTGCAGACCCCCCGCCTGCATCTGCGCTGCCGAGCAGCTCCCCCCGCACACCCACCCGCCGGTGGGCGTCAGGCAGCGCCGACATCTTCCAGCCCTTGCCACAGAGTGGTGCCGGCAACGCTGCAATTACGTCCTTCGTCTTAACGAGAGGTTGGCAGCGTGGAGACGCCGAGGCGCAGGCGGGGAAGAGTGACGTGGGGACAGCGCGTCCCACCGCCCCGCGCCGCTGCCGGGCACCACACCGGCCTCCTCCAGCGAGGAGGAGCAGCTTCCCCGCGGCCCTGTCTAACCAGCGGGCTGTCTCCATTGCCCCAAAGGTACTTGTTCTGCATGTAAAGGGTCAAGGATGAGTACTTAAACCTTTGTTTTGGTGAAAACGATGTTATACTGTACCCAGAGGGAATGCCACCAAAGGGCCGGGGGGTTTAAAATACATACAACCTAACAGATGCATAAAATGCTCTGATAATGCATTATTTCAGCACTTTCTATGTTAGGTGTCATTCTTTCGGCATCTTCTACTTCACGCAGAACACGGCTGATCAGGTGTAACTTATCCATGCACTTACGGTATAAATACATTCCCCAAACACAGCACAAGTAGGGACAAATTCAGGTCGATGTGTCACCTACGTAGCATGACACAGCAAACGCAGGATGCCACGGTACGTGGCCATGTTGTCAGAATCCAGTTACTTTAGCGTTATCTAAGTTAATAATTTCTTTTACGGCCCTCCTGTTCCATTTTCCCCTTGCACCGCTGGTCACCCCAGACCAGCCACCCAGGCAAGGTATGGCAAAATGGTGAACAGGCAGAGAAACCAGGCGGGGCTGCCTGGAAATAATCAGCGCTGTGACTTCTGTGATAGAATTTCAATGCTTTGGTATATATATACTCGCTTCCATTCTCTCCTTGCTTCTCTCGTGTCAGATCTCAGCAGCAAATTCCAGAAGAGGGTGCGGAAACATTCGAGAAATCCAAGAAGAAGAAAAAGGAGGACAGAAAGGCAGGTTCTGCAGCTCCCGCAGGAGGCCATCTCTCCTGGCCCAGGAGGGGAGGAGGGAATGGGTCCCTGCTTTTCCAGCAAGATTTTCAAGACAGAGAATTTGGAAAGGGCCTCATCCCGCCAGCTGCTGAGCACCCTCCTCGCTCGACCAGGGGTGCTGCAATGGATGGTGTCCTGACGGAGCAGCTCCGCCACTGGCACGCTTCGTGTCTGGAAAGAGACCTTCCAGAACGTCATAGCAAAAGGATGCTGGAAGGAAGAGACAGCAGTCACGTTCCTGACGCTACTGTCACTGAGGTCCTCAGCAGAGGAGCAAAGGAAGGGAAGCGATCTGCTGGATGACAAGCTTGCAGCCACAAATTTAAACGGAYGATGGTAAAATATCAAGTAAGGTGACTAAAATAACCACTATTCCTCTAAGTCTGGGTCACTTGGATAATCTCATCCTTCTTACACAAATCCTTGAGTGTAGTTATTAAAACGTACCCGCCGTGGGCGGAGAAGTGGCTCTGAATGCCCAGACGTGAAGAACTTCACCCAGCTGTGGCTTTTTGCCCCAGCTGAGTGACCAGGACCTCCACTCAGAGGTCCCATGAAGACATGCCCCACCTCACGCCCCACCAGCCTTTTCCGACCAACTTCTCTCCTACTTAAGCAAAACAAAACAAAGAGAAGCAAACCCCAGCTCTGTTCCCCAAAGCCAGTCTATTTTGTGTGCCGGAAGGGACACAAACCGAACCACAGAAAGCTCATTCAGATGCTGGATAAACACAAGAACAAGTTGCACCATATTCACCTTATACAGACATACAGATGGAACACGTTCCCGGTAGCACATGCCATGGCCATTTTCTGATCTTCATGTTGGAGGATCCCAAATTGAGTTAGAGATTAACCTGCTGAACTCTAGATGACGTAATTTATAATTGTCTCTTTTTTAACTACTGCAACTAAAGGTAACATTTATTTTCCTACATTTTTGTACATTAATATTCTCTCCTCTCTCCCGCGGAAGAGGTTCATATTCAGATACTTGTGCACCATAGACTGCATACAGTATAAATATCTAATTATACAGATGCTATATGAATAAATCAGATCCTAAAAGCCACAGTCTCTAAAAAGCTACTTCAAACCAGCCAAATGTGGATACATCTGCTTTAATATTATAGACTACCTATTGATGGCAATCCTAATCAACCTAATAATCCTACGCCTTGTTTCCAGGCTTGTCTGCCAGGAGGGAGCAAGCCTTTTTCCCAGCACTGAACCTAGCTCCTCTCTTTCTCGTTAAGGGGACAAACTCTCCACCAGCTGTTTTAACCGGGTGCAGCTTGTGGAGTGGCCCCGACGGTTGCTTATTCCAGCAGAGAGCCTGGACCGAAGAGCCGGGCCGGCYGGCAGCACCGCCTCAGCCTGCTCTGAAGGACTCGGGACTGACCTGGACAGCATCCACGGCCGTGCCGGTACGACAGTCCTTGTCCACAGTAATGCTCTGTGCATGAGTCTGGTCATCATGCTAGTACCTGGACCTTGCTAAATTTTCAAATAATTTCAATAAAAATGCATTGGCAAGTTTTTTTCTAAATTGAAATGGTCGGTCAGACATGACTCGTGGGTGTCAGGACAACTGCCGATTCCACCAAATTCTTGTACGTTTGTATGTATTGAACACGTTGGGCGCATCTGCTATATCCAGAGCAGGTTTTAAGCAAATTGCCCTTTCGGCAGTGACTGATTCGGTGACATAACTGCACGTGCTCCTGTTCTTGCACTGCCAAACACGAACTAACTGGCCGAAGTGGGTGCTGTGACTGAGGTTGGAAGCCAGGAATATAGCAAAAGAGTTAAGACTGAGATCGCCAGAATAAACCATAGAACATCTCTGTAAGCATCTGCCAAGTTTAGACTGTAAAATATCAAACAACTTCTCCTTTTACCTCAAATGCTATACAGACTCTATTTACTAGATAGCACATGAAGTTAATAACATAATAAAACCCTAGATCAAAACTGGCTATGGAAAACCAAACCAGCATCCAATGTTTGCTTCCAGATAAGCCAATTTTAACACATGATCGGGGTGAGCACATCCCCTCAGCTGCAGGATGAGCTGGCCTGGCCCCTGGCGCGGGGCAGGGCACCGGGGGCAGGTAGGGAGGCACCAGGCACTCTGGCTTATCCGTCACCTTCCGTAAAACTTATCTTACCAAAAGAAAAAAAAAAAGGCACAGAGACATACTTTGCAGTTAATCTATTTTAAACAAAACTGTCTATCTAAAATACCCATTTGCCACTAGGTTTATTTTTGACTACACTGCTTACGAAAAGCCAAGAGAGAAACTTAAACCACATGGGCCAGGATTTCTTCTTGCACAAAGGCACTATTGCCAATTTTTACCATTTTATCTTGAGTATCAGAGTATTTGGTGGGCTTTCTTTTCTGGAAAGTCAGAGCTGCCGTAGTCATTGATTACAGGATGATCTCAGATTTCGTATTTTGAAGACTAAGCTTCTAACTCCAACAAGTGTGGAGGAGAGCTGGGAAATGGGAACTCTGAGGCAGAAAACCCCAAAGGCTAATAAAACCAACCCAATCTTTACTATTTTTAAAATCTCATGATTTCTTTTTTTGTGGATGGGAGGGCGGCTGACTCATGATATTTGAACCTTTGAGGTTAGCAATACTACGACAGCTTCTCCGCACTGCTCTGGCACCGTAAACAGACCCTACRACGACTGCAAGGTGGCATCGGGGTTACTGGCCCCAAGTCAGGAGTTCTGCCGGCCTAGACTATGGGCCGGAACATCCCATGGGCTTCGATTCGGGATTCACTACGGAAACGGACAGGAAAGTGGGTTTAAGGTGCATTTCTGACTTTCTCCATGTTCCCAAGGCACACAGGGTTAAGCGATGGGAGGTTCCTACATTTGGAAAATTTCAGCGTCATTGGTCTGAATGTGAGACTATGGGCATTGTACCATAGTCTACAGTCCACTGGAGAAGTATTTGGTAAAATAAACAGAGTAAGATTTTTAATATTTCATACAGTGCCGAGCAGTTCACCAATTGTCCACAACACACAACAAACAAGTAATTTCAGATTATAAGGGATTATCTTTGCTTTTGCTGTTAAAGTACAATCTAGAGTGATCAGCGCCATAGTTATTGCTCATATTGCTTTACTAAGAGGCTTCCACAAGTTCTTGGTCAATTGTCCTCCATTAGCATTAGCTGCCATTACAAAATAAATAAAYGTTTTTGAAGTATAAGGCAATCAAGGACCTGATCTTATGTTCAGTCTTTAGGAAAAAAAATCACACCGCAATATAACGATTTTCATTAGTAACAATATATATTCTCCCAAGTGAGTTCAGTGTTTCATAAAATGATAAAAGACCTACTTGCACCAGAACTTCAGAAAGAATTTATGTATGTTATGCTGTTGCACAATTATTTTTTAAAACAATACACAAAAAAAAAAGGAAAACAAATGTGGAAAAGGTAAGAAAAAGTTGTGGACACCATGCAAATGGATGCATGGCTAATGTTAAGAACCACAATGTGGCCTTTTCTTCAGTCACACGCAGCAATTTGTCTACATAGTAAACCGTTAGCAGAGCTGATCAAAGCACCCAAAAGCATTTCTCACTACCCTCCTCTCTGCTAAATGATCTGCAGGACTGAACATAGATGTGGGATCCTGCAAACTCGGATTCGTTCCCACTCTGCCACAAGAATCTGGGGAGGGAGCGGGAGAGGAACGCTGCTCCTCATTTATTGCACATTGCCATATGGAAGACTTTTCAGCTGTTACATAGTTAGGCCTCGCAGCCCCTCTATCTAGCAGTTAAATATTATTCTGTCACTGTTTCCCTTTGTATAGACGGAGAAACCGAAGCTCGGAGAGGCCACGGGCGCTGCGCCGGTGCTGCAGTTACATCGAGTCAATGGTGCCAAGGGGATTAGAGGCTGGGGCTCCCCGGATACGCTCCTCCGGCACGGGGCCGACCAGGGGAATGGCTCGGGCTCTCTGCCCCCACTACAAGGGAAAATACGAACTACGGTCACGCTGGTCCTGGCAACCGGTGGCCTGGCTGCCTTGGGATGCACAGGGCATTTGGGAGGAGTATGTGCCGGCGCAGAGGCGGCTGGGCTGCCACCGCGGCTCTGAGCTCCCGGGGATGCTCGGGATGAGGAGGTCACGTTTACACATGTGTAACTTGCTCTGAAGATTAACTTTGTGCTTGGGAATTACTTGTACTTGAAAATAACCCCCAACCTCAAATAGCCAGACAAAAGTAGCGGTAGAGATGATGCCTTTTTGGAAAAAAATCAGAAAACGAGGTAAAATCCTTTTGCATTGCCCACCCACGCACATCACCCTCCATACCGAGCAATACRTTTGGTTTTGCTGCTGGGTGCAAGGATGGGTAATACACAGAAAGATGAAGTGGCTGGTCCTGAAGGCCTCAAAGAATTAGGGAGGACGCAGGCAAATTTGAACCTGGTTCTGCTGTCACCTGGGAGGGCAGCCCGCGTGGCAGGGGAGATGGAAATGGCATGGTGAGAGGTCTGGTCAAGGTGGAGACCATGAAACTGGGCCGCTGCTCGGAAGAAAGGAGGGAGGGCCCTATGCAAGGTTTTCTGTGAGGATACTGCTCAAACAAAGAAAAGAATCCGGAATAACGGGTATTTAACGAACACAAAACGCTGCTTGGTGATCCCAGGCCCTACCCAGAGAGTCTCCCCACGCCACAGGGAAAATCAGGGCTTGGGCTTCCCAACCACGCAAACGAAGCACTGTTCCCTCCGCACCCCCGACTGCTGGGGTTGTGTTTCTGACTGGGGTAGTGCCCACGTTACCTGAGAAGCAAAGACAGAATTAAAAGGGTTTTATAACACCTGAAAGATTTCTGCTGTCCCAGCTCTGGGTGTGCAAGAGCAGCTCAGCTGAGCTGCAGCACGGGAGGGCCTCTAGCACACAGTATGTGTCCTGATATTTTATCTCTACCTTAAGAAATATGGGAGATTATGCCCGAGTCAAAAATCTGCATCCTGCCACAGAAAGCTTCACCCTGATATTCTGCCAGAGCTTTTTTGTTTTATTTGTGTCTCATTACTCGTGGTTACCTCTCCTCCTCGACTAAACCACATCATTTCTCTTCCCTTTTGCTGCTTACACTGAGTTGGCCTTTAAACCCTGAGCATGTTGCAAAATTTTGGAAGTCCTGCTCACTTTCCAAGAAATCAGGATCTGAACTTATTGCTTAAACCTYGTTCCGGCACACGGGGAGAGGAGCTAAATCCAGCCTGGGACCGGGGCAGAGGCGGGCAGGCTGCAAGGTTYGCAGGAGGTTATTGAAGCACCAGCATGAAAAGCATCAGGTCTTTCCTACGTCTCAGCTCTCTGCCTGCCGTGCCGGACTGGGCTGTAACCAACGTTAGCATTTTTGCTTCTTACAGCCTTTTTCCCCTCTCTTTGCATAAAATCGTTTTGTCGCTAGTTCTCCAGGAATATCGCCCGGAGGAGGGAAACTGTCGGGTATCTATCTTTCCTTGGAGATCTCCAAACAAAAGATGCTCTCTGCAACATTTGTCAATTTTCCCATTAAAGATGAAGAATTTAGCCTTCAGAGTGAATTTTAACCCTTCGGCTAGCAACACTGGAATAGATGCCATAGTAACGCAAAAAGCGGTAGACAGTTGTCTAGACTGGGCATCCAGGTGCAATGAGAGCACCGTACTCCTCTCCCGCACGCTGCGAACGCAGAGGCGTGCTCCTGCATCCATGGGTGCTGTGCACGCCGCCTCCACGACGGCCACGGTCTGGGTTCACGGTCAAACGGAGCAAAGATTTTGATGACTCTCTAAAATAAGGGCACAAGTCGCACTAATTAAGCAACTCCTGAAGCGGCCTGTTTGTGTCTGATGTGCAGCGTGCACGGCCTGCATCCGCACTGCGCTGGGGCCAGAGGTGTTCTTGTACGCGGCACCTGCTGACCGCAGGGCTGAGTTTACTGAATTTGGCCTGGCCTTACAATTTTCTTGCTTTTGTAGATTTGTCCCTTAATGGTATTTGAACATTCTTTTGTGGTTTAATACCGAATTGCACAGTGCGGGAGGATAATTAGTGGCAAGTATTAAGCAGTTTATGTTCTTCTGTGATTAGAGAATAAGTCTGTGAGGTCTTTGGGCACTAGTTCCACGATGTTTTATTTTTACTATGTAAAATCCTTCAGGAGAAAAGGGTGTTTGTACCTTTGATTTCATTGGGCTTTTCACAGCGAATAATGTGCCAAAATGTATCTTGCAACCTGACTGGTTGGACTAAAGATGTCAGGCTGCTGGGTCTTCTGAAACAAAGTACATGATTTTGTGAGCAATTAGGGCCATGCAGTGGTTTCGCTGTGTATTTTATATTATATCAAACACGCGTATTATTTATTTAGATACAAAACGCATGCACTTAAAATACACAGCAAACCAACTGTAAACACATACATATTACAGAAGAAACCTCTCACTGAAATGACATGCTTACACTTTCCCATGAACTTTTCCTTTCAGCAACCCTAATTAATACTCCAAAAGCACATTTTCAATTCTACAAATCCAGATGCTATATTAAAATACATATTTTTATACCACAGCCGTTCCTAGAAGCCTCTGTCATCCTGCGCTGCACAGGCAGCGTGCTGAGCCGGAGCCTGACCTGAAGGGCTTGCAGCCTGGACCAACAAAGACAGCCAAAAAAAGGCACCAGAGGTGAAGCCACCTGCCAGAAAACTCTCTCTCAGGCAGGCAGCAACCTTGGGGAGCAAGGTCCAACTTCCCTGGTGCTGCTTCCTAACACCGTACCATATTCCCATCGACTGCTCAAATTCACACTTAAATGCCTAACACGTTAGTGCCAACTTCTGCAACAAAAGATGGTTATTTGGAAGTCCTCTCAAACTGCTTTTGCTTGAAAAGTAGTTAATGTATAGCCAGATTAAGAAGGAAATCAACTGCTTGCTGATAAATTCAGTGCAGCCAACTCTTGGGATTTTATCAGGAGTCTTGCAGTATTTCCTGCTCTTCTGGGGTTTTATTTTTTCCTAAGGCCTCAGCTCCGAAAATTCAGTAATGACATAAAAATCTAGATTTCATTAAAAATAGCAGTTTCAGGCCCTCATAGCTGTAGACGAAACCTGAAAGTGTGATCGGAGCATAGCTAAAAGTTCAGAAAAAACCAAGAGGCAAACACAAACCCACTACACTTAATACGTTTCCAAAAGTCTGCTGAATTTCGTGAACTCGTGTCTCGGGAACCCGAGTCCAGATTTGTAACGTGTATCTAGAGGCTGGCATCGGCGTCCAGGTGCTATCCGAGCACGGTGGAAATGCGAACCGACAATCCCCGTGAAATCCCTCTGCAACATGGAGCCCGGCACGAGGGGCGGCTGCGGGCAGGGGCGATGCCGTCCCTCCGAGCGGCTCCCGGCGAGCTCAGCCTGCCGCCACAGCACCACAAACCCGACCTTCCCTGCCCACCCCCCGCACGATTTTAGGCGAGGCTCGGCACTACAGCAGTGCTAATTTTGGTAGGTAACATTTTTGCACTTGGAACGTCCTTGATTATTTACTGCAGTAGCCACAGCAGAGAAGCCTTCAGCCATGAATCAAGTGCAGCTCGTTTCTTCAACCTCAGTAATAAACCACAAAATGTACCTTGCATTTTAAACTCTTCCTCCAAAAATCACGGGCGAGGAAAACCTGAAGTGATGGCTCATGTCAGAGGCAAAACAATTCGGGAATAGCCTCTCAAATAAGACAAGTTGTACTAAAAATTCAGGCGCTGCAGCCCCAAGACTGGCAATGAAGTGGTTAACAGACATATGCTGTATAATTAGGAGATGCATTAATGATTATGAATAGTAAATGACTTGGTGCAAGGAAAAAATCTAGTCAAAAGGGACATGCACCTCTCTTACATGTTTATTAGAAACTGTATATAACTAGAGAATTCTGCTATTAAGAATCCTGCATTATTGGTGTAAATACTTCCAAGGGTACATCAAATTGTAATCTTTCATACGACATCCATCAAACCAGGCTGGAGATTTTGACAAACATTAAACACAGTAAGGAGGCAATTATGTATGCATGATTTAATCTGCAACTAATTAATATGCAAATTTATTCATATGTTAGTTACTAAATTAAAAATGCAAAGAAGCCCTTATGGTGATTCTCAAAATTTTGCACAAACAGAACATTTAAAATATAAGAAAAAATGAAGTTTTTTGGAAACCTGCGGCATACTTTAAATCTTTGGAAACCTGTTGCACGGAGATGGTTCAAAAATATTTACTTAAATACCGGAGAATGATAAAAGGTGCATTAATTTTATGTCAGAATGTGGTGGCAGAAAGGTTAAACACGAATCTCTGAAAGTCTTAGGCGATGTGCACTAATTATCAAACAAACTGTATTCTAGACTGAACTCCCACAGCCTGCAAAAAAATTCAGGCTCGGCACAAACCGGTCATCTTTCTGGCATTTTGCTCCATTTGGGGATGCGTGTGTGCCGAATCCAAGTCTATTTTTACACCAGCCGATACCCCCACATCCTCACTCTGCACTTGGAAGCACTTTGACGGTCAGTGACACAAAAACCCACACTCTGTTTTCACCTGAGTAGGTTTTATGTTTAAGAAATCTTCTGGAAAGATTGAAAATAAGAGGTGTGAGGGAACTAATTGGGTGAAGGCGGACAGAAACTGCCTTTAGTTCTTTTCCAGATGCATCTTCAAAGAAAAACAAGGATGCAAACAAGAAGCAGACATTTAGAATATTTCCTGGAGAATTGCTACAGCTATGATTCGGAATAGTTTCCGCCCCCTAGTAGGTAAGTAAAGAACAATAATTAAATATATATTATACCATTGTTTGCATTTTGAAGGTATCTGTTAAGGCATACGTTTAATGTGCCAGAATTTCCTTTCACTCCTATTTCCAGGGAGAGTTCAGTTATATTCTGAGCTCTGTATGTGGCTCTGGGACTAAGCCGGAGCAGCCAGCATAGCCAAAAAATGAGGCACAGGTCGAATACCGAGGAAAGCACACTAAGTACTTCCAGGCTGTTTCCTGGGCCAGAGAACTCTCACTATTTCCTTTCTTTTTCYCTCCTAAAAAATAAAAGTAATCAGCTCTGCGGCAGGCCGGTGCCAGAAGAGGACGTTGGCATCAGCTGCTCCGGCTCCCACCGCCTGCTTTGGCCCCTGGTGCCGAGGCCACGCCGGCGGCAGCGCGCCCGCGGCCCCTCGCCCCGAAAACCCCCGTCCCGGTGCAGCCCCCAGGAGCTCTGGTGCGAGCCCCCGGGTGCGGGTCGGAGCTGGGCGTCCCAGGGAGGTCCTGCCCGGGGACGGGGCCGCGCGGCGCAGCCCTCCCGCAGGGACGGGACCTGGAGGGGACCCTCGAGGCTGGCGCGGGACCCGCTTCATCTGCTGGGTAGGACTGCACCTAGCGCCATCAGTGAGCAACCTTTCTTGTTGTAAAAACCATGATCAACTTTAATCAATACGGTTCTACGAGCAATTCTTTCTTTTGTGATTCACGGAGGCAGGGCGCTTTTAGGATAAGGAAAGAGCACCCCAAGATCAAATTTACCCAATTTAAGGGGAAAAAGTCTAGACCCGAGTGGAAAACTGCAGCAAAACCGCTCTGAAAATACGAACGGGCTTGGCTGTACATAATTAAATCTACTTTGTTGCGCCTTGATAGGTGACTCTTGATTTTTGTTTAGGCCAGAACCGAATGTAAGGCTTTTAAAAGCTTAAACGTACACATTTATGCATTCATTACACAGTGTTAAATCTAATTTGTTCTTTTTACTGTCACAGGAAGCACATGTTTAAAGCAATCTGTTTCCTCATATGAATGCTTTCCTGTCTGTTTGAAAAAAATTGCAACACACTTTACCCCAAGTAACCAAGAGGTGATCATAAATATCCCTAAATAGCATTAAACAGATATGAAAGACATTAACACTTCCAGAATGCCAAAGTAGTATTAAAAAAAATTCTAACAGATGCTCCTAGGTCAAAAAGTGAAATGTGTGTTTCCTGAAAAAACACTCTCATCAGAATCATAAATGAACTGTGAGCGGAGAAATGAGGTGTTGCAGAGCAAACGAGAGGATCTTTTTGGTTAAGGACTCTCGCACACTATTGCCAAAGTGTGGTTGCAATAAAAGAGCCAAAATTAAAGGCGAGTTTGCTGAAAACCAATATCCTTTGTACTCCACCAGGTGGCAATGGCAACAAGGGAGGGCTGCCGGCCCCGGACCTGCCCCGGCCCCGGCCCCAGCCAGCGCCCGCCACGCCGGGAAGGGCTGGCTCCGCCAAACTGGACTGGGACCAAGCGGTTTAACTTTGCCGTGTCACTTTGTGGCTTGCCATTTGGCAGGGAAAAGATGTTCTCATCTGGAAACGCAGTCAAATCACCTGGAATATGCAAATCTAGCTTAAGATACCCGTTACCAAAGCCCMTCTCGCTCAGGCGCGGGGACGTGCGCTTCCCTGCTTGGGGGTCTCGCTGCAGCGCTGGGCGAYRCTGCAACACACGAAGGCTACCAACRGAACGGGTCTCTGARGCACCTACAATAGTCAAGTCTTTATTATCTGCTAGAAAAGCAGCAAATAAGGGAGCCTTTAAGCCTTTTCTTATTTATGGCGCAGCGAGGATGGCATCGGTAAAACGCCCATGGCTGAGCCATCCACGCTCTTAAATACTGCGGGTGGGCTCTGGGTCCGGGAGGGCTCCCGTCCCCGTGGCCAGCTGCGGACCCCTGGGAACCGCCCAGGGCACCTGCGCGCGCCTTTGCAGAGCCAGAGATTAAACCCGTACGCATTACATCCGTACGCATTGAATATGCAGCGCCGACAAACGCAAGCTTGTTACACCTCAGACACATCGGCAAGGCTGAAAGGAGCCCTCCCAGGACCCGAGAAAAGGCTATTCTTGAGGTCTTTCTAGGGATTTCCAGCAGGAGCGTGGGTGACCACAGCCCAGCAGCAGCTCGGTGGGGAGAGCAAGCAGGGCAGGACAGCCCGTCCCGTTCTCCTGGAGGTGCCCGTGGGGCCGAAGCTTTGGGAAGCAAAATGCAACATGCGTTTATGGGTCTAAAACCGCGCCGGGGCCGCTGCGGTGTCCCCTCCGCTCGGGCGCTGACTTTAACCGCTTGTTTGGCCTGTCGAAAGGCGCTGTATGCCATTGAAAATAAAATAACAATAAAAAAACAACCAGCCATTGTAGGCCTCCTAGGTTTTGTGCCAAGAAACTGTCAGGGGAGCTTTGCTATGCATTTAACAACGTTAATAGTTATTGGAGCTCTTTATGCAATTTTTTCTATATTTTCGCTATGCTGATTTTTTTGCTCATTTACCGCTTCAGTATGAAGGCAAAAAATACTTCAGAGCAAAAATTAATGTCCCTTTGATAAAACACAGAGACTCTGTTAACAAATGTACTCCAGTCAGAGTGCAAGCATATCAATCTTGACGGAGTATCTTAAACTTCCATAGATAACTTCTTCATTAACGTCCTGCTCTCCCCTCTGCACACTGCATCACTCTCCCCACCCCAACCCCATGTCCAATCCGTTCTGAAATGGAAGAAAAACTTAAAGCAAATGAGATCAAATAAATAAATCCCCAGCCCCAGAAGCCATTCTTTCTGAAAACCACGTTGGAAAGGCCTGATACAAGATAGGATTTAAATGCTTATATCTTAAATGCTGAACTGTGCTAATCAGAGATCTGAAGGCGCTGCACTGCTTGTAATGAATACAATCTGCAGATAATATTTAAAGAAAAGCTACAAAATCAAATTACTGCATAGAGAATTTTTTTATCTTTAAATGCCTTTTCCTAACAATTATCCTCAAGTTCAAACAGAAAAATTAAGTGCTGAGTTTTACACTTGTGAAACTCAGCTGAATTCCAAAATGAAAAGAGAGTTACAAATTACATAGCTATATAAAGAAAATGATTGAAGGCTGGACATGAAATCGCCGCTTATTTTTACATTTATTTCTGTATAAAATGCATTTTCTGACCGATCCTTGTAGAAGGGAGTAAAAGGGAAGCCGAGATGCGGGGCTCAGCGGGGTGCAGGCAGGACCGGCTCCCCAGCACAGCGGCCAGGGCTGCAGCAGCTCCTCCAGCTGCAGGGTCACCGCCGGCAAAAACGCACATCACTGGTTTGTCTTTTGTTCTACCGGGAACCTTCCAGTACTGATGCTCAGTCTATGCAAATAGACTGATGAAAAGTTTAAATGAAAAATGCATGTCAAGTTTAGAGGGGAAAAAAGACATCAGGCTTAAGCATGCAGGGCATGTTTCATCCCAAAGAACAAACCAAACTCCCCGGGAGCGGGGTCTGCTCCTCGGGCGCCAGCACCATCCTAACTGTGTTAGAGGAATAAACCCTGCTCTGCCTAAAAAGCCGTTTTAAAAGAACTGCCTTAAAAATACTGCCAAGTATCTACTGTGTCTCATTTTGCCCTTTTTGCAGGCACTTAGAAATCATCTGGATTTGTTGGCCAAAACCTTCAGTCCATGAAGAGTAAGTGCCTTCTGCACTACCTGCAGTACTCTGAAGAGGGAGTCTCTGCTCAAGCTAAACAAAAAACCCCCACTAATCCCACACCTCTGTTACCAGCTGCTAAGAATGGGCCAGAACTATTCGTTACTGGATTTTTTGTTTTTGAGTCCAAACCAGCTAAACATTCAGAAGAGTGTGAATTTTGCAGTACAGGTTTTACCTTTAAATATAATGTACAGCCAAGGCTTAAGAAAAATACATATATTGGACCATCCCTTTCAAATTGCTCTTTCATGTTGAAGATATCCTATGCAATTCATTAAAAACTAAAAACTAAGCCATTTTAATCTGTGTTTTCTCTACCTTTTAATCTATTTTAAACCACCACCACCACGGCATTTTGTCTGCAAAATGACTTCTTAGTCCTTCAGATTCGGTGAGCGATTTCAGGTGCGGTTTGCAACAGACGGTCTTTTAACCGATCACCTCACCGGTATACAGCAGATTTTATTATTTCCTTGGTTTGACTTCACCAGCTATGTGCTAAAGCTGCATTTCCAAATTTATTTGTTTACTTTAAAGCAAAAAGCAGAGCTTTGTTATAACTGAAAAAAAGCAGTGCAGAGTTTAATAAGGTTCTAATTTTAATATGGAAAAACCCCAAATCATAATGCAGTATGATTTACATGGCTGGCCAGAAGGGTGAGGAGGGATGCTAGCCAGGCTGCTTCCCCTGGGGCCACCGGATGAAGGGGATCTTGTCAACCCGATAACGCGGGGAGCGCGACAGCCCCATCGCCGGCGGGAGCCCTGGGCAGCGCCGGGGAAGGGCGGCCGCTGCGTGACTTGGACAAATGACTTGGGGAAAACGTACAGGCTGCTGCGAGGCAGGGGAAAGCCAAGTACCCTACTGCAAGCGTGCTGCAGTGTATTACGCAGGTCTAATCTCACCTCTGTGGGCTCTCAGACCTCAGAAGTCAGTGAATTATACTAAAATATTGTGATAAAATTATAGTATTAGTTCRCGTTATCCCCGCCTTAATCCAGCTCCTACCTCGCTCCCTCTCACTTGAGGCAAGTTGTTAGTGGGGTCCCAGTGAGCTGCCTCCAAGTTTTTACCCCCATTTTACCCCGCTGTCCTTGGACGTGGATCTCCAGGAAGGTCAGTTCTGTCCCAAGGAGGCTCCACCCCGTGTTGCTGGTCCTCAAAGCCCCCCAGACCTAGATCCCCCCCCAGGCAGGCACCGCACCGCTGCCCCAGTGCCGTTTGGCACTGCCGTTTGCCGTTTGCCCAGTGCTCCGGCACGTCTCCGGTGGGTGACAATCCACAACCCACCRCTGAGCCCCGGGAAGCTCCAAAGCACCCAACAGGTCCAGTCTGGAGGAATGTCCCCAAAGACGCTGGCAGCAGCGACGACGTCGGCATCCCAGGACTGGCCGATTTTCTGATACGGCAGGTGGCACAGGGAAAGTCAGGGACATCGTATTTGTTTTGGAAAACTCCCATTTAAGCTGGATGTTTGAAGGGAAATTCATACGGTTGTGTTTTTTCACTTGAGGTAGGAAGTCTGCGAAGTCTGCACAAAAAGCACAAGCAGTGCTTCCTTACCTCCCAGCAAAATCATCAAGGCTTCTCCCATGGAAATCAGAATAAAGCTGTGGAAAAACTCCAGGTGGCAACCCAGTAGTATTTCTCTTTTCTTGATTTTTGGAACCAAGCAGGTGTTTCCTTAGGATGTACAACTGAGTCATACATTTCCTTATCTGTCTGGCCAGCAAGGTCAGAGCTGGTGAGCTTGTAAATACACACAGCAGTGAGTGCAGATAGACGTCTCCAGTCTAAGAGGGGACACCTTAAATTAAGATGAAAGAAAGAGGCTCTTGCCATTAAAACTGAGGCTCGGGAGATTTTACTTGCCGATTTGTCAACACAATCAATTAATTTTTCAGTTCCTCTCTTCTCTTTTAACACAACTGAGATGATATTTGACTTCTCCCACTCTTTATTCTGGCTGCAACATCTTCCCCACAAGAACCCTCTCATTATCTACATTCAGAATAACGTGTGGCACCAGTCCAGGCCGTGGTTGCAATCCCGCTCCTTGGTGCAGCCCAGCTCCTACTGCCAGACCCGGTTCCTTCACCCCGAGCCCACTCGCATCTATTTGATGAATGAAGAGCGAAGTAAGTGCCGCGGCTGGAGATGAAGCCCCTGGCAGAGGAGGGAGCTGAGCCCCAAGCCCCCTTCCCAAGCAGGAGGTCTCCTGTCTTCCCCAGGGGCTCCTACAGATGCAGCTTCCAAGGAGATGGTTCAACCTGAAGAGCCATCACCTCCTCCTCTTTCCTCCATTTTTAAGCCTTTTATTTATTTTAAAGCTGTTGGTTCTATTACGAGTGAATTAACCTTGGAAACCAGAAAGTCGTGACCATGATCACGGCTGAAGCCATGGTCTCTGTCGCACTGAATGGCTACGCCAGGGCTGGGCCACGGTTGCTTTTACAGCCACAGCTTTTGCTCTCTTTCCATTTCGCTGCAGCCGGTTTCGGGGACGAGGGACGCTCGGGGACACTGCACCTCTGCTCAAGGAGACATGAGGAAACGAGCACAGGGTGAACCACCTCGGTCAAGAGAGAGGTGTGAATGTAGGGCAGGGTCGTGGCGGGAGAGCCCGGACCCGCTGAGCATCGCCCTGCTGCTGCCCCCGCGGCAGCTGGCACGCAGGATTAAGAGAAACCAGCGCTTCTTGGTACAGCTGGATGTACAGTTGTGAAATGAGAACCGTGTCCTCGCCCACTCAGGGTTTACTATCGGCAGGGTGCAAGCTGGAGTAACTCTGCCACCGTCCTCCTGTTTCGCTAGATACCGACAGGACCTCTTACTATAATGCAAACCCCCCACCCTTAAAGTGTCCTAAACCCAGCTCTGCATTAGCTCTGCTGTGCACTGGTGGCGATGGAGCTATGGCAGCAACACCTGTGGTTTACAACTGCGACTTCACTCCAGACCACACGGTTACATCGCTGAGCTCCTTTAGATGCTCCTGCAGCAGAGGAGGCAGACTGGAGAGGCTGTTTCCGCAAGGCTGCTAAACCGCGGGCGCTGCTGACACCCCCCAGCACTAGGACACGGAGACAACCCCGCGGCTCACACCGCCGCCTCTGACTCCGCACCCAGCTGCACCGGCCCGCAGAGCGCGGCGTTGTCCGTCCTCCCTGGGAAGGGGCTGCATGAAAGGCGCGTGGCTGGGGATTCGAGACAGGCTGAACGCATTTATCGGCATGGGCTGAGAGCCTCAACACCCCTCTCCAGGGGCAGAGCAGGACACGGGACTTCAGTTTGGGTTACAGCTCCCGGGTCTGCCATAAACAGGGATCAAACAACTGCAACCATCCACACTTCCCATGGAGCTAAGGGAGCAGGAGGCCTTGGTGCAGTTGTAAAGGAAAAGAGCATCCACAGAGAAGGAAAATGAATATATTGTGCCATAACAACTGTACTTGATGGCACGTTTACTAGATGATAATAATACCAAAAGAAAAAGCACTGGCGATGGAGGAAATGCATGAGCTGAGCAATTTATTATATCCAGGGACGCTAGTGGAAAGCTTGGCCACAAAGAAGAGCAACTTGAGGTGCAGAAAGCCTGCAGACAGCTTTTCCTGGGCTCACGCACCCATCTTCATGGGTGCACCCTTGGCCACGTGAGGGGCTCAAAGGCAACATCACCACTTGTGTTCCTCTGAGCTGCTCCTGCTTCTGTCCCAGTAACCCCTCCTCCTGTTGAAGCATGCAATCCTGCTCCAAGAAAGCCAAAGAAGTACTCATACCATGCCCGTAGACGACCGGCATCATAAGCTCTCCGTCAAGGCTTCATTTCTGAGCTTTCTTTTTATCCTCAATGTATTGCTTTGTATTACAGGTGCTACCTGTTGGAAATCAACACCTGGGCGGACACCACTTCCCTGCCGCAGTGCCACTGTGGTGGACTTACTGAAGTCAGGATGATACAAGTTCCTGTAAAAACACCACTCAAACATGACCTCTACAACCTAAGCCCTTCCCTCTTTGCTCACTGTTCCCCCCAAAGACTTCCCATTCCATACCCCATTCCTTCACAGACACTTCCAACCGTACATACCAGCGCGGCTGGTTCATTCCTGACTCTACTGGTCAAGATATGAAAGGCAGAAAATGTCTTGGCAAACACTTAAGGTAAAAGGTCAGATGTGATTAAACCATCAGCAGCTAAAATGGATGAAGGTTTCAGGTTAAAGATTAAAAGAACAGCCAAGCCTTAGGATGAAGTTAAGGGTGAGGAGGTGATTGCACAGAGGAGCCACCTGGATTGCACGATGCTAGGTGACGGCAACATCCGACACTTCTACAGAACACTGCACCGAATGACTGCAAAGCCTCTCGTGAAGTAGCTGTTATCATTACTCAGAAAAGGCAGCTCTGGCCTGCAGGTCCAAACAACGTTCACGTGCCCTTGAGTTTGGTGCTGTATGAACGCCCAGGTCAAACCTCGTCTGTGGGTAGGTGCCTACCAACCGCGCCAGCCTGGGTACAAAACGTTACCGTGTCATAGCTTGGTAAAGTTGCATGGGCGCTCAACAAGGAAAAACAAGTTTTAACAGAAAAACCTCATTTTTGCCAATATAGTCATGCCCGTATCTCATCTTCAGCTGGCTCAATCCAAAAATACCCTGACCCTCACCGCACCKCTCGAGTCAGAGCAGAGCTTAAGGCGGAGAGCTCCAGTATGAAATGGTCCCAGTAAAACCCCTCGCCCCAAAGAGACTCGATAGAGTCTGCTAACTCCAAGGAAGTACGTTAGGTTGCGTTATTTCACGGGCAGGAGCCCAGGACACGGAGAGACTGTGCGTACCCAAGAAGCAGGCAGAGTTGGGGGGACCCAGCCCCCCATCCCGCTGCCTGCAAAGGCAGATCATGCTGTGGGGGTGCAGACACGTTCAGGTTATGAAACCTGAAATTAGGGTGATCTCCTGAAACCTCGGAGACAGGAGGAGCTCCACAAAGGACACCGTGAGCACGCTGGGCAAAGCCAATCTTAACACGCACCACAGAAGAGCACCCCGAGTCCCCGCGGCGGTCGGACGGGCACCGGGGCATGCAGGGAACGGGCTGCTTTGGCAGGGGACACAGCCACCCCCGACTCAAGTCTTCGTTCAGACCAAGCTTTTGGAGTTCAACCTTTCGGTTCCAGCTCAGCTGTGACGAGCTGCGGCTGAGACCGGCCGCGGGGGTCCAGCACGGGCAGGGCCGTCACAGCCTGGCCTGGGATGCACCCCCCCAGAGCACCGCTGGAAGAGTCTCACCTTCTCGACTAGGAATTTAGTTCAAATCTTCATGATTTTTCACACCCTGATTGTTTCCATAGTTTAATTTACTTTGTTTTCCAAACTCGTAGCCATTTCTTATAATAAAGGGGAGCTGATACAACATATTTATTACCATTTATCATTGAAATTTTTATAAGACTACTTATGAATTAATCAACAATAACTGCTTTCACAAACGCTGCTGCATTAATCTCCATATCCACTGCATAAATCACATTGAGAAGTTGTTAATATACATATTTTAAAAGAAATACAGCAATATTTCCACCCTATCAACTAAGTAGATTATAATCTAGTTAGTCAATTTATAAATGCGTATACTTCATTCAGCATCATAAATCCTGGCAGTTCAGTGTGACACAATCTATGACCTAAATCTAATCTGACCTTTTATAAGATATTTGTTCTGTTTGAGACACACAGGTGCCTTTTCTAAAGCAGCATCATTTCAAATKAAATGGATGATTCATGATACATGAAGACAGCAAGACCCAAATGCCCATCTGTATGTTCACTTAAAAAAGGCTGTATTTCCTTCAGAACTGTACTACTCTTGTACTCACATCACTGGACTTGTATTTGAATTTACTTATTCTTGGAAGACAGAGCTATAGGTGATTAAAATATTCAGCAATACCTTTTTATATTTTATTTTCTAATAATTCTACAGCTCATTAAAATAATTTGAAGTATTTAACGTGCATATTCTACTTTGAGATAATTCGGCTTAAAAATAAAAATACTGTTAAAATAGTTGAGAGTATTGAGCTGTAGAAGTATTTCTGTTCTGTACAACAACTGTATTCACAAAAAATTAAAGGAAGCACACATTTGAGACTAATCTGCGACAAACGTAAATTGCCTTTCATTCTTTCGAAGCAAGAAGCAATCCGTAAA
Source organism: Phoebastria nigripes (assembly GCA_035582835.1). NCBI lineage: Eukaryota > Metazoa > Chordata > Aves > Procellariiformes > Diomedeidae > Phoebastria > Phoebastria nigripes. The sequence goes on from JAYKAV010003432.1 coordinate 2,150,547, forward strand.
AAACTTTTGCAGCAGTTATAAATCCCTGCACGCCGACATTTCCAACAGAAACGTTGCCACTCTTCCCCGCACAGTGAGGGCAGACAGCAGGTACCATTTTACCGAAAGTGTCTGCTATAACACGGATACAAAAGCATCCCTGGAAATGCCCTGAGATGGTCACCTGTCTACAGAGCAGTATTTTAAATCATAAAAAATGCAAGTTTGGGGTGGGGTTTTTTTTCCCCTGCGAATGACTAAACAAAACCCCAGCAGAATTCCTGAGCTATCACAAATAACTGCCGAACTCGCTGCCGGCTGGTGCCAGGAGCGTGCAGAACAGGGTGCTGCATCCTCCACGCGATGCCTCGCAGCGTGCCGGCGGCTCTGCGGACCCGCAGCGCGCTTGGCGTCACCCCCGCCACGTACAGCCTTGCCTCCGCCTGTACGGAGCTGGGAGGGATACACCATGGGAAGTTGTCAGAAAAACTATTAAAAGCTAAAGTTCCATCTAAATTAAATCCACCTCTAACTTCAAGCATAATAGTACTCGTAAAAACCTCTGGGGAGGATATTAGCTATTGCTGTAAAGGAGTCCAATAAAAACCAAACCCAAAAAACACACTGTGAAATAAATTTAAAATACACGTGTGGGAACTTATTTTTAATTAAAAAAAAAAAAAAAAAAGTATTATTACTTTACTGGAAACTTGCATTTGAGAATTTCCGTATTTCAACAACTTACAAAAAAGATTTGTGTTTGTTTAACATTATAAAGACTACAATAATCTGTGCGATTAAATTAGGATATTCATATCTGTTTTTCTCTTTCAGATTAAAATGTTATTATTTATAAAGTAACGAAACTACTGTTTAGCACAGTCACTACAATAACTGAAGCTTTAAAAGTATGCTAGTTTGCAAACTGCAAATTTACTTGGATTTATGGCAAAAACATAAAACCCATCTGAGATTGACATGCCAATTTGTTATATATTCCGCAAGATTGATTGCCACTCAGCTCCTCCTAATAACCAGATTTAGAGATAAAACAAATAGAGTTATCAGGTATGGAAGGGAACCCCTCTTGAGTGGTTTGTTTTCTGTTTGCAGATATTGATACGAAAATATGCATTGTGTATTTTTAAAGTAATGGTGGAGAAAAAATGAGAATAAAAATACTAGAATAAAATGCACTCTCTAGCCATACTACTCTTTGTGCTGTTTCTACTGAAATGTTGTATGATTTCTTTTAAAACCACTATTTTATATATATTTTAATGGATTTAAAAGTAAACGCTCTCAAAAGATGTAATGCACCTTGGTACAGCCTTTTCAAGAAAAAAACCACAAGATTTTACACAATGATGAGAAAGCGAAAACTAACAGAATAATTATTTGGATCACAAAACAAAGGACTTCACCGAACCAGAGAAGCACCAACTTCTGACTGCACGATGCAAAGATTTCATGATAAACACTGAAAAATGTGATGCTGGATGGCATCTGTAACCCTCCTTACAAAGAGGTATCAGGGATATCCTTTAAAATCTCGGGGAAGACCCTGGGTAATTACCAGCTCTGTCGTTATTGCTTGAGCAACCCACAATGCCTCTGGCAGCAGCTGGATCCCAGCGGTTGGCACCTGGGCTCGCCCCCAGCCAGCTTCTGCCGCAGGTACCACAGCTCAGAGACCTCACGTGAAAACGAGGATGTTTGCCCCGCATCCCCAGCTGAGACCCATGGAAATTTCTCACAGAATCCTCTCCGCACATCTCTTTGAACATGCAAATCCATAAATCATCATCAGCCCGACAAAGAAGCTAACCGGCACGCGGAAGGGATGCTCGCCCCGCGCAGGTACACGCCGCCCGCGCCCGCTCTTTAGCGTCCGCCGTTGAAAACCCACGAGCAGCACACGCTCGTCCCCACCGTGCAATTAATCACTTCCGAGTCGGGCCAAGCGACGAGATTTTTTAAGTCTCCTTACCTTGTCCTCAGCCCTTAGCGCCAAGCGCTCTGCGAGCCCAGGAGCGGGCTCGTTTCTATCTGCCTGCAACCGAACAAAGCCACCGCGATCACAAGCAAGCGAGCAGACGAGCGGTACTTACTGAAGATGGCAAACCTGGAGGAACTTTTCGAACTTTCTTTGTTTGTACTTCTGAAAAAAGACAAAATGGTGTCTTCATAAGACAGGCTTACTTTTTTTTTTGCACCGAGATTTTCTACAGACCCAGCTGCTAATCGCCCTGCCCGCCGTCTCACGCCAGGCTTGCAGCAGTTTTGGTAACACCGAGCGGATGCCACTGCTCTTAAGTCTGACAGTAAAATGCTGGAAAATTGTTCATATTTTGATCTCGAGTGTTAGGGCCTTTGTTTTCGCCTTACGTGGATTTGCTTTGAAAAAGCGATTTTTTAAGGCTCCTTGCCTGCTGGACAAAGAGGACAGAGAGGAGCAATCAGCTAACGTTAAATAAACCCCTCCGAGAGTCCTGGCGGCGTACGCATACGCTCTGCCACTTACTGTATTTATTTCAAAGTATTGCTGAACAGGACGAAACTCCGATTATTTGTTGAAATGGAAAAAAAAGGTTGAACACAAAGTCACTCACCCATAGAGGTGCTGTGGAGAGGCCTCCGCCGGGGGTTATTGCTAGAATACTGATAGTACTGGGAGCCAGGCTTAGTGGGGGAGAGCGCTCCTGGGTTGCCAATATCCATGTCACCTCCAAGGAGACTTTGCTAAAAGATTAAAAATATATACGTGTGTGCGTGTGCATGTTAAATCCGACCTTCCTCATCATTAGCTATTTCTCATTCCTAAAAATAACACAGCAAAGAAACCTTCACAAGCAAGCGAAACACGGAAACAAGAACCTGCCAAAATTTTAAAGGAGACATTACAAAAATTTCCAGCGGAGCATCTTTTCCTTTACTAGGAAAACACGAAGCAATTAATTTAAAATATGATTATTTACATTTAAAGGAGACTTCTTGCCTACTTATTCAAATGCAATCAGTGTTTTAAAAACTTTTGGAGCTCTGTTAATATATTTGAAGGTAATTTAGTTTCTTCACTGCAAACAAGACAGTTAAGCGCATGGATTTAACAATAATAAAACTTAAAAAAAAAAATCCTGCTGTTGATAGAGCGGTTGGTTCAGTGTGCATGAACAGCTTCATTGTCTATCCCCGTGCAAGGAAAAAGTCATATCTGTGAATTAAATATATCAGATTTTGCAATATAAAAATCTGCACAGCAGGCTGCACATAATACGTGATTAAAACATGAAAATAAAATTATACATTATTAATATTTTTTGCAATGCTATCAGAAAAAAAAAGCACCTCAGAAAACCAAAAACAATTAACGCTATTGTATAGCAGCAGCAGCAGCAGCAAAGGACTTTCAATATATCCATTTTATGCCTGTACCATTAACTAACAAGATGCATCCCAGTAAATGCAACATTTTCTCAGCTACGAAAGGACTATGGTTTCCATACAACAGCAGAAAACATTATCTGACCCACGCTATAAGAAAAATTATAAATCTTTAAGAGGCTATGACAGAAGAACAATTTCCTGAGTAATGTTCTATTTGCTATAAACTACGTTGAAACTTACCCATAATATATAAATCCCCTGATTATACTCTGCATTGAACACATTGTTCTTTTAATTATTCTGATACGCAATAAAACAGGTGTAGATACTACCATTTATATTAAGAACAAATTTACCATTTAATAAAGAAATTTTAAAATTAAGTACCAAAAATCTAACTTTATCGTTACTTGTAATCAACTTTTACTGACTGAACTAATTACTGTACTTGATAAAGTACAGAATGTGTTTTCCCTAATCTAAATTCTAATCACCATGTCACTCACAACAGACTTAGTAATGCTTCACTAACACACTATTCACATGCAAAATACTCTAAATAGGCCAATTATGACTCTGCCCCTGTTCCCTGGTTAACCCGCTGAGAACTGAAAAATTTCACAAGGCAGTCACCAACTAAAACAAAGGCTCCTTGTTTTAAATTAAGACAGTCTTTTTGATTCCTAAATAGCTCAACAAAGTGGCATGTCTTCTGCTGAAAGCAGTTGGTCAAATATGACCCATGAGCTGGAAAATCAGAAATTAAAACATCCTTACTCCTTGACTATACTCCTAAAAACATTTAAAGATAACTTTTGATTCTAGAAAACTATATTCCTCTTTTTCCCAGAGAGGCTAGATGAGAATCGCTGATGAGGGATGGACAAACGGGCTCTGACTGGTGGGGGCTGAAGCCCTTTCTTGGTGTGCAGCCTCGCATCTGCCTTTACAGACCTCGCAGAGGCGTAAAGATACAGAAATGCCAGTCAGAAGGCGCTTTTGGCTAATATCTTTACGTTCAGCTAATGTCTAATATACACCTGCAATGACTACGCTCCTTTTAATAAACAACACCTGCACCGGCAAAAATGGTTGCAAGGCTATTGCATAATGGCAGAGAAATAAACGCAACAACTCTCGGAAAAAAAGGGCTCTCGAGTCATTGTGAGCATCCTCTGAAAATAAACGTAATTTTATTGAATGTCTTGCAGCATTTCAGAATGAAACAGCGCTAACCACAGAAATTCTCTTCAGTCATATATTTTTATCACGTATACGTTTTAACATAAAGACAGACCTGCTAAATCTGTGCATGGTTGATCCATATGTCGGGTAGTCTGAAAGACTTAGAGCCATCAGCTGTATAAATTCCTATACCCAGCCTACTAGATTTCATTTGACTTTAAAAAAAAAAACCCTATATAAGACAGCGTTTGCAAACTATTTTAGATTAAACAAGATTCGCTTCAGGAGCACAAAACATACACATACCCTATGTTGTTTTTGTGTTTTCATCCGAACACTTTTCTCTATAAAAAGGTGCAGAGGTTTCTACAGAAAAAAAGAAAAAAAAAATCCCAAACTTCTACCCCTGTACGAGAAGGAAACATGCACCAGGCTTAAAGGCTGCACGCCGCTCGCTCGGCTGGCGACCGAACGCTTCTCTCTGCCACCAGTTGCACTCTCTGGTGACGGTCCGTCCCTCCCGCCCGCGGGGGCAGCTGCTGGGGGCTGGCTGACACCCGGCGCCGGCCCGGGGCAGCGCGGGGCAGCGCGGGGCCGGGCGGCCGCCGCCCCCGCTGCGGGGGGGCCGCGGAAGCCGGGCGCGCAAGGCGCGCTCCTGGCGGACGCCGCCGAGCTGGCGATCCACAAAGGCGATGCCAGCGCTGCGTTACAAACTGCGTTTTCTGCAGGAAAGGTCGTCATTGTTTTTTTTTGAAAAACACATCTGAAGAATTTGCACCGCAACTGTCACAGACTCCCCTCTCCGCTCTCCTACGGAGAGAAAACACAAACAGCCCAAAMCAGAGCACAGCCCCCTCCTTTGTCTCCTATGGGACAGAGACGTTCTCACGAGGTAAAAGAGAGGTGGGCTTGTGCATCGAGGGGGCCCCACCGAGCACTCCGGGGAGGAAAACGAAGATAAAAATATATATGTAGTTATTCTGAGATGCTTGTAAAAGGAACAATGGGCATTTATTACTGTTCAGCCTACATGTCACACTGCTAATGGCCTGCAACAAAGAGAGAGATAAAACGTTTACAAACCACCATGCCATCGATTACACAGCCTTTGGAGCTCGCATTTGCTCCAAATTGGATCTTAGAAACACAATGAATTATTAGGCATCGAAGTTAATATCTACCACTAAGAAATGATGAGCTTCAAAGCCAAGTGTTACATTTGTCAAACTCCTCTCCAGTCTTTAGCTCGGGGTTTAATGCGCGTGCATGTTCCGCGGACGGGAAGCGGGTTATCTTTGGGTGCAAGCAGGACGGCAGGCAGGACGCAAGACGTTGCAAATCTTTAGGCTCATCTGTATAAATCCTGCAGGCATATCCTTGCATTCTGGCATACGCTGTACGAACCGCTCCAGCCTCACGGACCCAGGCAGTTTGCAGTCTACTTGTTTTATAATCAACAAAGCTAATAATACATTGCATTTGCTGGTTGAACGTTAGAGTTTGAGCTAAAAACAATCACAGAAGGAAAAAAAAAAAAAAAGGCAACAGAGCAAAATCCATTTTCACATTGAGCCATGCAGCTGTATTTTTTATCAATTGCAATGTTTGTTATACACAATCCTGTCTTCTTTCTAGCAATTTGTAAAGTAAGTCACCGACTAGTGAATCCTGCCTCCAAAATTTGAATAACTAGACAAAGAATTAAAGCTGGGTAGGGAGAAAATATGCATGTACTATGACAAAGTAATATCCATATGGATATGATATTACCCCTCCTGGAAAAAAAACAAACGTCGTTTCCATTGCAAACCTGAAGTTTTGCTTTTCAAATGAGAACCATGTGAATTTCACTTAAATATTTGTTTCAGACCTAATAGGTAGGAAATGCATTTACAAAAAGATAGTTTATTTTTCCTTTGTTACAGAAACAGGTGAGATTAGAGTATGACCGAGTGCTGCATTTTACTAATGGAACGTTAATTCAGATTAAAGGAAAATGGCCTTGAAGTCTGTAATCCGAAAGCCTCTGAAAACACTGATCAGGGAAAAATACCTCAGAAAAGGCCTTTTTTTTTTGCTGACAACCTGGATTTTTTTTTTTTTTTTTGACATCTTCACGCTACGCCATGATCCAGTATCAAACACAACATCGTGGGGACATTGCAGGCAAGAGAAAAATGGGTTTAGATGAAAACAGATTAAGCTCCTTTTCTGAACGATTGCCAAACGTTTGTGGGTCGCGCTCACGTTTGAGTATTCCTGCGCGCACAGCTGCAGTCCTGCGCGCCGCTCCCAACCTGCGTGATGTATAGCGACTGCGGGACATATGTTCCCCTCGCCAAACGCCTCGGAGAAGCCTTGCGCGGGCACGACTGGAGGCACACCGCCGCATTGCACACGGCCGCACCCCCGGTTTCTCCCAGCCCTCTCCCACCCGGTGCAGTACGGAGGTTTCTCCCTCTTGGTGGGAGAGGGCGAGGAGCAGGGATGAAGGCTGAGACCACCAGGGTCCTCGGCATCTGCAGGTATAGTCAGCAAACCAGCTGAAGGGAGCCGGAGCGGCATCGCGCCCTGGGTCCCCGGGCCAGGCGGAGCGGGGACACCCACCCTGCGGCCGGCGAGGCGGCTGGAGTGCCCCAGGGCGGCGGGGTGCCCCTCCAGACGGCCCTGCGGGGCTCTCGGCAGGCCCATCTCTACCTCTGCCCGCCCGCGCGCTTGCACACCCAGAGGTGCTGCAGGGCAGACCCGTGAGCCGATACGAACACGGGCACGCGTACGTGTTTTATACAACTTGATCAGCTAGCTTGCCCAAAATAGATCATTTTAAAAGCAAGTCCTTTTTTGCAATAAAATTCACGTGTATGATAAGAATTCATGCACTTTATCTAAAAAAACCAGAGTCCTGCTATTTTTCACGACATTGCACCATTTCGTAAATTAAAATTCTTTACACTTTTCAAGATCAAAGCTTGTTTGCTTGCTTGCTTTATTCGCGTTTAGGCCTTCCTGGCTCTCCCTGGGAGCACCACGTCTCTGCATTGTTCCCTCTGCTCCAGCACCGACGTCGCCGTGGGCCGGGAAAGTAGGTCAGGGAGGCCGTGGTCCCGCAGCCCCCACGCCTCCCCGGGGAGCCCCCGACCGGCACCGAGCTCCCGCACACGCGCGCAGCCCTGCAGCTCCCGCTCTGCTGGGGTGCCCAACCATCGGGGGGCTTCCGTGCAATCTAATTAAGTTTTTTTCCAGAAAAAAGAGCAGAAAGGAAGGTGTACTGTGACCTTCCTCAACACTAAAAACTTAACGTGTGCCGTGCATGTACCCAACGCAGCAATTTGCGATGCTGGACCTAAAACGCTGGGTCACAGCGAGCAGGCTCCTCCGTGCTTGGCAGCGACCAACGTTCTCTTACCAAATACTTGCTCTTCTCCTATTGCTCTTAAACCATCTCCATTTGACTTTTCAACATCTATTCTGTTGCAAATTTGCAAACAACTTGAATTTGTTGAAATCACATCTAATTTATGCCGAAACATGAATAGGAGGTAATTTTTTTTTTTTTTAATACAACAAATTTCAAACTGCAACTGTCCTGTTTTCCTCTCCTTGAGTAAAATTACAGGATACAGGATTACATCTCATCATCCAGATTTCAGCTGCTCCTACATGCTCTATGCTCAGTTTATGAATTTTCACTTAAGTCAAGTTAACTAAGTCATGCCACATACACATCTGAATCATTTCTTGGTTATTTCCTTCTGTGATTTCAATCCTCTGTTTTTAATCAAATTATGAAACTAAATTTCCACTTATCATGTGACTATCAGGGCATCTGTTCATAATCTGTCCAATTCCTACAAATACTCCTTTCTTTGGCTTTTGGAAATTTGGCAGCTCTCTGTAAAATCTTCTGTGTGTCATTTACGTCCAGTATTTCTCTCTAACGCCAAGTGTAAATTGCAACCCATTGATGGCAAACACAGAGAAACAATTTCCCTGGGTTTTGCTGAGTGTGTTTTCAAGCTAAGGTACTGTTTTCCATTTTTACTTAACCAACCATAATTCTTAAAAGTATTTCCAGAAAAATTTTGACTTTTAGAGAACAAAGGAACTTCTCTCAGAGAGATTTAATTTTTCACAGAGATTTCTTTTTTTCAAGAACACTCACGTGTATGAAGTGAGAGAAATTTTAATATGTTTATTTTATTTTCTCTATCTGATGGCAAATAACCTTTTGTTTCATTTCTTCTGCCTTCTAGGGCAGCACCTTCAGATAGCTGTGCAGAGTGTTCAGCAGTTTTCTTTTGACTTTGACCTTTTCCATTAAAAAATGCTTGCAGGTATTATCAAATAATTTTTCATGTTCAACCAACCCTTGTGCATTAATGCCATCAGTATTAGTTCTCCAGGTTTTTTTAATTTTTTCACTATCTCTTCCTCTGCATAATTTAAAATTGCTCTTTAAGTTTAAACCTTTCTGGAGTAATTTTTCCCAGTTGTGCTTTTTGAGCATTGAATATATCATCAGCACCACAACAGCAACTTTCGAAGTTCATTTACTGGTTTCAGCAGCATTTCATGGACAGCGAGTGCTCTTAAATGTGGCTGAGGTTCAACCACCTCTGGCCACACAAATTTGTTCCTGTGCTCATTTTCCTCATCTATTTCAGGTGAGCAGGAGAAAAATCATTTGTATCTTCTTCCCTAATTCTTCCCACATTTACTCTTGGTGTTTGCTTGCTTCTTCCCATCCCTTCATTCACCATTAGGCATGATGACTCAGATTATTATACTGCTGCTTGATTATCACTAAAGGTTAGTTACTTGTTTGCATTAACAATCCCCATCTTTCACATTTACAGTGAACGATTTCACCATCAATTGCAGAGTCTTTGCTGTTTTTCTAAAGCTTTAGTATAATGAATATATTTCATTTCCTAGTATATGGGAAAAATGGATAAAAAGCGCCTCAACTGAACAAAAATTTCAAAGGGAAGAAGGGACTTTCTCCTCCCCTAAGCAGTTTTGTAAAATACAGTCTTTGCTGAATTTATGATTTTCTGCTGTACAGTTTACGCTTGAATCCTTGGAGCTGGAAATTCAACTGAAAATCCTAGTGCTTCCACTGCTGCAAAGATCAGCAAAACATGGTGTAATATATGCTTATATTTGATGTGTAACGTATATGTAGGGATGCATACACACACACCCCCCCCATATGAAATCGGGTGTCCCATACAACCTCCTGACTTCTCCGGACGCTAACAACCTAACAACTCCGCCAGCCCCGGCCGCACGCCCGCACCCAGCCCAGCGCTGCTCCCCACTCCCTCCCCAGCAAAGCGCCAGCCGGCTCCTCTGCGCTCGCTCGGAGGCAGCGGCGAGGACATTCTCGCTGCTTTGTTATTAATCTTTCAGAATATAGTTTTCATTTGCACGCTGAAATTGAGCCAGATGATTATAGTGTTTAAAAACACATGCTTAAATACAGGTAATACTCATATAAATACGTCCTGGTGAGTAACAAACGCAAAAAGGGGAAAGTCCTCGTGGTGACTGGGGAAGGGGGACGGGGTGGGGAACGTGCCATCGCGCTCACCCTCGAAGGGCCTCAAAACACCCATAAAAACTAACAAAGCTGCTGGGTTTCCTACTGCCCAGAAGGGCTGGCATTTGCTGAGGGTGACTGGGGAAGATGAGACGGAGCGATCGAAGGGACTTTGGTCAAAGCCCAGTGTTTTACGGTTAGAAAGTTCTCCCGTGCTGCTAACTGTGCCCACAAAAAGAGTTGGGTTTGGGTTTTAAGTTGTTTTTGCAACGTCCTGATATTGCAGATGGCTGAGGTGCAATGCAGTACCAGCTCCAGTATTTGCAGCGGCTGAAGCTGCTCTGCTTGGCTCCCAGCGAGAATTATCCCCGCGCCGGAGCTGCCGTGCTCCAGCCGCTGCACCCTGCTCCGGGGATGGCTCCAGGCACCGGGGCGGTCTGGATTAAACACCAGCGTCAGCACCTACAGCCCCCCTCTGCGAGGGGAAATAATCCGAGATTGTTGTGGGCCCCCCGATTTGTAACAGCGCTATGTTGGAAAGGAACCGCGCGGAGCCGAGGTGGTGAACCACAGGGCCCTGCATGAAAGCCCATTACTGGGAAAATTCACCCCAGAACGATCTGCAGTCAGTCGAACATCGTGAAAATCCGGTGCCTTGGACCTTGACAGTSCTCCCACGTCTTTGCATACCGTGATACTGTGCGATAACATTTAAAAGACTCTGCAATCAAGTACATGAAGCAAGCTTAGAGCAACTGTAGTTATTCAGTTTGTATGAAAACATGGAGCCAGTTTGGCTTAACGTGAATATTATCTGAAGCACATTGGTAGAGTCATTTTCCAGGACAGAAGATTTGGTACGGAATTAAACAGCCCTCAGTTTAGCCCAGGATAAATCCTCTGMAGTCACCGGGGGCCTCCTGGCTGTTAACGAGGGAAGAATTTGGCCCATGCACAGCAGCTGGATTTTCGGGGATAGCTGGATATAGCGAATTGTCTGCAGTATTTTTACAGAGCGCCACAGYGCTGCTAGAAAACAGGCTTGCCGCATCATCAGAGAGTTCAGCTCATCTACAACACCTTCCGAATTTATCAAAAAATCCCTCCGTACCTATTCCACTCAAAAATGCAAGCTAAATGCATATGGTAAGATGCTTCAGGTATGAAAAAGTGCACAATATCAGAATATTAATGTATGGTAAAAAAAGGGCACCATAAAATCTTACATAGGGTTGAATAATAATCAGATAAACCCGGTATTTGTCGGTGTATATATATATTGGAACCGCTCACTAAATTATGAAACGCATGTCCTGGTATCCCTGTTTTTCACAGTACCTCCCAGTACACAAATATCTGTATTTCCATGCAACACTGAAGTTCAGAACATCTATAGTGCCCATTTTTTCAAACATCTCCAATCCTATACCATCTGGTAGGTATCAGCATTGCAGTCACTTACGGGGGGGATGGATAGGAGACAGCGAGGATTCATGACATGCAGAAATGAATGCTGCACAGAGAATGACATTTTTGCACTATTTTTCCCTGAAAAAAATACCGAAGACTTGCTGGCAAGAGCTGCTTCGTTGGGCTCTGCTTTTTTTCAGTTCAAGTAAGCACTTCAACATGATTCAGTGAGGATGTCCTACCACTACTTGCTTCAAAATGTTCCTCTCTGGCAAATTATTACAAACCCTAAAAAAAGACCTGTTAACCTAACAAGTATCATCACTCTTCCCCATGTAAGCATTCGACTACAAAGAGCTTGCAACAAAAATCCTGGCTCAAGTTGCCTCAGACAGGGTAAAATATCCTGACATGCCTCAGTCTTAAAAAGGTGTTTCGTGGCTGAATTCCCATTTTTAACGATATAATTATTGTTTTCCCTTTGAATATGAGAACACAGGAAAGGCTTACAGAAGTTCAAATGCACGGGAAACAGCATTTTTCTGAAATTATGTTAGTAATATTTTTAACCAAAGAAAAGTTACCATAAAAACATCTGAGAGACCAAAGAAACTTCCTGTCCAAAAAAAATAACAAAACCCATGCTAAATACTTTAAGTGCCTCAGAGGATGGTTTTTTTTAACTTCTTACTATTCATCAGCCTGAAAGATAAACAACGGCCTCCCCCTTTTTGATGGGGAAGCAAGATTTTGTAGGGAAAAAAAATCATTATCCTCAGCATAAAAGCCATTTGCATGTCCTCAAACGATCTAGCATCATACAAGGCCGATGGCTAATGTGGATCTGCGTCACACAGGTTTGGAAAGGATGCTTAATTAGTTAAAGCTCACACGTTCCTGTGAAAGAGCATGTGCCTGCTCTGGGGTAAGGAGCAGAGAAGTGAAACCTCAGTCACTCGTTGCAAAGGAAGCGGAGGGAAGAAGTGGGACTTGAAGCTAACGGTACGCAAGAACTGGAAATAAATCACGCTTGTGCGCCCGAGGCAGCGGCACGCTGCGAGCCGGCAGAGCCAAGGCAGGCGCCCGGCGGAGGGGGCCGGGGAGGAGGAACCCCCGCGCCCGGCCAGCCCCGACCCACCGTCCGCAGCCCTTCCAACTCCCCGAGACAGGGAAGAGCCCTCCTCGTAGGCACACAAAAGCTGAAGAACGGACGGACCTATTCCCACTCGCATGAGACAGCAACTGAAAAAACCAGGTTCCTTCCAGAAGCTCAGCAATGAGCCCGACCCAGGACCTAAGTAAATGAACAGACAGGAATGATGCAAAGACACGACACTGGTGTACGCTGCCATCATTTTCTTGGGAAAGGACTATTAAAAATTTAAACTTGAGCAGTTTGAGTATCAAAATCGTGTTTCATGTTACAGGAGCCTTATGTTTTCAGTGTTATAAAGTCACGTTTATTTTTCACAGAACCATGTTATGCAAATACGCCTAAAACCAACTAATGACACTCGTGGTATTTAAAATAGGAGCTTTCTTTTCTCCTCTATTTTAAATTTCCCTTCGCTACTCGCAATCTTCTTCCACAGAGCTAAAGTACGTGCTCTTCAATGGAAACTGATATATGCTAACACAGCACGTAGCTGCGGCAGAATAAAGTGCAAAGGCATATCCATTTCAAGTAAAGTCTGCGAAGTTTAGGTCACCTTGCGCTTAAGACAGGACAAAAAATTAGAGTCACCCTACAACAACAACAACAAAATTGGCAAATTCAGCTGCTATGAGAAATTGGAAGGGGAAAAAAAGCACCTTTTTATGCTGACACAGGTAAAAATATAACAAGCTGGTATTTCAGTGAGTCAGAGTGGAGCGTGCTGCCCCAGCCCGCTCCGGCTCGCCGTGCTGCAAACTGCCTCCCAGTTAGGTCAGCACCGCAGGGGGAAAAAACCAACGCTTTTAAGTAAAAACGAAGACTGCATGCGTTCAGTGAAGAGCTGAAGCACAAAACGCTGCGGTTGCCTCCATGTTGGTGCAGCGCGCACCAGGAGCCGGCTGCCTCCCCGGCTGGCCGCAGTGCATCCCCAGCCGCACATCCAACGCCTGCCCGTGCCCGCACACCCCGAGGTGCGGGAGTGCCGGCATTATCGCAGCACCTTCCTGCGCTCACCGGAGTACACCCGGGATTTGTTACTACAGGTAGAGATGTATTGCAATTATAGTAACCCAAGTATTCTCACGCATGAAGAAAAACAGTCAGCAATGCTTCGACCTTACGGTACGATTTTCATCTGTTCATATCATCTCTATTACACAATTAAAGCGGATGTATCTAGTCACCTGCCCAGATTCAGGGAGGAGCAACGTGTCTGTAAATAGAGGCACGCTCATTTAATTCAAAAGATACGGTGCTTGATTCGGTGCAAAAGGCTGTGCAGGCACTCATTCCAGTTAGTCTCGCCTACTGGGCTCCCACGGAGGTGGTCTTTCAGGTGCTGGGGAGGAGCAGACCCTCTACGCACCCCGCTCGCTATCCAAGTGGTGCGTTTCCTCCCTCCTTTTTGCATGGCAAAGGTGAGGAGGATCTTGACTATTGTAGAGGCAACACTTTATCTTGCCTACGCTGCAGAGAGTAGCTTTGCTCCCGCCCTGTGATACTGCCGGTTTCAGGGAAACCAGCACCAGCCATCCAGTCAAAGCAAGCGCCCGCGTGGGCTGGTGCTGATTTAAATAAGCCAGTATGGGACTGCATGGGCACATGCCTCCCTCTGGCTCTTCTCTTCTGTCTTCTCTACATAGTCCTTTACTCCAGCTTGCACTCACGGCACTGACACAAGATATAGCAACGCTTTCATAGTCAAAAGATGCAGAAAAGAGCTGAATGCAGTAGAGCTCCGCAGGGAAGGTACCGCCACTTCAGACTAATACTAGGGACAAAAGTTGTCACAAAATGTGTAATTAGTTTACCTGAAAGAAATAATTTTTTAAAAAATAAATCAAAGCCACTATACTGAATTACTCTACAGAAAAGAAATACCAGGCTGAACAGAAGCACAGAGGAGAGCAAAGTGTCAGAGATACTGCTTTGTTCTTGATTTTATTTAACATGCTATGGAAATACATAAAACATATCTCACAGCAATTGAATGGATAAAGGAATGAAGCAGAAAAAAAAGCAGAGAGCCAGAAGTTACATGGCAAAATCTGTAAAACCAGGTAACTTCAGAATAAGATTCTAGTAACTGGAAAACTAAACGATGGCACAGCACTGTTGTTCTCCTATCCAGACGCAGCAGCAGGAGTACATGAAGAAGAAGCCTCGTTCATCCTTGCTGGGCTACTTAAAAATATGCAGCAAAAGGTGTCTTCCTATTGTACATTTGCAATTCCAAAACTGTCTGTGCTACTCTACACGTGTACGATCACGTCAAATCTATCGTTACGATATAAGGATGTGCCATGTGTCCATAAAATATGACAAGCAGTAGAAATTTCCATATGTGACTCCAGTAGCTCATGCCCGGGGATGAAAAAGGATATAGCTGCTACAGAACTCTGCTGATGCTGCCAGAAGAGCAGAGTGGTGACTTGCACTAACTGCAAATGTAGTTTCTCACAAGTCTTCCAAAGCTGGGCTAGGAATCAATCATTTTGCAAAGCCTGTCCAAGACTGGTCATCGTGGAATAAAACTTCTAAAAATGATTGATTTAAACTGGAAATACATATTAAAAAGAAAATAGTAAGGATTCATGGAAAATTATCACTCTTCCACACCCAGGGTTTAAAAAAAGGGGAGCAGCGAACCAGGATGCAACTACTGAGTAGTGTTTTGGACAACAGTCACTGAAAGGGCATTAGAAAAAGGCAGAGGAGCTCCGTTCCCAACAAGACGTAGGCAGAGGGTAAGACATGGGCGACTCTTCTCACGAAACCTTTGTCGGAGATTCTTAAAATTTTACTTTTCAGGACCAAGGCGGCAAGCGGGATTTTCAAACTGTGGCAACAACCTATTTCGTATCTTCTTGTTCACAACAGATAGGTTAAAGACTACCTCGGTAAGCTGCAGTAGCCCATCGCTCCTTCCGTGGCATGGGGAAGACGCGACAGTAAGGCGCCGTAAAGCAATGGGCAGCTTCTTGCTAATTTTCTCTGTAGATGGCTATAATATGCTGGGCAGTTAATTGCCATTTTTTGCATTACGTGAAATAACAAAAATATAAGTCTCTCCAAAAATTGGATTTGTCACAGCACCTTGTTATTCAGTGTAAAGGTAACACTGTATGTTACAGCGTATGTAAAAAAAGAGACAGAGAAATACCCAAGTGAGTTATATTTCAGTGATACAGTTGGGTTTTGTTAGGCTTTATATGCATTTTTCCCCAGACGCTTTTGAAAGACAAGGATGTGGGAAATATCTGTAATTCTAACTGTATAGCCTATATCTTTACTATTTTAAAAAAATGTTTTCTCCTAACAGTCAACCAGGATCCATTTTCAAAGAAAGAAAAGAGTTTAAAAAAAAAAAAAAAAAGACGACAGACCTATAAACATGCAGACAGATGGCTATATTCTGTCATTAACTTCAAAACGAAATAAAAATATTAACTTCTCCATTGTTGCTAAACATACTGCAGCAAGACTTGAATGCCTGGCAGACATGCACCTCATCTGCTGCAAAGGCATAAAGAAATACCTGGCTCCTGTGTTATTATTATTTATTAAGCACCAACAATGTGTTCGGTACTTTTCAAAGCCAGAGGGGAGGGAAAAAAATGCTTTAAAAATGCTGCTCCCAAGCTGAATAAGGCTGAGAACACAAGACAGAGCAGGATGGCTGCACGGGGGAAGCACAGGCTGCAACCGAATGAAATGCACATTTTAGAGGCACAAAAGGGCTCCAGCCCTGTTCCTCCACCTGCGAGGGACACGGAGCCCTCGCCCTCTAACCAGAGCAATCGTAACACCAGCCACAGACTGCAGCAAAACACACGTCAGTTATGGGGAAAAAAAGCTATGAAAGGGGAACAATGAAAATCAAGCAAAACAGGAAAGGGGAAGCGAGAAAGACACACCACAAGGCATTGCTAAGTCGTTGGTTGATGGCCCCCAGTCTACAGATGTGGAGTCCTAACTTAGGCATCGCTGCACTGAAAATGTGGGTTTCTGCTCCCGAGCGGAGGATCAAGGGGGGATGATTCAGCTAACCCAGCTCCGGGAGCCGCTTACCGCACAAGAAGAGGGGTGCGTGCCCGTGCCACCCCGGCCAGAGCCGCTGGGCACCGCCAGCCACCTCCACCCCAGCCTCCCCGCAGGACCTCTCGCAGGGAACCGGGGCTCCTGGGCTCTGATCGCTCCTCTGGGAACAGCTACACAACACTCGGGGAGCCCTTCAGATAATTGGGGAGGCACCTAACGGCCAGATGCAATGCAGGTGGGACTTAGGGACCCAAATCCTGATGCACCTGGAACGCACTGCACTTTGTTGCCCTACAAAAGTATTTTAATGCTGAATTAAAACAAGCTGGAAAAGTGTCTTCAGATGGGCGAAGACAAAGAATTAGAAAAGAAGCAGGGAATGCTCCATGACAACTCTACAGCCATTTGGTGTTGCTTGTGTGTTTGAGGTATCAGAAGGTTTTCTTTTTTTAGGCTGGCTGATAGCAGAACTTAGTCATTGTTTTTAATTATTCCATACATAAATAGCCGGTAGGATTCATATCCTCATACATTCCCTGAAATCTCTACTTGACAAAAGTTATTGCTCCTTTTTTAAGCCAAGAAGCAAAGGAATAAATCACACAACAACAGAAGCATGGCTAGAGTGTCTTCTTCCAAAGAAAAAAATATCACTAAGGTCAGTGCTGATGCCAGGCTGGACTGCTGGCTAAGGCTGGCACCAGACACGGACTGCGATACTCAAACACAGTCTTTCAAGTGGGATGTAAACGTATTTCGTTTTTTCTCCAGCTATTAACAAGAAGGAAGTTAAAGAGCTTTCTGTGAAAATCAGGTGGCGAGAGTTTACTGGAATGTGAAAGCTCTTAAAAATAYACAGACCGTGGGCTTGTGTTTATCTGGACCTTCCCAGAGAGTATGCAGTAAAACAGGTGAAGAAATTCCACAGGCAATGCAGCAAGAATGATCTGCTGTCTAAATGTACGGCACTTGTTTGTTGAAACACTGATTTCTCAGTGTATCCATGTACTGAACTATTTACTGCTGTATTTGAATGACCTAAAATATAATTATTAGCCCGTGCAAAGTGTAAACAAAAGAGATGCACTAGATTTTGAAACTCAGAGAGATTTGGAYGACTTACAGATTGCTGAAATCGCAACTAGAAATACTGTAAAGAAGTTTGCAAAATGAGAGAAATTTTATGACTTGTAGAAACTAATTAATAGCCGTCTCAGAAAGTACAGATCCTGACTAAATTTTATGTGTAGTGTGTGTTTTGAAAATAGMGATTATTTTAATAATTAGTGTTCTGTATCTATCTGTGCTTGTAAAGGATCTTGCTTCTCCATCTTGAGCTGCTCTGTATGTGAAGTTCCTGTCTGCAGTCGCATGGTAATTAAGTGTGATTAAAGATGCTATTCATTCCCCTGCAAAGCAGCAGGTAACCACATGTCAGAAGGGGGTGGTGGGAGAACGGAGTAACTTCTGGGCAGTAAAAAGGCTATTGGAAATGGTCTTGTTGGAAACGAGCAACGCGACAGCGTACAGCAAACGCTACAGAAGCGGCCATGCGGGTTTGTGGCAACTGTGGGAGATCATGGCRTTCAGAAACATGATGGCCACCTGAAGAAAATAATATTTAAAATAACCTCTTTATTTCTGTGTGCACCGGGCGATGCCGAGACCCCAGCCATGGCCCGGAGAGGCCTGAGACAAGCTCTGTTCAGAAACACACAGACAAGCACCCCACCACYGACAGCCAAACCCAACGATAGCAACCAAGCCAGGTGTGTCCGAGAGGAGTCAGAACGGGCRAGAAGCTATGGAAGGCAGATGCCTCCTGCGAAAGGGTAACTCTACCGCTGAAACGGTGGGAGACACAGAGGGGAGGAACAGAAGACGACTCTCAGGAGACAACTGCTCCCAGAAGACAAGACCACTATTTTGTCTGAGAGGTATCAGAAATTAGGGCAATACTAGCATGCTGAAGCTTCCCCCAGAAATCCATTTCTTACAGCTATCTTACGTCTATCACAATCCTTTGTAATATCTAAACATATGAGTATGCGCTGCGTACGCGTGTTGCGTACGTGTGCGTACACACTGCATGCGCATGAGCTCCTCCTTCTCTCTCCGAGTTTGCATAAAATTGCCAGTGAAAGCTGGAGATTTATTGAACCCTCTGGAAGTCAGTGACCCAAACCGCTTGATAACTGAGGCAACAGGCACAGCCTGGAATACAGAAATGCCACTTGAACACAAGAAAACACTTTTTTACTGTGAGGGGGGTCAAACGCTGGAAGAGGTTGCCCGGAGAGGTTGTGGAGTCTCCATCCTTGGAGATAACTCAAAACCCGTCTGGACACGGTCCTGGGCAGCCTGCTTTAGCTGCTCCTGCTTGAGCAGGGGGTTGGACGAGGTGACCTCCAGAGGTGCCAACCTCAAGGAGTCTGTGAGTAAAGCTCTAAAGCTATAGTGTCTTTAGTGAGACTATATCCTTGTCCTCACAGTCATCACACTGATAAGAATTTCTGATAGTCCAAAAAGTGATATTTTTCTTCAGAACTTGCTTGAACTGTCACTACCTTGCAGCTGAGCCAAGCTGGATTATCTAACGGGCCTAGAAGGCTCATTACGTGAGTGATTCAGAAGGAACGCAGCTTATTAATGGAGCCAGGGAAAGGAACAGGTAGTTCACCACCGAGACGTGAACACACAGCTACATAGGAGACTGTCATCTTTGGAGAAAGCAATGAATGGTTGATAAATGCCACTGTTTGCACCAAGTATGCAATGAAAATGGTTTCAGCGATTATTCCACTGGACCAATTTTTTGCTTTTTAGGGTTTATGCATTTATAGTAGCAAAACCTGCCAAACCATACCTTATATGCCAAGGAGAGCATCCCCAGCTATCACCCTTGTACGCCGCAGCACTCAACAGTCAATTCCGAGTCCTGAATATTGCCAGAATTAGTCAAAGCACAGCCTGCCTTTTTGCTGGAGGTCTTCCATCAAACACTGACCAGACCTGAACCAGTAACGTGCAGCATAGCGAGCCCACAACCTGCCACGGTACAACTACAGGCAAGCATCATTCCCCTTTTTATCACATTCACGACAGCACAGAAAGTCAGAGTGCAGCGACTGCGAAGGCAAACCAAGTTCCTATTAGCAGTCAACCACAACATAAACCTATTATTGCACATTACAAATCGCAGTGTTATTCTGTTGCCAGGTTATAAGCTCCAGAAAGGTGCCCTTGGAATGCTCACTTCCAACAAAATAGCCCTCAGCTTAACATTTGATCCAAAGGGCTAAGAGAAAAGCACTCCTTTTACCACTAAATTGCAGTGTTGGGTTTTAGCATTTCTTCAATTATGATATGGACAATGAAACCGTGTCTTTCTGGATGCATGAGGAATTCTGCTAAATGAGCCATTCAGACATCTGAACTTAAGTCTGTTCCTTTAATACATTTGATTAACATGGAAATTTTATCTCTTATGTCATTATTTTAGTGCTGTAACATCAAAAACATTAGTCCACAATGTGCCCACGATCACAGGGGGATAGTTTATGGGCGCTAGAACTAATTTCTGGAGCAGGAGCAATGATTCCACCTCCCAAAGTGAGATGCTGGAGCAGAAACAACAAGAGAGGTGAATCTTCTCCAACTGTACATTACCACAGAAGTTACCAGGCAAAATTCTGCTTCCCAGCCCCACTGAATGCAATGGGACTTCTGCCGCCGACCTCAAGGTAGCCAGAATTTTCTCCATTCGCATTGATCGTTGGTCCTTGGGACAGGAATGCGTACTGACGAAGTCAGGGAAAGCCAGATTCAGAGTTCACCTACTCCGTCTCCTTACCCCACGTGCAAGATTATACCTACACAAGAGGTTAGTACGGCTGTAACCGCTGAGGAGGAGTTTTGGGCTCTAGGGGCAAGGAGCTCTTTCTCTTTGCATTTAGTTTAGCCAAAGGCTATACGTACAATACAGCGTAATTCTATTTTGTACCGTGTTTCCTATGGAGCACATCACATCCACAGGCAGCTGTGGCTGGTAAGCACATATTGCCCAGTCAAGAAGTCAGAGTGTTCAAATACTTAAAAGCAAATAAACAAAGCGCTGGAGCTTTTGTTAAGGGCATTGACACTGCACATCTAATCACAAAAAATGGATTAGCAGTAGACTTCATAGGAACCTAAATTCCTTGGTACATTAGGTATCTTTTATCACTTTAGCACAGCTTTTGTGTGTTTTTTATAGGGAGGGAGAACGAAGGAGAAATTATTATAGGTAAAGGAATCTTGCCATCAAAATGTGAGGAAACCTAGTTATTTGACTAAGCAAAAAAATACTAAGTAACTTGTAACAGAAGAATAAAATGAACTTGCTGAGTCTCCAGAGGTCTGCAATATGATCTTCAGAAAAGGTAGCTTGCCAATTTAATTGAGGTAGGAGTTATTTAATTTTTTTATATACAGGTATAGTTTTCAATAAAACTACATATGCCTATAATACTGCAATGGCAGATGTGTCTCGATTATTAGAGGTGGGCTCTAGGGAATATATACAATGGATCTTGAAATCCGTAAGCAGCTGTTTGGAAGGGAGGGGTGGAACATTGCAACACACACACATGTTCCTTAAGTGCAGTAATGTTTTGTTATTTTACTGCAGGTGTATTACAGAGATGAAATTTAATAACTTATTGTATACAATACCAATAAAACAGAAAGATTCTTTGCCCTGACATTCATGAACAAAGTACAAATTAGAAGCAGTTCAGAGCGCAGCAGCTCCGTGCGCAAACACACGCACCCCACCTCGGTTCACACCTTCCCTGTCCACAGTCACGATGCCGGCTTTTTTATTGATTACTATGAAAGGGTGGGCAGGCCATAAAAAAGGCAAAAAGAAAKCAAACCCCCAAAGTGCTCTGCAAGATACTGAAGAACGTGTTGCTGATCAAATTCAAGAAAACCGAGAGCATTTGAATGCAYGGGGCAGCACTCGTGCGTTCACTGGTGAGGTCTCCGAGATGCGGGAAGCCCCTGTGCGATGCTACCAGAGTTATTTTTGTAATAGTTCTTCTTTAGCGGCTTAAATCAGAAGCCTGATTTCAGAATGTGCATTAGTCTCAATCTCATGCTGAATGAAGCACTGAAGAAGGACCTTTTAAAAGTACACATCAGATAAAAAGATAATCCCTCCTGCTTTTTTTTTTTTCCCTTCTGTCTTTGCTGGACTCCTCTTCATATAATTAGAGATGTTGCAACAATTCAATAATTCACAGCAGAAAAAGGAAGTCCCAGCACTTCTGGAAGAAAAAGGAAAATGGGCAATAGCTATTTCTGTCCATTCCCTTCTCAGCATGAGAACAGCAGCGTTATGCAAGGATTGACAGCCTTACTGGACACACAGACAGGCGGGCAGGGGCAGCTGGGCTGAGTTAATCCATACGCGCTGGCTGCAGAAGCCGCCTGTGTCTTTCATTTCCATTACACTCATTTTAAAGTTTTCCAGCAATGTTTCTGTTACTTCTATACAAAATCTCTGTCAAGGTATGTCATATCCTCCCTCCATTATGCTCACTGAGCCACAAACATTCAAAAATTAAAATCCAGGGGAAACGTTCAGACTGCTGTTGTAGGTGGGGGACAGAAAGGGATGGGACAGGAGGGAAGCGGGGAGCGCGTTGGCCACGCGGCCACCTGCTCAAGGAGAAAAAGCCAATGACCTCTCCCCTCGGAGCGAGCTATGACACAGAGAGGATAAAACGCCACATGCATCTAATAAGAAAACCTTCTGAGAAAGCACCTTGGCTGTCCCAGCTGAACGGAGAGGGGGCCACAAGCCCCACCGTGTGCCAAAGGCTCCTCTCACCCATGACAGAGGGACAGGGGAGTAGGAAAAGATGGGAGGTAAAGGAGAGAGGATCCACGATCACGCAGGAGGAGGGACGTCAGGAAAGAGTGTGTAGAGTCTGTAAGGAGACTGCAATGTCCAACGAGTATTTGGAGTCAGATCCGATGGGAGAGGAGACAGGAAAACATTAGCAGCTACAAGAAGGTTGAACTCCAGTTCGGTCTGCATGAACTTTTAAATGACTTTCTAGAAACCTCAGCCAGAACTGGCATATTCACTTGCCATGGCAGCCTGCTGTGCCCTT
This sequence comes from Phoebastria nigripes, assembly GCA_035582835.1. Lineage (NCBI taxonomy): Eukaryota > Metazoa > Chordata > Aves > Procellariiformes > Diomedeidae > Phoebastria > Phoebastria nigripes. Next base: position 2,173,408 of record JAYKAV010003432.1, read on the forward strand.
GATCATCAGCCTCTTGGAACCCGCACGACTGCTTCCAGGGGGACAGGGTGGGATGGAGGTTTTGGAGCGAGAGGAGGGAGCACAGGAAAGCAAGGAGGAGGAGAGGAGTCGGAGAAAAAGTACTGAAAGGAAGACAGAGAAGAGGCAAGTTAAATGATACACGTTGTGTTACAGTGCAGAGATGCTCTCTGCAGAAACGCTGTCCTGCCAGTCGCATCCCTCTGACTTCTCAGGATCTTGGAGCCTACTCCTTTCTGATCTGGATTCCTTGAATACATTGCTACCGATACGGTCCCTCAGGAAATCCTGGAAAGCCACAGAGCTGCTGCAGGTTTGGGCGGACTGCCCTCGGATGCCTACGGCATTGTAAATGCACGAAGGAGCCATTTTGTTGCAGCCTCTAATGCTGCTTGTTTGAACCGAAGCTGCAATAAAAACAAAGTTAAACATCATGCCTATGCCATTCCGGTGGTTGGGCTTTCTCTTTACCACGGTATCTTGAATCAAGCTGAAGGCTAGCAGAGATGATCGCAATCTAGATAAAGTTTATTATATTTTGGTAGCAGTTGTGTTTTATTAAAAAAAAAAAAAAAAAAGGGCAAAAAAAGAGCTGGCTGAGCTTGTACAACTCCACTAGCTTTTACCTTAACACTTCATTCCAGAGTCAGCTTTTAACAGTGGGATGGTTCCAACTGGCCTCCGAGAGTATTTCTTGAACATCAAGTAAATCAGTACATCCAAAACCAACATTTAGACTCACTTTCTAAAAGACTTAGTAGTAAAAACAAGTCATCTTAGGATTTGGGGATTTTGCTTTAAGTTAAAACACCTTAAAAGCTAAGTATCTGTTACTATGCCTCTGCCAAAAAGGCATAATCCAAATTTTCAAAGGACTGTCTAATTTATTCCCACATACAATCTCRTGCGTTGCCTTGGAAATCTATGGTGTATGTTTTCTGGCCATCAAGCTCATTTTACAGTTCTCTTTATTCACTGCTTTTTTGAATTAACTGTTGCTCAGAAAAGCGCAATAGCTCTGGATTACTGAAAGTCGGTCTCATTGACTATTAACCGATTAGTGGAGCCACACTACTGTAAGCAGCACGCGTTACCATTAGTCTAATAATAGTATTTTGTGTATCCAGATCCTCTTGCACTAAGGAATATCAGTGTTTTACAAACACTGTAGAATTAACACAGCCCCTCATTTTTTAGCTGTCATTGGGAAACCGAAGCATGGCGATTTGCACAAGCTGAGCCTCCAGCTCACGTTTCCTCTGGAGCGTTTCCCTGCTCCCACCGCGACGCTCACGCACACCCGTGCACCAGCCCCTGCTCTGCAACCACTGACGCAGCCAAGCCGCCGATGCTCAGTTCCACCTACCAAACYATTTCTTCTAGCACTTTCTGCATTTACCTCTTTACAGCGCTGATCTACATGAAGCTCTTTGAATAAAGAAGCAGATGCATTGCTCTTCATCACCACGTGCAGACCCTTACCATCCGAGTACCCAACCAATAACACAGACTAATACAGGAAACCAGAATAAAGTTAGAGAAATCAAGTAGGTATGCTTTTTTTTACTACTACTGCCTTGCTAATCCCCCCAAAACCAGCACAATATAAAAAAAAATTGATCTTTGGGGAAATGGTAAGTAGCACAGAATTAAGACAACATGCAAAATCCTGACTTCACTGAATGAAATGAGATTTTTGTCATTAACTTCAATGAAGCCAGTGTTTCAAAAGTGTCTTGACAACAACTTCGGTACATGTTTCTTAGATGACTTCTCTCTAATGGAATTAAATAGTTCCCAAGATGAGCTTTCTTCCATTCCCACTGTAATCAGTGTTGTATTTGCTATGGTTTTCAGTGAGAGCCCAATTGGGCCCTAGGCTCGGAAATAAAAATCATCTTGAAGTAAATGGGTTGCTGTGTATCTGACCTCTTCTCTCATTGGTGTGAACACAGCGTGGAGATGAAACCTCAGATCATTGCCGCTATTTGTGTGAAGAGAGGTTGTTGGTTTTTTTCCTACCAGAAGATTAATAGGTAGCAAGTTCAATATCGTTAGGTATTTAGTTTTCCTTAATTGTTCCAGGAACTCATCTACAGAGAGCAATGCATCACATCTGGAGGTAGCAATTTACCTTTCAGAAATCAACAAAATCTGCATGCTCCTCCTGGGTTTAGGAAAAAGGAGCTCACGCAGCTACTGCCGCTACTCCAGTCCCTCGGATAACCCAAGGCTTCAGGGGATTCTCAACTATCCGCAACATCACCACCAATCTTTCCTTTGGAATTCACCAAGTTTTCTTCAATATCTTCTGTCTAGATAAACTAGTCTTTCTCAATACGTGTGAAAGCACATCCTAGAAATCTTGCAGTAGCTTTTAATTTTCTTTTAAGCCTGAAGGTTCATACTTGTTAATAATTTGGTGGATCCTGATAGTTCTGCAGCCTGGAGAACAGACAACAGATGGTCCAGCCTCGGCATTAAGCATTATTCCTTCTGTACCTTTCAGGAATTCGAGAGATTCTTATTTTAGAAGTATTTTTTCTTCTTCCTGTCTGGGCACTGGTCATCTGCTTCATCCACTTTTCCATTATACTTCAAGAAAGTGGATGCATACGGTAGAAAGACAGACCCTATTCCATGGATTGGAATTTTTATTATTTGCACTTTTATTGTAATATCTTCCTAATATTCCTCAAATTTTCATAAATGAAACCACAGAAAAGGTGAGTGGGTAGGTAGGGTCTTCTCCATCAGTTCTTCATTGACCCTACACAACCACAGGGCACTGCCATGTGGATACAATCAAGGATCCATCCAGAGAGCTGACCATGTCTGCACCAACTGAATTCTGAGGAAACTCCAGAATTGGTCCACCGAAGTGTAAAAAATAATTATTCAATGCTATCATTCAGGGAAGAAAAAATGCATTAACTCTCATACTACAACCACAGCCATTGGCTTGTTTACGGGAATAAATATTGGGTTTTTTCCAGTATCTTGACAGACCGTATTCCCCAGCACAGAAGACAGGCAATGGCGCTGCAGTGCTCGGCATCTCCCCGGTTTGTTCTGCCCGTCGGGGCTTATCCTCTTTTTCGTGCAATACGAAGGAGCTCGTTGGTACTTTCAGGTTTGTCCTCTCCTGCGTTCTGGACCAGAAGAGAAGTCTGGCAAGCAGGAGCAGCGTGTGGACTTCTACTGCAGGTGGTTGGTGCTGCATGAAAAGATGAGGCGGAAACCGTGCTGCCTGTTTCTGCAGGCAACCGTCCTCGTTACGGCAATTACCCGGCAGTTCCCCACGAGGGGTTTCAGCTGTTTGCTGATCTGTCACTTGGCCGAGAGAGGCCAAGCCAGGCGGTGGCATGGTGCGAGCAGGGCTGGGTGGGGGGGCCCGCAGCTCCCGCCAGCCATCCCCACAGGACCGATCCGAGCTGCCCCAACCCCTCCATGCCCCCAGCACCGCCGGTGTGGTGATGCTGCCGTAACATCACACCGAGTAATTTCTGTATCATTTGACACTGGGAGTATCTGGAACCGGGTCACTCTCCACTGCCACCGAGAGCCTGTGCAAAATGCCGCCTCACTTTGGCTGGGACGTAAAGCTGAGGATGCTTAAGAAAAACTAAAAGCAAAATGCAGCAAAGAAAAGGTATGTTTTCAGGTGAAATGTGAAACCGCAGCAGACCCAAGAGAGCAGCAGAGCGGGATCTCCAGGAGGCTGGAGCTGCAGAGGAGATGGGTCTCACCCTTGGACGGGTGCTACTACACGCTGGGGACCGTATCCCCAACGCTGTGCAAGCACTGGGGACAGAAACGCATCCTGCTACCTCCTAACAATAGAAAGCAAAAGCATGCAAGGATTTTAAAGCAAAGAGGACTAGCTAGAAATGGCTCCTAAAATTAATTAAGAGCTACTGCAGTTGTTCTGGATCAGGTGAGGGTAGGGTTACACATGTGGTCTTCTGCACTTCTCTGTGCTGGTTATTGCAAGCGAAATCAGTGAGTCACTTATCAACTCACTAAAGAGTTATGTATGTGAAGGTTCAGCGCATCACTAAGGTTACTTTCAAGGCTTGGCCTGTAAACCTTCATCAGTGAGCAGCTCTGTATCCTTTCAGTTTGTTCCACATAGAATTAAACACACGTAATAGTGCTTTGAGCGAGGCAAAGCAGCCCTCCCTCGTCGCCTCTCCCGGTCCAAGCTCAGCATGYGAAACTTCGCAGAGGAAACGTCCCCAAAACTCAAACAATGCGGACGACGACTGGCAAGCGCAGGGGCCTCTCCAGCAGCAGAGCAAACCTCACCTCCCTCCGGGCTCACGCCGGCCCCGTTAGCAGAGGGGGGCAAAGCAGAGCAGCTCCGCGCCGGCCAGCGGAAGGGGCCCCATCGCCACCTGCGCGGGGAAGCTGCCGCCAGCCGCCGGCTCCCCCAACCCTGCCTCCACCTCCGAAACCAGACCCGCAGGCAGGGCCCCGCACCGGAACCCACAGCTTTGCAGCAGGGGTGCGGGGCTGGCGGCCCAGCTCCCTGCCACCGCCGCCGCTCGTGTTCCCGGGAGCCCGTCCGGCCGCGGGGGCCGGGATGCGCCCCGGCAGAGGCAGGGCTGCGGAGGGAAGGGGCACGCCGCGACAGCCGGCCGAGAGCACAGCCCCGGCCTCCGGACACTACTGATGGCGTACACGTGCGCACTGCAGGCAGAAATTTCTGTTTAATTGCTCAAATGGTTTCATTTTTCTACACTAAATGTTTTGAAAAAAAACCCCAGCAATGTAAGAATAGACTGTTTCCCCACATTATTAAAGAACATGGACATACGAAAGGAAAGAAAGGGTCAAGTATTTCCCTTTCCTATAAGGAAATAATATACGTTTTGGCTGGTTTTTTGTCGTTTTTTTTTTTTTTTTTTTTTTTTTTTTCTGGCAGATTTGAACAGTATAAAGCTTTGAATATTAAGAATGCTTTTAAATTCTTTCAGTAGTTTTCCAAAGTGAGAAGCTACTGCACTTAGAAAAAGGAAAGGAAGCCTAGCGCTCTTCAAGAACAAAATGAATTTAAACACACGATTAATATTACTACTGAAATTAAAAAGAAAGCGTCTTTTAAAAAAATCAATTGTCTTGAAACAAAGCACAGACTTTTGGCTATTGATAGTATTTTTAGACTCAGACTTTCTCTGGAGACTTAAAAGTATGCAAATGCAAAGTGCAGAGAGGCACACACACACACATGCTATACCTTTGTATTACATTGGCATTTTATTATTTAATTAAACTACTCTTATTTTTCTAGCTCACGCATGCTTCCCTTGAGACGGCTTTGCTGTTAGCCTGCTGGCCTTGACTTCCAGCCAAAAACAATTCAGAAACAAAAAGGGACAACAAATCATATTTTCACAGACATTTTTATCCCTCAATACAACCTTGTTTTCACACAACATCATACAGATTCTATGAAAACTATAATTTATTGCAGTAGCCATCCAAAGCTAGGGGCTGACACAAGCTCTGCGGTGTGTTTCCACTTCTGTAATTTCTGAAGTTGTGCTGTTGGGAAGGACCCGCCATGCTGAACAGTGCGGCATTGTTGCAAGGGACAATAATCAATAGTTCACAGCAGCTCTGACTAGGGCAGTATTAGGTCAACCCAAGTACTCACAGTCTCCAGTAACTGTATCCTGGCTAGAAAAGCTCAGGCAGGAGCTCTAAAACCTGCATTTGCAAATAAAGCCCGTTTCTGAGAAATGCGCATCTGCAGCCATCGCCGTCTATGATGGAGCCTATCCCTAAGAGGTACAACTTTAAGAAGCAAGCCTCATTTATCAGTGTATTTATCGCAACCCCTCTGCTGAGCAGACTCACTTACCTGGTGGCAACCCTGTAAATTCGAATCTCTTCCATATGATGAGTATGAACCCCTTTCTGTTTTACCTGTTAACAAAAAAAAAAAAAAAAAGATGTATAACAGATATAAACAGATCGATATAGCTTCTCCAAGCGTTTTAGATGATGTTCACCACGTTTTCCTAGTGCTGTTTACATATGTAAAATAGGCACTGCTGACTGCGTAATGCATGTAGGCAACAGAAAGGGATTAACACTTTTTCATGCTGAGGATGGTGATGTGAAATAAACTTCCTAATCTTGGCTGCGCTGCTCCACATGCTTCCTGGAACTGGGATTTAACGGGCTTCCACTGGCTGGCTGAAGGCGTGAGCAGACCCCCTGCGTGCCTCCCCTTGGACTGGGGGGCTGAGCACCCCGGCACCCTACCTGTCCCACCACCGCGCGGGGGGCACGGCGAGTCCCTCACCGGCTCTCCGGACGGCCAGCTTCGCCCCGGAGCTGCTGGGGATGCGGCTCCCCGCTCTCTTTCCCAGGAGCAAATTCCCCCGTGATCAAGGTGATGATGGAATTTACACCTGGGAAAGAGACACTGATTGGGAATTCGCCATTCACTACCAACGCTGGGGCTGCCCCAGCGGCGCTGGGACTTGAACGGGGGCCCAACGACTGCCGAGACTCTCTGCCAGCCCTAAGTACCCTTTTTCTTTTTTCTTTTTTCCCAGGAAGCCTTTAACACTCAGATCCAACAGCCTGACTTGCAGTACCGGTTACAGTTATGCCATATTTACAAAGGAAAATAAAGGTTCTTTCAGGTTTGAATGGCCAGACTCGAGCGAAATCAAGAAGGGAAGAGGTGGTTTCTGCAAAGCATTAAGTCATGGCTGAGCAGCACTGCACCACGTGCTCCGGAGACAAAGAGCAGTCAAGAGGGCTGATACAAAACATATTGACACTAAAAGACCACCCTTATGGTGAGGATAATCACGGGAGGGGGGGAGGTATTATCTAACAAAACAGCCAAGAACACAGTAAAAATCACTCATAAAATTAAAGTTTTTATTATAGGCTGGGGCATAAAACCCACAACACACAGTACCAGTTACTAGGGACCAGATGCTCAGTTTATCTCTGCCTGCAACTCCCAGCAATGCCGGGGACACCTCTGCACCTAGAAGCCAGGTTCACGCGGCTGCGTGCCCCCGCGTACGAGAGATGCGGCGACAGCCCTACACCAAACCCTGCGCCGCCGAGATAAAGCCGCTGTGCCGATACACCTACCGAAGCCATTAAAAAACGTCCTTTAGCTGCATTTGGAAATATCAGATTGCAGTAACGACAGTCTCCACCGACCTCACAAATTTCAGGGGCCCGAGCAAGGCAGGCGGGGGATGAGGGGTCCCTAGCTGGCACGTCCCCTCACGTTTCCCCATGCGACCCAGATTTCATAAAGAACCCATGGTGAGGCAGATCGTTAGACAAAGGATGATGGAGTTAATTTTAATCGTTCCCAATATGGCGTGGCCACATTCTGACTGAGTCCACAAGCCCTTCCTTTAACATACAGCTACTAGGTTTGATCGCCGTTCAGAGGTATTATTGATAAAGTTTGACTGTTGCGAGCGGTTTGGAATAAAAAAATCATCTTTCTCCCCATAATAATTTAAGACTCTGTAGCTTGCTTTTGTTTCTCGATTGTTTTTGGTCTTGTTGTTTTCCACATAAAGTAGGTACTTATATGCGGGAACCTCCAAAATGTATTTGCAATTCATAGGACATTTGCGCATGTAATAACTTTTGAAAGCGCTTGTATCTGGTTATACAAAAACGATGGATCACCCAATCCATAGCCCCCCGCAGGTTCGGAGTACTGGAAGCCTTTGCAGAAATAATTCAAGATTGAAATGACAATGAAATTTTAATCGTGAATCCCTGAGTCCAATGCCGAGATCTGAAAACAAAATGTCTTGCTGGCATGCCTGGAGTTACGTGTGCTACTTCCCATCACCCCAAGAGGGCCAGAAAGTCGATGCAAATAACAAGCGGTGAGGACGGGGGGGGGGGAAATCCCAAACAGAAAAATAGGGTCGAGGGGAACCAAGTACAAGCAGCGACACAAGGTACTTTGAACGCGCTTCTCGCTGCTGCCTGGGTATCAGTAATCTTCTTTTCTATCGTATCAGACACAGGCAGCCTCATCTTAATTTCAGTTGTTAAAAAATATTTATCCAGATACAAAAATAAACCCACTGCAAATTACAAGTTGTCAGGGTTAAAATCTACTTCTATTTGTGTGGGGGAGGATAAGAGAACAGCATAGACATGAATCATTCTCAGTAATTTGAGTGTTTCCATGACATCAATGGGCACTCGTCCAGGACTCTGTCGAAGTCTGTGAGGTACCAAAGCGGCACAGCAGCCAGCAGGAGATTGACTTTTTTTTTTTAGGATTATGCTCCTTGTAAAGATTTCATCTATAGCATCCACTTTTACCACCAAACAGATAGCTTTGGAGATCATGAGTGAACACATTTCATTCTGATAGTGTAAGCCTTTAACTTTATTACATTTTTGTTGTTGTTGTTGTTGTTCCCACATACAGCTAGAAATCTGCCTTCTCGATTAAGAACAAATAACCGAAATTGACGGAAAAGTCAAGAAACCGTTAAAAAGATATACATACGTAGAGTTTCACTGTCAACTGTAATTATGAAATTATCATAGTTTTTGTAATGACACTTCATTTGGGGGGGGGAGAGGAATATCTTTTGTATAAACTGTCCATTTAAAATTAGCTACAGTCTTGATGTTGATTTTCTGCTTAAAATTCACTGGCACATTTGTTTCAGATAATAAAATTTGCAAGAGTGCTGATAATATGCAAGAGTAGGCTCTTTAAGCAACTATTTGTGCTCACAAATACAAAAGCGTCTCCTGAATTTCTACGTTTACTGTACATTATGCATCATTTTCAGTCACTTGAACACCCCAGCCTGTACTGTGCGTTTTCTGAGGTTTGCAAGAGCTGAAGATTCTCTCTCCTTTTTTTTTTTTTTTAAATGTTTTAAAAAAGAGAGAGCGTCTACAGCGATGTAGACACCCGACGCATTCACTGCGGAATTTTCGAGACAACCCTCTAGTACTAGAATGCGGCAGCCGCTGCGGATATTTTTTGGCACAAAGACAATGGTGGCAGTGCCAAGCCCCATGGCTAAAACTACTCAAAAGAGGCATAAGGGTAGCATTAATCGTTCAAGTCTTTTACTGCATGGAGTACTGTTGTCCATATTTTAAAACCTAAAAGTACCCGTTAGTAATATTTGTTGTAAGCAAAAAAAAAAAAAAAAAAAAAGGAAAAAAAAAAAAAGGGAGCCTGAAATACAGACGAATATCAAATCTTGTCAGACATCTGATTAATTTTTTCTACCTAGAGGACCAAATGCTAAAATGTGCCATTTGTTACCTGCACTCCAAACACGCAACACGATCTATACCCTTCCGTGGCTTTATGATCTGACAATTGAAATAAAGCTCCATGGAAGAAGTTGACCTACAAAGGCTAGTGAATAACTTTCAAGTATGCACTTGTTCTTTAGGTAAGGCAGAAAAAGCATCTCCATTATTATCGGCGGCAATAACTTAGCTGTGTGTATGTAAATATATATATTTTTTCAATTAATTGACACAATGCATGCCAATCAAAGGAGAGACAAAGAAAAAACTACATGCAGCTCCTGTTTTCTGACAAACACTGACTCTCAAGTCTCTGCTCTCTAAATACCTCTAGAAAAAAATACTGCTTATCTTCACTAAACTAGAACGATTGCTTCGTAAATATTTTGTTTGCATTTTTGTTTAACTGCAGAAAATAAAAGCAGCATAGGATTGCCAATCAATCAATAAAGAAGCCACTTGCCTTTCCATGGTGTACTTTGAAAAATTAATCAAATTAAGTAGAAAATTTAAGCAACTTCCAAAGCACAAATACAAGTCATCTGATTCCCCTCTCTCTTTTCCCCTGCCCTGGGAGATAGGGCACCTTGGCTTTTTTCTGGTAGGCAGAACGAGAGGCATGAGGCAACTCTTTCCATCTGCAGAGAAAAGGAAGTGAAGCTACTTCTATAAATGACTTCAAATATATGTTTACATTGATTTCGTGTTTGACATATTTTTTGAGAGAGGAGTTTGTCCAGAATATTCTAATTCAGGTCTCCGCTGCCCTACATTTGGGGTTTAGTTCTTGGTTAGACTGAAGAAGGGAAACCTGTCTGGGGGAAAAAAAAAATGTAATTGCATTAGGGATTGGAATTTTAATGGCTGCGAATTTCAGTCTGTTCAGGTCTGCAATTTTGCTTAAACATATTCCTTATTTTATTACTGCGTTTCTAGCATTTTTGAAAATTCATGATTGTTCCCTCTGATGTCCGATGTCTCAAATGCATCCTGAAGGGAGCTTGATCGATTCCCCTACAGAGAATGACAAATTAAAGGAGAATTCAGTGTCGAAGTCAGACCAGGCACAAGGAACACAGAGCTGGAGCATATTTGGGAAAAAGTTCTGAGCAACTGAAGAATGGGCTGAACTTCATAGTTCCACATTTGTCTGTATATAATGAACACATACGTGTTATCAGCCGTAGCAGGGTTTATTTGCATTGTTATGAGGACCATGAAGGAGTTTACTTCTGCCTTAATCTGTCATTCTTGCGTTCAAAATTTTCTTATGCTTGTTTAAGTTTGGTTGCACGAGAAAAAGGGAGGATTTGAGCGCTCCAGGGAGCGAGTGCAGGACTCCCCTCAGTGCTCGCTAGTGCGAATGAAGGTCTCCGAACACCGGCCCTGCCTGACACGCGGACCGGCTCTGCGCAGTAACTTTTGACAGCGACAGCCAGATTATCAGTACCATTTTTTTTTGCCTCAGAGATTTGAAAACATGACTCATTTCAGCAGAGAAATCACACTAAAATTTGTATAGAATTATAAATTATCTGAGGAAAAACCCCACTGAAATAAACGAGCCATTGCACACTTACATATCCTATACCTACAAGCACCTCACTCTCRGAGGAAGGTATATACCCTGTGCCCTCCACGGACAGCCTCCCAGGCCTTGCTATCTTTTGCCCTTGACATTAAAAATAGCCTGCCCATGTTTTCATCAGAGGAGCCAGCAGGTAGCTGCTTTGTTTCTTCAGAACTTTTGAATACTCTGTTCTTTAAAAGGGGAAGAAAAAAAAGGGAAAAAAAGAAAAGGAAAAGGCTTTTAGTATTAAATGAAATTTTTTGGGCTCTTCATTGAAGGATGCAAATCCGAACGCCTTCCCTGGCACCAGGGCTAACAGCTGGCTCGAGGCTTGTCCCCCTTTGTGCGACAGCTAGCTCTTCCTAGCTGCTCGGCGTCTCCTTGGCTGTTCACCCGGGCAGGGAGCGGTGCTCGCCGGCGCAGCTCCCGGGCAGCCGCAGGCAGGGAGCTGGCAGGGGAAGAAGCAGCCCTTGTGCTCGGGCTGYGGGGAAGGGTGAGGCGCAGGGTTCGGTAGGCATCGTCCCCGCGGACCGGGGGGACGAGTGGGTCCCAGCAGTGGCTGCTGATGCCGGGTGTCCAGCTGCGATTTCTCCTCTTCCAACGTTTAAACAGCAGGGAGAGTTGCTCAGCTCCGCTAAGTTACTAACTCGGGCTTGACCTGGGTTATATATACGTACTTCTCCAACAGGAGCGCGCTTACCGGTATAGGATATACAGTCAAAATACCCTATTTATTTCAGTGAGGTTTTGAACAGCGTATTTTACATCACAAAGAATCTCACCCAATGGTAATGGAAGTATCATGTTAATGAGCTATTTCTGCTTTGTGCTATATGTGAAGTACAGACAATAAGAAAGAAATCTGATAGATTTTAAGCAAAGTTTGTGCAATAACGTTCACAAAATAGTACAAATGACACGGCATCTGATCCAGGGAAGGTCCACAAACTAGATACAAAGCTAAGGGAAGGTATTAATCCCAATAATTTGAATGGCTCCACACCCCAAAATGTAGCGCAAGGCCAGGGGAAAGAGATCTTTTTGACATGAAAGAGGATTTTTGCACTTATGCTGATGTGCAGTAAACAGTAATGGTTCTTAAAGAGACGTTATGATACCAGAGCAAGTACCATTACAAAGGGAGATTTTTTTTTTTTTTTAAAACAGTACCATCAAAATGCAGAAGAAATTAAATCCTAAAACCTATACTAAAATAAAGCTACAGAGCTGGCTTAAACAACCTAAAGCAAGGACATTCAGAGCGAAAGCGGCACTTCACCGCTGACTCACCTCGCTGGTCTAGGGCTTATGCTTAAACAGGCAAGGTTAATTCCCAGACGCCCCAAAGGCCAAACTACTTCCTTACGCACACGCTATGTACATGTGCCTGTGCCTATATACATCCGTACATATATAAGTTGATGGGAAAGGCTGTGCTGCCTGCTGAAGGGTATCCCACATGGTGCTGCTGGCAAGCTTTGCCCAATGCCCCCCGTGGGGCCGATGGCTTCACGCGCAGGGAAGGGACCGACCCCGGTGCTGCCCGCCCCAAGCTCCACGGTCCCTTCTATGCATATTCAGTTATTCCACGAAAATACCAGACCAATCTTTTTGTCACCGATCTCAGTTCATGAAATATTGGACCCCAACCAAAAGACTGAGGCAAATTGCTCAATCTATTTCTGTAATCTACCAAATAATAGCATCTATTACAGGGCAGTATGTGATTTCTCTGTTTGCGTGCTTTTAAAAAAAAATAGCTGTGGCAAAACTATACTTGAAACTATAAGAATGTGAAGACAGAATATCAAAGACCATATTCTACCAGACTTATATTAAATGGTRCCTTAGTCCTTGACTAGTCCCACCAAAATCAATTAGATTGTAAAGATTTTCACACTATCCCATAAAAGAAAGGTTTGACACTAATAGTTGGTTATTTGCCTGGATGATACAGCTGCATTACAGGATCAATTGTGTCTAATCCAGTCAGAACAAGCTCGTTGCACCCTTTGCAACAGGTTTTCAGCACCTTGAAGTTAATCAGAGGATACGCAGGTATTGCCATTTCGTAGCCATCACTGCAATTGTGCAACCAATAAATAATACTGTGTTCTGCGGACAAGGAACATTAATGAGCTTAATATCAAGTACATGCACTAATTGAGACCAGAATAATAAACTTTCATAATTAAATTAGGTATTTAAACAAAACAACTGTTTATTTCAATGCCATCTGAAGAAATTATATTTAACGAGTTGAAGAAACCTTAAAGACCCCTCACTGTCGCGGGCCACCACGCTTGTCTCGCAGAGCCTGAAGGTGCATGAATGGCCACGTTCAGTAAGCCCAGAGCAACCGGGCACCTACGCTCAAAAGCTGTGAACGGAAGAACACTTATGAGAGACAATCCTTCATTTAGAGTGAAGATGCATCTGACTTCATAAACATCTTTAGTCTCCTTTTCTTTTCATATGTGCACGGAATTTCAGTCTAGAGGAAATAATTACGATCATCTAAGCCTGAACACCTGTATCACTCTGGAAATAGGCAAATTTATTTTGGAGAGAAACAAAAACTCTAAGAAAACATTCACCATGTTTTACCCTTCTCATTCTTGGAACATACAATAGTCAAAAGATGGGCAGGGGGTGAAGGCAGGCATTGGAGAACAACAACAGCAACAACAAATCAAAAGCATTATCTAATACTAGAGAATCAGAATAATAAAAAGGGGCAACATTTTCATAAAGATATGGGACAAAAACATGTTGTAGTAATACTCCAGACCTGAAAACAATACGTAAGAATTTAACGTAAAGCACTGGATATTGTTTTATCCTAAGTAAGCCTCACAGGGCTCTTTTAAATTGAAATACACTGCAGGGTGATCCCTCATCATTTGTTCAGAGACCAGTTCAGGAGATCTTTATCATGTATCTGGAAACCTGGGTTTTCACTCAAGCATGAGAACAGAATCACTTTAAAACAAGTTAGATAAGGATCTAAGGCCATGAAAGACACAGAATTGAAAGAGGACGATAAACCTTCCTACAGCCCAAGTCTGGGCTCTAAATCTTTGGTCTGTAAACCACCCCTATCTAGTAGCATTTATTAAAAGGCTACTAAAACAAACCATGTTGGACATGAGCAAGGATAAAGAGATCAAAAGCCTTATCGTTCAGATTGGGGATCAAATCTACACCTCAGCACGATAAACAGAAACCATTCTCATTAGACGGCTGCGTTCTGTCCCAACRTGACAGAAAAGGCGTAACCTCGGGACTTCGGGTGACTTTGCGCTCCGGCAGCAGGACCACCAAACCCATCAGACCCCCGGGCCAGCCCTCCGCACCCCAGCGCTCGGCTCCTCAGCCCACACCTCCTGCCCGAAGCCTGAATTAAGTCTACAGCATCATCCACACACCAGAAAGAAGGAAACAAATGCTGACCACAGGCACACGCGGACCCATTTTAAAAGCCTGATGGCAAAGATAAATTTTCAGGTCTTAATACCAAAAGCATCAACGCCTTTGTAGCAGTTCACCTCCTGTTTTTCCCCTGTCTTCACGTGCTCTCTGCATATATAGACAGAACTACCTGAGTCTCTAATACTGCATTAAATTGAGATTAAATACTCAATTATACGTTTCTACAGAAATGTTATTTATTTGTAATATTGTTCAGCACAGAAAATTAAAAGAAAAAAGTTAGCATTTATTTTTGTTATAATTTTGACGTTTTAAAAACAACGGATCAGATAATTTGGATTAGCTAAGCAGACAAAACAAACTACAAGCTTCTCAGTGTATGGCAAAACATCAGGAATGATGTGGTAAATATACTGTAACATTATGAAATACCCAATAGTCTCAAATCGGTAATATCCAGCAGAGGGCATGCATACCCTAATAAGATTTTTACACTTGAGAACTGACGTTTCCTAAACATTTCAGGAACAAACAATTTGGGCTGAGAATACAGGCAAACTCATAGCATCAGTACACACGCTCTCCAACACTTTCAGATCAAGAACGATAAAGCTCTCTCGGGAAAAGACACCTACGAATGTTGATTCCTACACTGAAAAAAAAAAAAAGTCCTTGAGAGAGGGATTTCCCACCTCTACCAGCTGAGAATTTTCCTTTTGCAGCCAAATACAAAGACAATAACCTTCATGCAAAAAAAATTGCCATTCCTCATACAAACTTCACACCTGAAAGGAATGCTACATTGAAGAGCAAAATTCAGGTTGATTTACAAACATTTTATTCTCTGTAGGTGAAATATTGGCTGCACTAATATTAAATAACACTGAGCATCTTTAGCAGGGCCAGATTTTTATCCTAGATTCTTTAATTACTTCACAGAATGGGACAGCAATATTACCTATGGTTTCTAGTCAATATTTCATTGTTTTTTATTATACTTCGGTGAGAGGAAAATTTAAAAAAACTGATCCAGGGAAGAATTTGTCATTTTTAACATTTGTTTCGGAAATCACTTGCTTAAGTTTATATTATAGAAAACTTTCTAATGTCTACCCATGCTTTAGAGTCCTCCAGTGGAAGTATTTTATTCACAGCTGCCGAACCAAGTCCCCTCTCCCAACCACGGCAGGTTCCCTGTGTTCGGAGAGGTACAAACGCACCAAGGAGAAACCTCCGTCTCCTCTTGCAACCACAAAACATACGACAGTAATTAACTGCTACTGGCCCATCCATGGAAATGATCACTCCCAACCTTAACCTCCACTTTACAGCACAGAGTGATGGCTATTTGGGTTCCTTATCAGATAATATATTTTTTTTTAAGTTTCAGTAGCCTTGGGAGATGAACTTAATTTACAAGGTCTACAAGGCAGGCAGCTTAGGTTACATGTAGGTCACAATAAATAATACTCATCCCTTGGCCGGCGCGAGCTGCGCTGCCACTGCCTAAGTTGAAATGACAAGCCTTTATTATTCCTAAGCACTTGATTCTGAAACATTTGCACAATCTGTTAAGTCCAGACAAATTTAAATGGTTCTGACATGCAGCCTGCTAGGGTCAGTGACAGGGATAATGCCTCTTTACGTGGGTAAAATTTTGTGGCATATAGGTCACTCTCTTAAGGGGAATCAACTGTGTGTCTCTTCTTTGCATTTCCACCACAATCCTTCATCCTGCAGCCTGGAGCTGAGAGTGAAATGCAAGAAAGGAGCCGAACGCTCAAAGCAAAAATCTGCTTCCAGGACAATCCATTATATCTGACAAGTTAAATGTTCCATGGTAGACCATATGGCATCGGAGCAGGGCCGACGATGGAAGAGGGAAACTCAGCAAATGCATCACAATTAAGGAGTTTGACTATAGACTTTACTTTGATTTACTTTATTTTTTATTAAATTTTGGATATTGTAGTCTTTCAATTTTCATATAGCCCTTCCAAAGCCTCTACCCGATCTACCAAGCTAGCTATACACGAACAGGTGGTTTGCCAAAATTATTTTCTCCAAAATCTTATGGTCTTAGTTACTTTAAATAGTGCTCCCGATTAAGCCATTTTTATACCTGCTAAATTTGCTAAGTACAGGGCATTTCTATTATTAACAAACATAAATGTTATTAGTAGTTTATGAAAGGCCAAAGAAAAAGTAAACAAGACAAAAAGAAGAAAACAGCATAAAATCCCTGTCCCCACCCCAGAGCCTTGGCAATGAGTTCTCAGTAGAAATGTCACCCCAACGAAGAGCATGGACCCCCGAGACTGAGGGCTAGCAGGAGGAGTCATCCTGGAGCCATCCTACCGAAACCCACCGCGATCTGTGGGTATGTATTTTTTTACCAGATTGGCCCCTTATTGTCAGGAGAACTCCTGCATARGCAAGGTAACAGCACTGATGGTCTGAAAGATCTTTCCATCTTTAAGGTCCATGACTTTATGATCTATGGTGCAAGCGGTACAACTATACGCATCCCCCCGAGCCACCTCACCGTTCAACATTACGTATATGTTCGTTACAGACATGCACGCAACTAGATCCAACTGAGTAATTACCACCTATGAGCCCACAGCTGCCACGGTCCTTCTTTATTCTGTTTTGATTACCAAATCATACTATTGAATTAACCAAAGACGCGAATAGTAAATTAACCCTTTCCATAAGGCACCCACCACCTATAATCACYTTCTTTTGAAGAGCCAAAATCTTGGGCTCTGATAAAGGAATCCTTGTAACCAGCTGCTGCAGCAGTGGATTGGGAAACCGCATGAACTGGGAATACTGGCTTTGCCACACCTATGGAGATTGATCTTGACAAATGGACCAATTAGAAGAAAAACCATGCAAATTAGCTGCATGTAATGAAGTTCCTAAATAATTTGGAAATGCAGTGCTGAAAACAGTAACTAGTATTTCCAGAACTCCTTGCAAAGCCTCTCCTCCGTGTATGAGGACAGAAGGACTTCTATAAACTTGTCGTTATTCTGGTTCRATATCATGCAGGTCTGCTATCGTTCAGAAATAAAATCTGCAGAAATAACTGCGTAACCATTTTTGGGCAATGCCCTGGGGTCACGATGCAAAAATAAAGTAGGTAACCAAAGCTACATCCTTATTTAGGCATTTAAATAAAGTCTCATAGGCAGGAGTAAATCCAAGCCAGTGTCTCTGGTGGCAGTGGAAGCTGCTGGTGCACAACTCGCCAAAAGAAACCACTTACTGGGCTCTGGAATTGGGAACCTAATTTTGAGCACTTATTTTTGTAATCCCTTTTTTTTCGATTTCGACCTTGTAAAGGCTGAGCCAATGTTGCTACCAGTAAGGGCCCATCCTGCCCAGTGCTGGGATCAATAGACACTTCCCAGAGATTTCCAGAGGGATCACGCGGGAACAGGGAAAGGCTTTCACGGAAGCCAAGGGCTGTTGAACTCGATACGCCCGTGGCCAAGCCTTGCCTTTCTAAGCCCAAAATAGTACGTCGTCACTGCTTCATTATTCAGTAGGCTTGTAATATAATATTGTTTTTTCTAGCATGAAACGTGTTCTTATTCAGAATGACTATTTCTCACCATTTTTAAGGCTTAAAACCAATGATTTTCCAAATGACTTTCGTTCTACCTCTTAATCACAGCTTGTGCCAGGGTCCCCTTCCAGAGACAGCATTGCCCTGATGCCCGCCGGCCGTCCCACTGGCAGGAGCCGTCGGACAGCCAGGGGGGCTCCGGGGTCTGCTGGGGAACATCGGGAATCGTTTTATGGAGGACCTTGGTGGTTTTATAAATGGGGTTACACAGTGCTGTGCCTGTCTCGCAAGACCCTCTGAAAACGGGTCTACGCTGACAGAGACCGTTGGTGTTCCGGGATACAAACTGAAGTTTAAATGCAATCCCTATTTTAAGATTTTGGGAAATTGGGATTTTAAAAAATCATTAATAGAAATACTGGGGGTCACTTTATTGAAGCAGTTGTTAATGAACTTTTAAAACACCAGTTTCAGTAGGAAAAAGAATGTAATTTTTCAAAAATATATTTATTTGTATTTTGTTATTCCTTGTAAGAAAATGGTTTTAGATTACTTTAAACATGTTATCGTTATTTCCATATGTCTGTGAAACCACTATTGGTTCTGCTACGATGAACGAAGATTAAAGCAGAAAAATTGAAAAAATGCTTTAGAAATTTTGGAAATCTTTACGTATATGAAGAAGTTACTATTTTGAACTTGATAGCTCAGGACTACCCCCGGCAGAAAGGCCAGGTGAACGGCAGGCAGCACTCCCGGCGCGCTGGCAGAACAAAGACCATCATGAAACCAATGCTGAACGAGAGTCAGATCCGTTTCTCCGGTGCTGCAGTTCTTCACACAGATCTTAAATTTATTATTGATTTAGCATTTAGTACTGCAGGCACTGGAACAAAGACCCCTATGATTATAAATGCATGCTTTTGTGGCACGTGCTTTAATTTTAAAAAGGGTACTTTTTTTCCCCAAAGATCCTGCATATTAAAAGGACATCAACTTCTTAAAAAGTCACACATCTTTCAAAATGTGTTTTTACAATTTAAGGTTACTGTCAGAGATGACAGAGAAGGATTTCTGGGTTGGTTTGTTGTCACAGAGTATATTAGAGCTGCAACCAGCCGCGGGTCTCATCCTAGCACAGGGACAGGCAGGCTCCCTGATGGGGGATTTACCTCCAGCAGTCCTGGGGAAAAGCAGGAATCGTGGTCACCCTCGGCTCTGCCTCAAGGGAAAACCTGCTCGAGGTGCCCACAGGAGCTGGGCGCGGGGGCAGGAAGGGAAACATCCCGCGCCGAGGTGCCTGTCTGGAGACAGCCTTCCTCAGCTCCCGAGCGCTTTGCACGTTTAAGGGCAGTTTATTTTGTATGCGATTTCACTGTTTTCACAGAAAAATTCCCAGGCACCCTCACAGAAAGCGCATGTGCCATTCTAAACTATTTATTGTTTAATTGGGCACATACCAAATAGATAATGGCTCTTTAAAACACTCCTGGCATCGGTGAGCCACTGGGCTAGCACCATCGAGAAGACAAACGGTTTAAAATTGATGTTTTCTCTAATACAGCTCTATAGGCTCATGGAATAAACTCGTTGCTTCACGGTATTATAACCGACGTGACTACCTGCTTGGATATCAAGAGCAGTAGATGTGTACACATAAATGAAGCAGAGAAGGGAGATGGAAAGAGAAATACAGCTAAATTCACACCAGTAAAACAAAGCAAAACGAGGCAGATATTTGTGCTTTGTAGATTCCACTACTAAATCCTGATCAACATTTTTATTACTAATTAAAATGTCCATATGGTAAAACAACACCTGATCCAAGGAGCTTTTAAGTACAGCAATTGTCAGTGCTGAACTTCTGCATTTTGTTAGCAAATCTGAAATTTTGGCCTGGATTTATTCTCAAATGCACTGTTTTCTGAGTCATTAATGAAAGAGAATAAAAACTTTAGCAAAGTATTTACTTTCCCTATATCATGGTTTTAAAAAAAACATGTTTAAAAAGAAAAAAAAAAAAAAAAAAAAAAAAAAAAAAAAAAAAAAAAAAAAAAAAAAAAAAAAAAAAAAAAAAAAGAAAAAACAACCACCAGACTGGAACTATTCTTTGTCTTCTTACCAAAAAGTTAAACATACCAGATACCAAATTTAATGCAGCTAAAAATTAGCCCAAGTACAAGCCTAGTATGTTGTTAATGTCCAAAATTCACCTGCTTTCATGAAGGGAGTACTGGAGACCCAACACAGAGAACCTGCCACGGGAAAGCATTTCAGAAGTCCTAGT
This sequence comes from Phoebastria nigripes, assembly GCA_035582835.1. NCBI lineage: Eukaryota > Metazoa > Chordata > Aves > Procellariiformes > Diomedeidae > Phoebastria > Phoebastria nigripes. Next base: position 2,193,589 of record JAYKAV010003432.1, read on the forward strand.
GCCGCCGCCAAGCCCCAGGCTGCACCGCAGCCACCTCGCTTGGACACAAGTCCACCCTCGGACACGAGTTTTAAAGGTTTGGGATACAGGAAAGAAAACCACGCTATATCTGATGCTCCTGGCATGCACTGTTGGCCATTCTCCTCTCATCAGTCCTTCTGGCAATGTCAAACGGGTGATGCAGGACAAGGAGGTCGGTCGCAGCATCTCTCCAAGGACGGTCTCAGTAGTGCTTGCAGGAGGAGCAGCTGAAAACTTTGCTCGCCTTAAATTCCATCATCGAGCAAGTGCTCAGCTATGAGCATCTCTGCATCCAGCACGCTGGCCGCACACAGCTGCATCGGGCAATGCAGCGGTCGTCAGTCTGCTCCCTGGCCTGCTCACAGCCAGAAAACCCTTGGTGTCTGTCTCAGAAAAAATGAGTCTATTTACCGTGTTACTTCACCTGCACAAAATACGTTTACTCAGGCTTGTGCAGGGGGAGGTGTAATGATCCTGATTTCTGCTTGAAAACAGAAAGCTCCCAACTGACCTAAATGGACGTTAGAGCCATAAGAACCTGCTAAACTCCAGCAAGAGTAAATTTTTTTTTTTTGCCTGAGAAGTAACAACTTACCAATTGCAATTTGTTAAGCACCCCGATGTATATATTTATGACAAATATGCTTTGATTTTCAGAAACTTCGAACTCTCATAGCTCTTTCTGTATGTGATCAGTAATTCTGAATTATTACTCTAATGAATTCTAATAAAAAAATATTCTTGCAGAACATCTTCTCAGAAAGGTGCTGGTAGACTTAACACAGGGAAGCTGGGTATCACTGTCACCTGTGAAACAGCCAGACAGAAGAAAGTTCCAAAAATTTCAACTTTCAGCCATCTTCAAAACCCTTTAACACAGCGCTGTAATTTCTCGTTACCAGAACAACTCCTGGGAAGACCAGGGTTGGTTCACCCTAGACTTTCCACTTTCTGCCTTAGCAACCGCAGCCAATACCTCTACTTCTGACAATAAAATTATTAGCTAGTTTGCTTTTCATTCCCAGGTGAATTGCTACTGGAATGATAACATTCTGAAAAGATAAAATTTCGAACCAGGGCAGAACCCAGAACAAGCTTTGCAAGCGTTAGAGTACTCACACAGAAATAGCAAGGGTTTTTTTTTTAAAAGGTAAACCAGAAGTGCCAATCAAATCAGGACTTTTCTGTGGATTGGAAAAAGAAGGCCATCTTTCACAGGAAATGGTATTATTTCCCAGAAAACAGAAGAAATACTGTATAGGTTTCTGGAATTAAAGCATAAGATGTCCTGGTTAATTATGAAATTTATTTTCTGTAAAAACAAAGATGATACTGAAATGGGCCTGAAACAAAGTATTTTTGAAAAAAATCCCAAATTAGAAGGATAAGAAGACAATCTGATCTTCTTGGTTTTTATCCTTTACCAGGGTTTGAAAAAGCCTGGGATAATTTCTGCTTCTCCCCTGCAAAAGCACTGAGAACCCATGAATGCTTTGTTATAGCCGGTGCTCCCACAGCCTGCCAGGACGGCTATGGGAATGGGCTTCTCACTACAAAATATTGCAATGATGATAAAATTATCCTTTTTTTTTTTTTTTTTTTTTTTAAAATAACACTGCTGAGCTGTTTATTTCTTCTAATCCAGTAAATTCTTTTTTCCCCTTGGAAACAGTCGCTAATTTCAGAAGCATCACTTTAAGGCCTGATTTTCAGAAGAATGAAGTATTCATAACTTAAAATAAAGTTTATGAGAGCACTCTGGCTTCCTCAAACACCCAGGGTGTCACACAGCGCACGCTGAAATCAGCAGTCAGCTCTGAATATTTTACCCCAAGTGCCCTGTGATTTTATATGATCAAATAAACACATATAAAATATATGGCATGCTTATATACAAAGGCTCCTCTCCCTTCATGCTAAGAAGAAAACCATCTCTCTCAGTCCATTCAAGATCCCATTGCTTTCATTCACCATAAATTTTGGGGGGGGAGGGGGGGGGGAATCTTTTATTCAGCTCCTCCCAGAGGAAAAACATACCAAATAAGGCCTCTATAATTTTTTTTTTTTTAAGGAGCTTGTATGATAGAGATGTATTTAAGCTTGATAATGCATTCACAGTTTCTTTGTAGCTTTCTAAATACAAATACTTCTCACCTTACTCCTGCCAGCAGCTCCGCTGAAGTCAAGGGGACGAGTCGCACAGTAAGACAGGTGGTATCTGGCCCTTACCAAGGCAACCTCCAATTCCTTACTAGTAGAAAATGAACTAACGTGAAGCTTATCTGTAATGCCACCAGTTCAGTCTTAACCACGTGTTAGGACCAGCATCACACCAGTACACTGAGGTCCCACCGAGGACCAGGGACCCGTTGTATGAAGTGCTGTACAAAGTAAAAATGGCTCCTCGTTTTAAGAATTAATTGTGAAAAAACTAAGCAGGTGAAAGCTTTTATGCTTTCCTGCTATTTCTTTTAAGTCATTGGGTATCTGTGCAATATAAATCTGTCTCCCAATAGTTCTCTAAAACAAGAATAAACTGGAACGCATAAGAAATACGTTGGCAATCTCACTCCCGTTCTTAGCAGACATGTACCCGCTTCATCACAAAACCACATCTGCAGTAACGACCGCCTCTGCTGCACCCCCCAAGCCGCACGGGTCTCCGCCACCACGGTCCCCGCGCCCCACGGCAAAGGCATGATGCCCACGTAGCGTGGGCAAGCCCGGCCGGGCAGAGGAGCGCGGCGCTGCCAGACCTCTCTCTCCCGCGGGTAGATGGAGTGGCAGTGTCAGGGGATGCCAGAAAGAACAGCGTTTACAAAAATCGGTAGTCGTTAAAAGATGTTCTCTTTAAAACTAAGGGTTGTTGGTTGTGTGTTTTTGTGTTGGGTTTTTTTTTTTTTTAAAGCAAATGTTGAACTTCTAAAATTAAAACATTATGTGTCTAAACAATCAAATGTGTTTTTAACTTATTCTATCACTTCCTCATCTACACTTTTTAAAAATGGCCAAGGATTTTATATGATGTCATTTCAACAATACCAGGAAAGTTTCTTAAGTCACAGATTTTTCACTGAGCCCAAAACCACAGACTTTGGGGGGAAAAAAGAACCAATCACAGCAGGAATCTCTTTAAAAGGAAACACAAAAAGAAACACCATCTTGAACAGTCTCTCAGCAATAGTTGTACCGTATATAAAGGAAATAAAAAGCTCTCTAAAATGTAAGAATGAACCTATCTGTTCAGATTGCTTACAGGTGACATTACACCATCTGCTTGGGCAGTTTGCCCATACAAAAGGAAACTATACCAAAAAGTAAAACCTGATGCATTTTGAAGAAATAGTTATGCAAAAATTACGAATGATTTTATATAGAAGTACAAATTAAGTTACACAGTACTGAGCCACAAAAAAGTTCTTAAAAATCCAACAATCTGTGCAGAATTGATGCTCAAATAGCCTGTGGGCAAAGAAGAGAGAGAAGGCTCTTCTCCCTGACCTGGGAGGTGCAGTATTGCTCTGGACCAGAACGGCTCAGCATCCCCCCCGAGAGACGTCCCTGCGAGCAGGGCCACCTTCTCGGAGAGGGACACGTGCTGCTCTGCCCAGTCCCACCCGGGTAGCGGGTTTGGGGGTTAAATAAATAAATAAATGCAACACCCAAACCAGGGAATTGCATTTCCTGACTGCTGAAGTGGTCTGCGTTAGCCACCGGGCACTCGGCGGGCAGGGAACATTCGCAGTTCGCTGCTGGATTCCAAAAGAAGCAGCCTGAAGTTTGTCTTTTTCTGCAAAAAGCCCTGGCAATAGCGGTTTGATTACCCCTACCCCAACCGTGGGCAGCACTACATACTGAGACTGCCTCCATCTTCCTACCGCCCGCCTGGGATGCTTTATGCATCTCTTCCTTTGTAATTTTGTTGTCACAACAGAGCTTCCTACGACAGCCAGCACGGCGTGGCACGGCACAAGGTGCTGCAGCCGGGTCCCAGCCGGGGCTTGGGGAAGCCCAGCTCCGCTCCCCACGGCGTGCCAGGGGATCCCCCCGACTCTGTGCTTCGCAGCCCAGTCCTGCCCCAAGGGAAACACCCAGCCAGGCGCCGGAGCCCCATCAGGTGTCAAGGCTGGGGACACGACTCCAGCCATTTCCCAAAGCCAAGCTAACCCAGACTGCCAAGCCGGCTGCAACAGGGAGCAAAGCCGTATTTCTTGGAGGCCTTATAAGAAACTCGGCGGCAGAATAACCGATGCGAACGCCTGTCCTCTAAGGAGCAGGAAACAGCCGGGGCCGTATCCTGCACTCCGCGCTAAGCCACCATCCAGCTGATGCCAATGGATCTGTTTAGGCATGAGGAAGCCTTGGATGTATAAACAATTGTAGAATTAATTAGATAAGGCCGGGAGAGAACAGACCACGTAAGATGCCTAATTTTCTCAGAGTTTATTAGGACACAGGTATAATAGAAGGAAAAATGGGGGGGGGGGGGGAGTTTTACAGAAATTCCCATATTCTGAGAAGAAATCAAGAGTTATTTCTGAAAGACCCTGACGCCTGTGCATCAAACTATTTCTGCATCAGGGTTGTTGTTTTTCTTTCATTCTTTGGGGGGGGTGGGGGGGGGCTCGGGGGATAGGACTTTAAAGAGTTAAAGGCTCCCTACCATTAATTTGCATCTGGTGCTTTTAGTGTGTGTGTGTGTTTTTTTCTTCCCTGAAAAGTTGGCAGAGCTGCCGATTTTCCATAATGCAAGCATTTGGGAATTGTGAGCGGAATGAAACCGATCCAATCTCCTGACTGCGACATGAATTTTCATTAATTACAACCTTGTCAGCAAAAGCATTATCAAAGCTGAATATGAAAATGCTAATGAGTTCTCATTTGCATATTTTTCTTTGTTGGAATGTCATTAATTATTACATTTTATGATGATGAATGCAGCTGTCGAAGCTCTCCGATGCATAATTAGCCATCAGAATGCCAGGAGCCGATCAGCATTTTTGGGTAAAAGGAAGAAGAAAAAAAAAAAAAAAAAGAAAAAAAAACCCAAATTTCCCTTCAACCTCTCGCACTCCCTGCTCACGCCGAAGCCCCCCAAAGTTTGTGCTGCTGACACTACTTCTGCCACCAGCTCACTCCCGGCAAGCCCGAGCACAGGGACGGATTTCTCCTCCTTTAATAAAAAATTATTTTGTTTTTGCCGATCATGCGCTTATACAATTGGAGCAGCTCTTAATAAAAAAAAATCGTTATTCCAGCTTAATTAATGCCACGCTTAATTATAACACCATGATGTCAGCGGTTTTAATTAAGTATTGGCTCAGTTACAAAAAAACTCCTCGCTGCAGTAAGAGTCACTATCCGCAGATTTGTGCAAATCACTTCACTCTCGGGTTCGGGGTCTCTCCCGGTTCGTGAACCAGCCAGATCTCCGCCGGGATTGAATCCCGCGTGGGAGGAAAAAGCGGCTGAGGCACAAAATAAGAAGCATCGTGGCGCCGCGCTCCTCGGGCAGCCTTTCGAGCTCACCTCCTTGACCACTTTTTTGAGCTGAAGTGTAAGTGAAGATGACAAAACCGAGCTCATCCTCTCCCAGCCGCTGGGAACGGTGTTTATAAGTAAAAAAAGAAAAACAACACGGAGCAGATGGGACCATTACACATGACCAAACCAATCAATCACAGATGAAGGGCCCAGGTGCAGCGCAGCCGCGCAACAACGCACCATTTCACAGTCTGTCAGACACATACACATGGTCGTACAYGAATGACCCTCCTCGGCTCCCCCAGGACCTCATCTGGAGCGCGTCTCCCCTCTCGCCTGCCTCCGCTCCGACTGACGTCTTCATAATCGCCCTGTCTCAGCTCCGCCGCCACCGTCGTGCGGGGAGGGGGGCGAGGAGGCACCTTGCCGGCAAGAGCCGGGGCTCCCCGGTCCGACGCCGGCCCCGCAGCAGCACCYTGAGGGGCCAGAGGCGATGCTCGCACCCCGCTGCCCTCGCCCTGTCCACGCGGGGTTTTCCAAAGGAGTTTGAAGTTTTTATGGGAGGCACAGCAGGTTGGGGCATCACAGGGGAAGGAACAGATCCCAGCTCTGGATGGGTGACGAGCACGACAGCAGCTACAAGAAGAGCAAGGAAGCGCTGCTGGACACCGAGGCTGCGGCGTCTGGTGCTGCCCACGGTGTGCAYGGGTACCATGACCCACGGTGCCTCGCGCTCCAAGATGCTCCCGGAGGGCTCCAGCGCCGCCCAACAGCCCAGGGGGACGGATGGGTACCAGGGAGGGACCACGGCCCTGTGCCAAGCTGGGGGTCCCCTGCGGTGGGGTCGGCTGCAGGTGCTGCATCCCCACTCCTCCCTGCCTGAGCACCAGGAGGGGGGAATGCCAGGGCACTGCTGCGGGAAGCGCGCAACCAAAGGAGAGTATTTAAACCTATTCTGCCCAAGGAACAATGGTGGGTAACATTTACCAAACTGCCTCATCCTCTTCAAGCTGTTTAGCTAGATGGAAGGAGAATGAATTCAAGTCATGGCACCCACCACAACCTGAACATCGTCTGCCATCACGCAGCAGAGCCACCCCAGCGGGCTCACACCTTGCACCAACGGCAGCCGCCTCCCATGTACCACAAAGCCCGAGAAGAGCAACAGAAATCCTAGGCAACCACGGCCACATCATCTGGGCCGCCGGAGAGGGGAAGAAAGATGACTTGTGTTCGTAAAACGAACCAGGACAAAGCCATTTGTAAGCGTGGGGCGGGCGGAAATATGAAGTGTCAAAACCCTTGTGCCAGCCGACAACTTGGGTAACTCCCAGTGTCGACCAGTGAACGCTCATCCTGCGGCAATAGCGGGGATACCCACTCCCCACCCAGAAACTCCCGTAAGCAAACCTAAAGCTACACCACTTGAAACAAAAACCGTTTTTTTCCATTGTTGGACACAATTTGCCAGTGCTTTGTAACTTGCCTGAACTGCAGCAGCCTGAACCCTGCTGCATTAATAATATAAAGAAAAGTGTAATTTCTGAAAGGACAGGAGGAAGAAATAAAGGCGGCTGAGATGAAAGCGTCCAGTTCTCAAAAGCAAGCTAAAGCTGGTCATCTTATTTGACTGCGTAGATCTGAAAAATGTTCTTGTCACAGAGACACTCACCTGATGAAAGGTCTTGCCCAGGCAAATGCCTAATGAATTTCATTTAAAAATCTGAAAATACGCTCCAGTCACAAGGCATGAAAACAGGTTAATTTAAAAATAAACAAACAAAACCTTTCAGGTTCATTTTAGCTCTCTGCTGTCACACAGAACAATCAGGGCTTCTTTACATATGCTTTAAGATATACATTTTCATTTGTACGGTGTTATTTCAGAGACTGACCAAGCTCCTGTTTGGCAGGTTTTGACAAGGAATAGGAAAAAAAGGTGCATAGGGGAAATTCTGATGGAACATCTACTAGAGCCGAAGTATATCTCCTGCACGCTTCTCTGTCTAACGTGTCTTTTCTTGGTTTTTATGCAAAGCCCTGAAAAACACAAGTCAATCTCTTAAGTAATGTTTTGAAAGTATTTACCTTGAATTTTGGATCACGTTCAATTTACAAGGCACAACTAATTTTACAGCACGTTGGGCGTCAGCGGAGCAACTGAAATAAACCCTCCGCTTCCTTGCGGGCCGCACGGGCTCCTTCCGTCTCCCACTCCAGGCAAGCTCACAGAGCGGTTTTACAACACGCTTGTTTTGTTGTTGGTTTTAAACTGTTTATTGAGAGAATTTCCCCCCGTTCTTTTCATTAGTACCTTGGAAATACTCACATACTATATTTCCAAAAAATTTTTATGCTCCCAGAAGCGTCCTACCATTTTATGCTGTCTGCTCGCTCGCACAAAACTTTGCCTATAAACTCCGTAACGCTAGCACCCATCATACCTATTAATATTTTTCTAGTGCTATAAAGAAAAAGAGTCAACTTATGTTTTGAATGGGCTTCCTTCTCTTCCAATGAACAGAATCCACACATTTGCATTAATAAATTCCTATTTTCTGGCTCAAAAGAAATTGCAGTACAAAAAGCAGATGCGTATGTTGGATTCTTTCAAATTAAATTTCCAAAAGCTGAGCCTATTCTAGCTCCAGATCAAAGGCACTAAAACGCCATCTCCTCCCCCTTCCAGTATAATTACAGAGATTTCATTTCTTTTGTTACACTGAGCACAACAGGTAAATCTCAAAACCTGAAAAATAAAGATCGGTTGCTGCTGCAGAGCCAGTCCGTGCTGCGGTGCACCTCCGCGCCGCACCCCTGCTGCTTCGGCTACCCGCGCCGGGGATGGGAAATATCTGCTTTATTCCTGGAGATTGCTTTTCCTTACGAGCTTCATGCCAAAGCTGCTGAGAGGAGCGTACTAGGTTACACGTTGTATTCTGGCAGGACTGGAGGAGGCTGGGGGCAGGGGAGAAGCAAAGCTTTTAACACCGATAAAAGGCAAACTGGCAAGGGAGGGCAAGGGAGTCTTGCAAGTTCAGATGTTGTCAAAAAGTTATGAAAACGTAGCAGTTTTCCACATGCCTCTGAAGAAAGAAGCGCACAGTCACAAAAGCACACAAGAGATATCCAAAGATAATATTTTTAAAGAAAAATACACCACCCCTCTCTGCCGTCGTCCACAGTACTCGCTCAGAGACCGTATGGAGTGTGGTACAGCGAGCGTGAGGCCAGGACGCGTAAAACAGAAGAAATTTCAGGATGTACGCAAACCTACGCGGGTTGGTTTGTGTTTGTGACCAAGCTGCTAACCAGGACGTTATTCCAAATACCGACACGTTTCTATTTTTAACTTCTGATAGTATCTGGTTCTAGTGCTGGCCATTAACGCGTCCCTATATTATTTTCTCTGTATGAGAACTCCTGCATGTAATTCCTTTCACATCTGGCCTTTGCTCAGCTCAAGGCTTGTGACCAGTTTCATATTTGTCACCAGATCAAATAGCCTTGCAATGTCCCCCCAACCTTCAGAAGGGACCCTCTGCAATCCTGCCCTCCCTGCAGGAGGCAAACCTCCCTCTCTGRGGGAGCTCTCAAAGTCGATGCTCATGTTAGCTCATCGCTGTGGCACCTTCTATATTCCCGTATTATTCCTATGCCGCGTACAAATCTGTATGTGTTAATAATCAATGAATCATCACTGAAGAAGGTAACCAAATAATGTAATAAACCGGCTCCACCCATCCAATGCAACTGTATGAGATAGATAATTATCTCTAATGAAAACCAATACAGACCTGGGTTCTTTGTGCACCCACACCTGCAGTGAGTGTCTCCAGCCCCGTTCTTCCACGCCGCTCCAGCGGGCTGGCCGGGCAGCGGCYGAGCAACAGGCACGGACACCTCCCATCGGAGCTGTTGAAGGAAGGATAACCAACACAGAGCACTTGACTGTGCTGGGGTCTCTCAGATGGATGACAGCCAGCAAGACAGAGGAGGAGCAGCAGGCTCATACTGTACTTAAACCCTGCAATTTAAGTGCCTTCAGTTAAAACTCTGAGCTCCCAATAACTTAAAATCGCAAACTTAAGCAGGAGACCAGTATTACCTACAGCCAGAATCTGGGCTTCTTGCACCTCATTACTGGGTTTTATTCCAGTTCTGCCTTTGATTCTCCTGTTGACCTTGGGGAAGTCACAGCTTCTCTACCCTTAATTTAGCAAAATCAGCTCAGACTATTCCACCTGGACCAGCCTACATAGCCAACCCGCGGGGAAAGCAAGTCCTACACTCTCATCCTGACAATACAGCAAGGAGACCTTCAGAAAGAAAGTCACATGGGGCTTTCCACTGTCAGGGAGTGTATCTCTGCCTACTTYACCTAACCTATGTACGGGATGAGATAACATCAGCAAATAATATCTGTCTCACCAGCATGTTTGTGAGGCTCATTTCATAAATGTGAGTGCAATACTTCTCAGTCCTAAGAATTTTAATCTTGCTGGTATGCATGTACATCAAAGCACCTGTGCACCAGGATAGGGTACGCAGACCAGGAAAACTTTCACAGCCAGCACATCCACCAAGGGACTCTGGAGCACAGGAGAAGAAATGAAGATGGCGGGGAAATTTATGAGAGAGGTTAAGGGAGAAGTTCACAAGTTAAAAAACAAATGTGAGAGCACGAGCAGAGCGGAAGAGAGTGGCTGAATGTATTTAATTCTTTTAAATTCAGAGAGAGCAACAATGAAGTATGAAAGGGAAAAGAGAGGATAAGTTAAGGAAGAGCTGTGGAGAAGGTAGAAAAGAAGGAATGGACTCTGTATTCCTTTGTCCTTTTTTCCTTCTCTTTTTCTAGTTCCTTCCTTCATTTTCTGCTTTCCTGACTCCTCTGTCCTTCATTATCCTCTTTCCTGTTATTTTGCTTAAAACTGGCAAAAATTACAAACTGCACAGGCGTTAAAACTGGCCTGAATTCCAAATATAAGCCCAAATCTAGGCCAGAGGTATATTTGGCAAATACAAATCCTTGCCAGATTTACACAGCTCTAATAATAAGGTGACAAGAACCGTGCACAGGATTACGGATGTGGCCTCACTCATCCCTTATAAAGTGCCAAAACAGTTTCCTTTGACTTTTATTCAACCTTTGCTCATGAATCTCAGACCATTAGCTTCAGGGAAAAAAAAGAAAAAAAAGAAACCCCTAAAAGAAAAAACAAACCTGTTTTGTATTTGGGTRAAGGTTTAAATGCGCTGTTTTCCATCAACCCTCAGATCTGTCTCTCTCCATTAAACAGCAACACGAGCGTATACAGAACATGGRAGGGCCTCACCTTGCAGCCCCGATCAGCCTGAACAGGACACTACAACAAAAGCCTGCTCTCGGCTCTACTGACAAATTCCCAGATCGGCTCCACGCCCCAGCCACGAAAGCAGAATCCGGGTTCCTATTCACTTTGGTGCTCGGCTTAGTTTCTCTTCTGTTTAATGCATCAGAGAAGACGCAGGTTCACATTACCCTCCTTCCCTCCTTACTCATCTCAGTAGCTGAATCGGAAAAGTCCTTTTTGCATTTTTAAAACCTCCTAAGATCCCACCCTCGTTCCTATCATGAGCCCACTGCTGGCTGCTCTCCATCTCTGGTCAGGAGAAGAGGGACATCCACTTSCCACTCCTTGACATCTGGAGTAATCTCGTGGCATCTCTCTGAACCAGCAGCTTTTTTCAAATACTTCCACCAGCACATCTCTCCTTTCCTCCCCTTTCACTTTCACTCTCCCTCTACGTTTAAGTAATTATTTTACTCTGCGTTCTAAAATCTTGAAAGCGTAAAAACAAAATAAACTATAGCCATAGAAACTCGCAAGCATATTTTTATTACTACACAGAGCCATGTTCAAGTCAACAGGGCTCTGCGCTGTGGCAGGACTCCTCCTGCACAGCTCCAACTGCAGGACTGCRGCCAAAGCTGTATTTTATATTGCCTCTCTTTTAAGTGCAGCTTGCTCCCCTCAGTTTTGTATCATCAGCAAATCTCATTACATGATGGAAGAAATACGTGGACTCTTATGAGAGAACAAGTCTAGCTTCAAAGCCAAGTCCGTTCCCAACATGTTACAGGTGTGCACCACATGAGCAGGCACAGAAATTGCAACTGTTCAGGGTGTGATGACAGCTCCATATAATGTGATCAAAAACATTTCACATGTAAAAAAAAAATATCAAAGTTAGACAAAGAATAGTTCTGCCATACAAAGAGGTGAAACCTAGTCAAACAAAACACACTGAAAAGGACTGGCTATTTAAATGATCAAGTCAAACAAGACACAGCTCAGTCTGCCATGCTTCACTAGCATTTATAAGCCTACCAAACAGATCTTTACTATTGCCTGGCTAACCTGCCACTCCACCTGGCTTACCACCAGGAAGGGGGCAGGAAGGGAACTCCCCAGGTCGACCTAAAACCAAGCATATTCTGCGTGTGTAAGCCAAGTACTCTGGAGGCGATAAAAGTCTCTTGCTCTGTTCTGCAGAAAAGCAGAAACAATTCAATAGTGAATTTCAGGTGAATTTTCAAAACATAGTCCAGAGAAGCTCAAAGATGCAAAGGCTGGAGCTCCATTGCCTTGAATCCAACCACAATAAAAAGGCACAGAATATATTTTAAGGTGGCTGGAGCTTTGGGTGTGTTATACATATGGAAAATTTTGCTTATGGACACGGAAAGATGATTTTTTGTATTAACAACAGGAGGCCAAAGTGCCTCTGTAACGAAACTCATCCTCGAGTGAACACACGGAAGTCTATCACACCAACGTAACCTGGGCACGCTCTGTAGAAAAAAAGGACAAATTTTACGTGTGACTTCTTTCTGTAGCCATTCATGCTTTGAAAGCTCTTGGTTTTCTGCAATTTCCATCAATAGAAAACTCGGATTATATCAAGTGGATTTAGGACACTGACTAAGCTGAACAATAAGGATGCTATTTGGTCATGACCAGGACAGTGGCAGGGAGCTCTAGGAATTTAAGCATGGACAAGTAGAGGGCTACAGGCAATAAGCTCAGCCTCTGGTTGCATTTGGGTGTTTCCGTCCACAAAACAGGGATTATGAGAGGATTTATCACCTATTCAGAGATTCTCTGCAATCCCTTGCATCCCAAGGGACGTTATTTCAGAGGTTGGTGGTGTAATAGAAGGCTACTGAAGCCAAAGCATATTCCCATCATGATAAGCAGGCATTACCAAGTGTTATCCAAGTTACAGTGCATCTACAAGATATCTTATGTTTCCAGCAGAAGCTAGGAGAAGATCTTTAAAAGGAAGGTCTAGTTAAATTTAGCCAGAAGTTTCATGAGATCCATCAGCCTAACAAACATACTTCCATTCCTTAGATATTAGCCTTCATCATCTCAGATGCTACCAAAGAAGATGGGTGGAGGTACCAGAAGGTGTGTCTCCTCAGGATGACCAGAAAAAACAAAGCACATTTCCAGTCTGTAGGTCAAGGGAAGAAGATGAGATGAAGGCAGAACTGCCTCTCTGCTGGAACCTTTGCCCTGCAGCTGCAGAGACGAGAAACCAGCAGAGAAAATCTGCCGGCAGCTGCATTTGGGAAGAGGGTAAGACTCCACTCAGGGGACAGAAGAAAGGGTTTGGTCTTCTGCAAAAGCTATCCAAAGTATTGGAGGGAAACTTCTGCCTGGGGGATGTGAAATTTTGTTTGATCTGGATTCTATTTCTAAAGTATTGCAAGGTTTTAAAAATAAAGTGTTTTGCTGAATCAGCTTGGTATCCAAATGTTAAAGATCTCCTCTGCCAGATGGACAACCTAAGTTCAGTTTCAGTTTGTATTGTTTTTTTCACAATCCACCAAATACTGGTAAATTTTAATTGATGTTGTTCTAATGTATACACTGAGGAAGACCACAAGTCTTAAGTCCACAGCCCTGCAACAGCTTAGCTCTGTGTTAAATATTCTACCCGTTACCTCCCTCAGTTTTCACATTTACCTGTTCAATGGAAATCAAGCATCTCATTTTGCTTCCAGCTTCAGTGCTACTRCCTGCCAGTCACTCAGACATTGTTCCTGTGAAGACAGCCAAACCTAATGAGTACAAGAAACTAATGAATCTGGACCAGGAAGAGGCATAAGAACCTTTGATATCAAATTTGTGAAAGCAAACTGTGAAGAAACAGGAGACTCGAGGATGAGGCTGGCAAGATGACTAAGATGAAACTCCATTGTTACATTGAACATTTAAGTTCAGTCAGTCATAAAAGTGTGAAGCTCACTCAAGTTCATACACTGAAGAGTGTGCCAGCAAGAGCACGATTCTTCTAGTTCATTAAGAGGCTCAGAAAGAGCATCAAAACTTTGGATATTAGTTCTTCATAGACCCAGGTCCAGACTGGCTGAGTGTCAACTCTGAACCTGAGGGTAAATGCAACAACAAAACAGAGGAACATATGCCCTGGTCTTATATACTCCTACAGACCACTAAGATGAAAACATTCCAGTTGCATGACCTGAAGCATCTCGCCTTCAAATGTGAACATCAGATCACGCAATACCAACCTTCCCATGAGATGAAGAATATGTTTATTCTGGCAGAACTAAAAGATGTCAATGATTTTCTTTGAGGAGGCAGAACACACCATATAGCAGAAATCATGTGGAAACACTTCACCTTATGTTTGTTCATTTGCGATGGTTCCCTGAAAGAAAATTTTCTCCTGACCCAACTGAGCTATTGCTTACGGATGGCCCCAAGTTCAGTATCCCTTCCATACAGGACTGTACATTTTGTGAAGACTGGACTCCTCATTGTAAAATATATTTTAAGTATTTAAAATTATTTTAAAGTAACTAAAACAGAGTCACGCACAAAACTTGTCAATAAAGTCCTTATGGGACAAAAGCATTGTGCTGCTATGGTGAAACACAGAGCTCCCCTCACGGTTATCTCTGAACAGCTGAGGACGCTAAGGAATGGAGGGGAGTTGTTTGTTTGGTGTTTTCCCCACGAACATGGAATAGTCCTTTCTCTTTTCTTATTTAAGAATTCTGTGATGGCTCCTCTATAGAGTTTAATCCATCTACTGATGTTCTCACCCACCGTGTGATCACCCATTCTGGAATAATCCCTATTTCCTTCAATATTTCTTGCCTCTCTCCTGGGAAATTTATATCCGATTCTGGCATCTGTTCCCCATCCTCTTTTGTGAACACTGAGGCGAAAAATCCATTTATTTTTTAGCAGTGTCTACATCATCTGTCAATAAATTACCCTTTCCATCTCTAAGAGGTCCTAAAATCTACTTTACTGACCTCCTCTTCTTTATGCATTGCAATAATCTTTCATGATTATTTATCTTAACCTCATGTACAGTTGTTCCTTTCTTTCTCTCTCTTTGCTTTCAGATCATTATTTTTTAACATTGAACCTCATTCCATATGTTCTCTGAACTTGATGTTTTACATCTTATATTCTTGCCTTCCTTTCTTACGATTACTTTTTGCCATGCTTGTTCTTCTATATTAGGATGTTAGTATGCTTTTCATCATATTATTTATTCTTAGCATAGCTGTATAGAATATACTTCCTACACTTATTTTTCAGTAGGTACCGATTCCCCTTGATGTTACGTATTTACTCGGCATCATTTTTCCGTTCCCTGTGAAAACAGGTTCTMATATGCAAAGCTAAATGTGAGCTACACTCAGAATATGACAGCTGCTCTGTTTGCACACCTCACCTTACTATCAGCAGGTAATTTAGTGCTTTAAAAATTATTACAAGTATTGTCCTGGCTTTAAGACTACTTTAACGCTCAGTCAACAAGTTACCCCAAAGCTTCACTAATTTTCTCATGTTTTTTCTTTCCTCTTTTTTTTTTTTTTTGTTTTGTTCTGCTAGTTGAAATAAAGAACGATTATTACAGCCATTGGGCCAACTTCTATTGGACGCCTGCAAATGTCTCCATGTAATAGTTCCCAAAACAAGCTCTCTCTTCAGATTTTCAGTTACCTTCTGGGTGCTGCTCCGCATAGAGAGATTTGTAATCTCAGCCAATTGCAAATCCAGGCCAAAACTGGCTTTGGAATCAATTCGCTGGCTATGATATTTACACGAAAGTTAAAATTTAGGAAGGAAAAAAATATTCTCCTAGAAGGCATATTTGGAAAAGCAAAATTTGCTGGCAATGTGAACCGGAATCAGGCATCTTCAATTCTAGTGACATATAAAACTGAAAATATAAATAGTAGAAAGGATACGAACATGTTGATATAGATATCATAATTAAAAGGTATTTAAACAACAAATTAAAAATGCTTGTGACTAAATTCTTGCTGATCTGTTTACATAGCTTCCTCATCCAAGAATTAATCAAAACTGCTTTTTCTGGATAATTCACACATATACACACACACAATGCCACTCTTTTTAATATTTGATCGTTGGCCTAATTTCTTCTTTATCACATTTAGTCAGCATGTTTGCTTCCCAGAATATCCTTCTCCATCACTTCTCATTCTGTACTCTTTTTTAGAACTATTGAATGTGCTTAAGACCACAATCACATAGTAAAAGTTTGCAGAATAAAGAAATGTATCGGAGTACTCTGATTTTAGTTAAAAAGAAATATAATCTAATTAAAGTACTGATGGTTCCTGTTAAATGCATGCTCCATATCTTTTTATTTCACATGGTACAAGGATCAAAGCATGGACCTAGTATACCATCAGCCTTGTATAGTGTGAGAACTGGTGCTGTCCTTAATTCAGACCATATGGTAAGATGTATCTATTGGCATGATGCTGTAGAGAATTACTGTACCCTCCTGTCATACCCTTTTTATCATTTTCATTGGAACTGTTTTAGATTTGATTTTGTATATTCTGTGCATCTGACCAAATGTGCTAAATCCAGAGCAGTACTAGAGGCTGAAGGCTGGGGACAAGAATAGAGAAGTCCTGACAGTTTCTGTAACAAGTAGTCTCCAGAAAAAGAATTAAAATTTTAACTACAAAAGTGAAAATGATTGTTTGCTTCAAGACTACCACACGTCTTCCTACAGAAAGCAATGATAATTTTCTCTCCTGGACATGACCTTAGATACAGAGAAAAGCCTTAGAAGAAATCTGTTGCAGAAACGCAGACGGCAGTTAGCGTTGACCAACAATGCGCAGCCAAAGCTCTGCCTGTGGCTAAGCTTGAATGTAGTCTGGCATCAGCCACCTCTGAGCCCCGACAGTTGCAGCTTTATCTATTTTTTGTAGGAGAATACACCAAGACCTAACAAAATAAGTTGATCTTATTTAGCTAACGCCTTATTCAATTCAACATCTCTACACACTGTGAAGTTCAGACTTAAGGTACATACGGGCTCAAAACGATTATTAATTATCCAGCTAACTCGGCATTGTTTTACACATTCTGTGCCTTAACTAGAGAGCATAACAAAACCATTGTTTTTGCCTGTTTAACGGACCATGACTGGAGCAGCTATGTAAATGACCTAGTAATTCAACAAATTTGTTTTGTTTCACAGATTTTCCCACATGTATACTTTCCAGCTGTAATGCAAATCTATTCCACATCCAGGCCAGTCGCGTCCCCCAGAAGCACGCTGCTACCTTTAGGTGTATACTCACTGATTATGTGACTGCAAACAACTCGGGAAAATAGGAAGATTTAACTAATGTGCAAACCCAGGTTTTTTGGTGGTGGTTGAGGTTTTTTGGGCATTGTTTGAATATTTTTTTTTTTTTTTTTAAATGCCTATCAATGGTTTTCCTGGTGGGGTAAGGTTTTCTAGAAATTGAATTTTTTTCCTCTCTATGAATATTTTAAGGAAGTCACTTATAGGTTTCTTCTAATGCTCAAACAGGTGTGAGCTCAAATTCCCTCTGCCACTAATATCAGCTCAGCTGGAGAACAGCAGCAAATGCTTATTTGAAAGCCAAACTACGTTCGTCTATATAAAGGGCAGAAGCTCATTAACCATTAAAGCGCCGTCTGGATGTTACTTTAAGCGCCGTTTCTCTGTTAATGTGCTTGCAGTGCAGAAAAATGCAGTGTCTCAAGCAGATAAAACCAGAGCCTTGGAGCCCAGCCGAACCTGTGTAACTCTGTACCGTTTGTGCTTCGGTTAGGTGAAGCCCGACGGGGGTTTCTGAGCCAGCCCTGCAGCCTGCTTCACCAGGAGCAGCAATTACCCAGCGCCCACGCACGCTCCGTGGTTTTAACTGAGTGACCCCACGCTGCACGAGCCGATTCCCACTCCAGGGCCACCCCAACGGCAGGCTCGAAAACCTCCAGGTCTGCAGAAAGTCACTGCAGAAGAGAGGGCTGGGCTGTTAGCAGGAGGATGCTCCTCTCTGCCTACAGGGAGGATAACTTCAGGCAATATTTTGCAAACTTACAATTTGTACTCCAAATACAGATCAAATACATTTGCAGTTCAATGCAAATTTTTCACACAGCTTTAGACTATGCCATGCTACGCAGAATACAACTGCCACACAAAATAACTTATTAAAAATGCTTGGACTTGTTTAAGAACAAAATACAATGGAATGTAAACCTCACTGAAAACTATGTAGTACAAAATAATATTTCAGTTCTTTGCTCAGTATGCAGGCATTAATTGCCACAGTCTACAGTTTCTATTTATACATCTGCTGCTCGCGCCCCAAATAAATGGAAACGTCCTTGTAATTTCTTTTCTTCAGGACTGTACGAGAGGCGGGGGTTGAATGCTGAAGCTCAGAATCCTGACTGGCAGCGCTTGCAAGATTGACTTGCTGCAAAATACATTAACTCTTGACTGGGAACTGTAACATATTTATATCTACATCTACAAAATGCTTTTCAGCACAGATTTTTTTCTGTTCATTTTGTTCAGAGGCAAGTGAGACAAGAGAAGCAGCAGGCATATTCCACAACAAGAAAGTATATGTTAACCAGCGTCTTCTACAAAGCATTTTTAAGGCATCTTTCAAGGCCCCAGTTGACAGTAAATCGTGTGATTTTCATTGTGGTTATCTTAGAAAGCTAAAGTGCTACATCTAAGCTCCCCAGGTCTCAGCCTTGACACCCTGCATAAACTCAAACTCAGGGTTATCCAGAAGCACTTCTGCTTTGTTGTGCAGAAACCACTAAAACTAATCCAGAAAAAAAGGCTGGAAGAAACCCTGTCCAGCTGTTCCTGGGTAAAGGGAGGAAGGAACGCGGAGCCTTCACTTACATGTAAATTTAGATACATGTCCATTAAAGAGACCATGTCTGAAATCAGTTGCTGTTTTGTAATTCAGTTCTTGGAGATGCATTTACGGTGCCCTGCAAGGGGGCACATTTATTTCCCAGATTAGCGCCGTTTTTAAAGTTTGGAGACATTGAAAACGTATTATTTTGGTTGGTGAAACAATTCTAGATTCGGCAAAAAAACTCRACAGATTACTTTTCCTGGATTTAGATCGAAAACCCCATCTCAGATCTTCCCTTCTATACTCACATGGGGATGGGGAGAACAAAAGTTAGGTTGGTGGGCTTGTATATCCATACAGCATTCACCAGAGTGGTTGTAAGGGGAGTTAAGTGAGTTTACAGGTGAATACAAACGTAGAAACAAAAAAAAACCAAGATGCCAGATGCAGATTTGGAGGCACGACATGCCCAACAAGCCAAATAGCTCAAACTTGGCAGCTGCATTCAGGTTTTCAGACCTTTCTCTAAACAGCCCCGCAGCAAGCCAGAGAGCACCACAGCTGTGGGAAGCCATCCTGCACGGTGGAACCCGTCTTCTCCAGGTCATAGCTGGTATCTATAGAAATAGCAATGCTGCTCGCGGCCCCAGCACATTTTCCATCGACGACCACAGGACCAAGTCAAAGGCCTTCTTGCAGTCCAGCCACACCACACTTCAGTTTCCTTTGGGGATGTGGCAGTCGTCATGCTTGACAAGGAACTCGGATACCAGTACCTGTCCCCTCCCCAGCAGTACTGCAGTTGGATCCCTACTGCATCCACCCCAAACTGCCTCATTTCCAGGTGGAAACGAGTATGGTCAGATCACTCCTCAATTTTCCACCTGGCTGGGGAATACCTGGGTGCTCAGCAGTTGGGCGAGCACTCGATGAGATAACGCTCTCCCCCTTTGGGAGCACTCGCCTGCCGTGCACCATCCATTCAGGGACCCCTCCTAAAACTGCAGGTGCTGGGTTGTGTCATCTGCACGAATGTAAAATACTTTAAATGAAAACTGGAGTCTGGGATTTCCAGTTCTTTGGTTTCTGAAGGCCTTTTCTGACCCCTTTTAGTTATTATAGTCAGATTTTCTGTTGTTAAAACTCATCTTAGTTAATGCTATAGCTAGTCAGACAGGCACAGATTTTTCTGGAAACCATAGTTCTGCTTGTGATTCCTGAAAATTCACCTTTGAGTGCATTTTAAAAAAGTTGTCACGTGTTTCTTTCTGTACGTCACATAGAATTTACTTTTTTCCAAATATAATAGTCGTTTCTTTGTTTTCTATCCACCACAAGTTGCCAGGCTCCTCCAATACTGCGTTGCCCTGAAGAGGCTTTAGGAAACAGTAAGAAAAGGCAGACACCACTAAGATAAGTAAGTGGCTACTGAGTGTGTGTTCCCGTAATGCAGATGGCCCATACGAAGCATCACAACCACGATTTCCCCAAGTGGTGGCATCTTTGGGTGCCACTGAATGCAAGAACTGAGAGAGCATCAAACCCTTTTGCATTTCAAATTTACAACTGGAAATTACTGGACAGTTTTTGACATTTCCCTCATGGTTCCTCACGTACCTTCACTTCTCCAGCTGCAAAACGGGAACCAAAGCCACCTGACATAACAGAGGTGGTGTGAAAAAGAATTAATGTTCGTGATGTGCCAGACACTAACTGAGAAAATCAAAAATCTGCCAGGATGAAATGTAATCTCATTTTAGGAAATGTTGAAATCATTTCTGCAGAAGGTTAAAAAAATAATAATCAGGCTGAGTCAGATACACAGCATGGAAAATTTCATCCCAAATGTTTATAGTTTAGCAATTGAAAGCAAGGCCTTATAACGCTGTGTTGGGTAAACTTAACTAATCTGCAAAAATTCCAGTTCTACTTATAATAACAGTAACAGAATCAAAGCTGTACAGATTAAAAGCAAACGCCACAGCAATACTCGTATGGAGACAAGTGCTATCATAGCATTAAAAAAAATATTAAAAATTGGCATGTATACGGAGTATCCAATGAACTCAGGATGTTTTCCAGACAGTAATTCATCACATCTCACATTGTCCCTGCAAAATATGTAGTGCGCGTTCTTCAGACAGATAAATAGGAAGGCACGTTTGAGCACAAAGACGTTACACAACTCGCCAAGAGCGCGCCGCAGATCGGCGGCCGAGCCGGGCTCCCCAGGAACCCCGGGCACGAGCCCTGCCTGCCGGCACGGCGGGCGGCCCACACCGCCCCAGCCCCCGGTACTGCACTCACCGGCACCGCTCGGTCACGCCAACTGTGAGAAAACGCCACCTTCTCCGAAATAACAATCCTAAGAGGAAAATTATGACTTGGAGATTTTTAAAAGGAAAAGGGAAGAAACCAGAGGGGAAAATATTTATTTTGCGATACAAGTGCCAGTCTCTGGCAAACGCACGCACCAGCCCTCCCAAAAGCACGTCAGGCAAGCGATCGTGTAAGAGCACAACCCGAAGCAGTGCAGCACTGATCAGAAGCAGACAACCAGGAGGGAAGCAAGAGTAAGTCATTGTATCTGCTCTTCGTTTTGTGTTTAGCAATTGAAAGAGAAAACAAACACAAGCAAAGATTTTGTCTTCACATACTAGATCACCAAGCAACTCCTACAACTATCAAGAGATCTACATTCAGTGACCTTATGTCCTTTTAGAGAGTCTCAAAGCAATATCAGAAATGAAATACTGTCTTCTAGTTAGTAGTGTAGGAACTTTTTCAGTAAGATATATAAAATCACTACTGTGAACACCAGAAACATTACACACGGAGTRGAGGAGTACACAAACTGTCCTTGCAACAAAATAAGAAAAGTGCTTTTGATCTTTTCTATTCTCATTTTTACTACATTCAACAAACTGGGTCAAATCAGCTTTGTAAACCTCAGGGAAAGTTTTCTCCCTACCATACCCTCCGCTGTGACTGCCAGTCCGGCAGACGGCGGCTGGTGACRGAAAGCATTCACAACACTTCACCTTGTGCAGCGTGCCGGGCTAAATTCAGGGTGGTTAGAGCGCTTTGAAGCAACACAAACCTAAATATTCCTGGTAGACAAACCAAGGAGAGGAACTGAATTGTAATGAACCAGCAGCTGTCACAATATGACCACAGTAACCAAATCAAAATATCAACCACTAACCCAGATGAGATTCAAAGGTCACCACATAAGCCAGCAGCTTTCTTCAGCAGCGCCTGAAACCTCAATCTAATCCTTGCAGTGAAATGCTCCATTAAGCTACAGGGGGCTTAGAAGCAAGTTACTGTACATTGGTAAACGATTTAATGTGCTAGCAAGACATCCCAAGTAGTAGGATAAGAAACGTTCCCGAAGAGCACAACTGGAAACAGGAGAGGCGATGAGAAGCGACACCCAATGTGCCATACCCGTCGCAGCTATCTGCCCACGCGCATTTCATTGCTGGGCCACGTAACTACCCTTCAGATACCCTCAAGAACACACAAAATACCTAGCAGGGTAGTGGGACTCCAGACACGCACAAAGCAAGCTGTGTTTGAATACACGCGAGCAGCAGTTTGAGGAGTTGAGTAATGCATGCAGCTCTGCGACTTCTCTCTGCTCCTCCCCACAGGGCTTGCTCCAAAGCCTAACGCACAGGCTCCCTGCTAGACACTGGCCACGTAAAAATGTATTTTATAAACAAATATCTGAAAAATAAAATACAATATAAGCCCTCATTTAAGCACAGCCTGTCTGCAAACATTTGTGGTTCACAGGTCAGTAATACCTGTCCCCAGTAATAACAGCCTTTCTTGCCTGGAAAACAACCTCAGATCAGGAGCAGCTCCATTCAAGTCAACAGTATACACCAGTATAAAACCAGTGCAGGTTGGATGATCATCAGGCTCTTTATCACTTGCCAAGAGAAAGAGGAGCATGGAGAGAAAACTACAGCGTGGCTCTGCAGGTGCCAGCTGCGTAACACCAGAGTTTACGGGGACCTCTCCTCGGGGAGCTCGAAGACCTGCCAGGAAAAGGGAAATGATAAAATATGTTTGGAGCAACAGGAGCTGGGAGCTGGCAGTCCGGGCGGCCTCCGTCCCAGTAAACAGCACTGTGCATTGTTCATCACCGCAATATTTAGATTTCTCCTAAAATACAGACATGACCAGCGCAGACTGACAGCGGTCTTTGTTAGGGCAACGCTTCACACACGCGGTCCTCCACAGCGGCGGTGTTAGTAACCACAGCGTCCATCCCGGTGCCGGGTCAGGGTTTCCATTCCCACATGGCACAGAAAGAGACCTCCCGGCCATGGCCCTCAGAGGCGTTTGAGCGGGAGGGAAATGTGCCCGCATCCCAGCAGCCATCCCTCCTCCTCCAGCACCAAACGGGGGAGCACAGGGCTGCCCCAACAGGACAAATTAAGAAGAGTCCACTCCAATTATCAGAAAATTATACTAAAGCATGGTTGCAAAACGCCGCAGGTTGCGGGAGGCAGCTGACGGCCCCGGCAGCACACACGCGTTATTGCGCAACAGCACACTTGTCAAAAGCCATTCGTCGCTTGCCATACGCTTGCRCACGCGTTAACCTGCGCGTGTAGGAGCATCACTGGTCTTATTTCCTGTTGAAATTACCAAATCTCATAAAACCCAAAAAGTTCCAGGGCGCTTCAGGACGACGCAGCGTGAGGACGCTGCCACGCTGCCCGGCTCACAGCCGCGGCTGGAGCGGACTCCTCCGGTTCAGGTCTGCAGAGCCACGACTGGGCGAGCAGTGGCCGTGCAAACCCCTCTGACGGCGACGAGCGGGACCTTCTAGAAACATCAGGGCTTCCAAAGTTCCTAATCAGAGTATCACATGGCTGAATTCTTTAACCGGGTGCCTCCGAACATGTTTTTATAAAACAACTATTTCTTAAACCAAGTGAAACCAGTCTTTTCACTAAGATTGGCAAAAACAGTCAGAGGCAGGAATGAGATTTTTCTGTAACCCAAGGGCAGGCAGGAGAGAGAGAGAGAGAGAGAGAGACTTTTAAGTTCTAAAGACTCAAATTAAAGGTTAAACTTGAAAGCACCACGCAGCCCAGTGGGTTTCACAGAAGTGTGTGGCTATTTGCGAAGTGTCTCTGCGCACTACCTAAGCCCCATGGCGTGAGTTAAGAAGGGAGTGTTGAAATTTCCATGCTTTTTTTGGCTTATATTAGACCCTTTAAAACTGTTGTAACCATGTTTTGTACGTGAATACATACAAATGACTACAAGCTCCAACATTGTCCCATATGTTAAACAACTCACAAATATTTCCCAATATTAAAAGACAAGGCATATTTTAGGGACGTATATTAGAGCTGAAGAATGATATATCGCAGTTACAGCTCCGTGTTTTTTTTGGCTCGCATTCAATTCTTTAAAGCAAAGCATTTGGTTAGTTCATTGACAACTGCAGAAGAAGGGTGTGATCTTGGCCAAGCATAAGCATTACTAATATTTTTACATCATATATTTACTTTAACCAAACTCATTTATCAACCATAATTAAAGAAAGTAGCTATCATTCACTTACAAATAATTATAGTCTCTCTTCATACTGTTATGGTGTTTGCTGCTAAGCTAAATGATTATTCAGGGGTGTCAAAACTTTCTATCATGGGGTGTGGGGTGGAAGGAGGGTCCTTGCCAAACGCCCTGGGCAAAATCTCACTCCTCTAAAGCAGAACAGGCTGCAACTACCCTTGCCTGAAATCCAGGAGTTTGCAGCTCACAGGTCCCAGCAGGCAGTGATCCATCATGCTCCAAAACAAACAATGGCTTCAGTGTCCCTCACCAGGTATTTATCTGTTTCCTTTTGAGAACATGTATTTATCATATTCTCAGAAGTCCTCTTCTACTTTAAAAGTCCTGTTCAGAGCATGTCCTTATTTTCTCTGCCAACTGGCCACTTCTTTGAAAAGGAAAGGCTGAGCCTTAGGAAACAACCATTTACCTCTTTCAGCAAATATTACAGTTACTGCATCAAAAGTCATATCCCTCTCACAGCAAGAAAACATAGTCTGTTCAATAAACGTAATCAGTGTACATTTTTGAAATTGCATAATAGCTTAAAAAAAAAATCCATGTTCCCACCCTTATGCCGAGTACAATCAACCCCAAAAATGAGGATGAGGGATTTAAGCCCTCAGAATTTATTTCTGGTTCACTTATTCCACTTTCAACAACACGGTCAAGTTAGGAAATTCAATTTCTTACTTTGTATTCTGGAATTGACAAAGGGAGGAGAGAGATTGTCGTGCGACCCAAGGTCTCTGCTCGCCATATGATCATAGTGAGTCCCATCTCCATAGTTCTGTTAACAAATCGGGGGAAAAAAAAAAAAAAAAATTTTACAAGTTTAAACGGCATTTTTCAAAACCTACAGGTCCATATTTCCCTTCTAAGTTTTAAGCCAGCTATAAGAAATATTGTTCCCTTTATTGTTTTCCCCTATTGATTCTGCTGGAAGTGATGTGTTCCAGAACATTTTTAAAGCTGTTTCAAATTTTTATTTCATTAGTAATTGACTTCGGTTTGCTGTGTGCATAATCCTGAATGACTGAGATGAGGTTCCTGGAATTTCGTGCCGTGCAATTCAGCATAAAGCCCTCTCTTCGCATAAAAATCGTCTTGCCCATAACATATGCAAGAACAGCAAAGAAATACTTCTTTTAACATTTTGCTTTTTAAATCTGTTTTTATGTAGAAATTTGCCGTCCTAATCACCTCACTGCTATATACATGCACTAGACTATAAAAAAAAAAATTCAGAATTTTTTTCACAGTGGGTGTGGAAAGTTACTTCTCACTGAAAAAATAACCCTACATAGCACTCATCCTTTGGGCATGCAATTCTGTGCGTGGCTAGCGAGCGGCAGCAACCCCCCGCCTTGCCCTACACGCTGCACTGCCCTGACACCCCTCAGCACTCTGGGGATCAACAGCATCAGATGCTACCCACAGAGTCAAGGACGTATGAAAACCTGGCCAGGATCAGGTCCCTAATTTTTGAAACAGTCTTCATGTAACCTTCTGCTTTCAGTCACTCAATTAGCAAAAACTTAAATTTAACTACAAATATTGGCCAAGCGCAGCAGTTATGTAATGTTTTGTTTCTTCGGTTCAGAAGAACTCACGAGAAACTAATTCTCCCAACGTGGAAATACCATCATCGTTTTACAAAGAAGGAAGGAGAGAGAGGTCAGGCTGTTTGCAGAATAACACTGCAAGTTAATGCACAGTCTTGATTGAAACTCCAGAATTCTTCCCAGGCTCGTGCTCTTTTCTTTATATCTCAAAACTTAATTGTACRCTCACATTCAAGTTTTGCATGCATAAATAATTGTGTGTGCAAATTTAGAATTTACTTTTCAAAACATTTTTCCCTCAGAAGCAATACAAGTGTCAAGTAAAAAAAAGGGATAAAAATAAAACTGACAGATGTGAACAGTAATGACGTAATGGATGCTAAGCAGGATGGAATAAGAAAAGGTGTCGGGCTTCCCTCCCTCGGCAACAGGGCCGGGGTCCCCCCGCCACGCCATAAATGGGGGACCCCCCTCGGCTGCCTGCAGTGCAGCGCAGCGCTGTGGACATCACTTAAAACCTCAGCTGGCGAAACTCCACCGAGGGCAGGACCTGCCCCGAGGGGAAAGGACAAACCAAGGATGAACAGGGCAACCGCATTTCTCCTCGCCAGACAGACACTCGAGGGCACGGAGCTCCCGGCAGCGCTGCTCGTGAGCCCTGATCCTTCACGTTAATTAGAAAACAATTAAAAAGCAATTTAAACAAACTGTTTAAATAAGGGCATAAGTAAGAGCAAAGCCACTTTTTGCCCAGCGTAAGTGTACTTCATGCATTTGCAGGAAGTAAACAGAAATAATCATCTTGGTACTGAAGCACAAGCCGTGCCCAGCCCCGAGGACGGGCAAAGCCATGATGCTCCGGCCCGGGAGCGGGGCTGCCGGGGTGGCTCGTGAGGACCATTGGCAGGGCTGCCCACACCGTGCTGCYCGGGAGCGGCTGCGGCTTAGGGTGAACCGCACAGCTGCTCGGCTGGAAATAGCACTTCTTCCCTACCGAAGTAACCGGCATCCCGATCCCAAGGTGTCTAAAGAATTTGGATAATTGTCCACAGCCACAATTGAAATGACTGAGTCCAGCTGTCTTTGCAAATCTCAGCAAACACCGAGTATCGCCGTGCCAGATAGCAGCTCGGTGTCTGTATTCCCCGGAGGGGGATCCCACTCTTGCGTGGGGGAGCACAGGAGATGTCTGTGCCCCATTCTCAGCAGCGTCTGGAGCAGAGGTGGGCAGGTGGCTGGCAGCCGGGCTACCTGCCCCGGAGCTCGGATGGTGCCAGCAGTCAGGGGGACGTGCTGGAACACCCGGCTGCCAGCCCCTGCCTGAGGAGAAGGGTTTGAAACCCCCTCACCGGAGGCACGGAGCGGCTGAGGTGCGCTGCGGGAAGGGCAGAGGCACAGCTGCCCCGGTGGGCAGCCCCGGCACGGTGGGACAGACCCGGCAGCCCCTCTCCAGCTTCGCTGCCCTGAGCGCGGGCCCTGGGGCGGCCGGGGGTGGCCGACAAGCCCCCGCAGGGGACGAGCGCTGCCCACGGCGGGGGCGCGGGCCCTCTCCTCGGGTTCGGTGACACCCGCAATCCCTAAAAACCTGACTGCAGAAAGCAAAACATTCAGCAACATCATCTCTGCTCCACCTGCACTCTGGGCAGTGGCGGATAGGGCCCAGCAAGAAAAAATGGTTAATTAATATTCTCGCTACCTGTTAGAAGTAGCGGAGCAGGTGCCAAATTCAATCACAGGATCAGGTTTGAATGTTTAAAAAAAGAAAAAAGCAATTTTAAAGAGAAGACAGGCTACAGCCAACTTTGCATGCCCATTTTTCTACGCGATCAGGTGTAAAACTCATTTAAGATTGTAAATTTACATATGCAGGAAGTCTGGTTTGGGGAAAAAGATTAGATATACTTACCCTGGATGGACTAGGATGTCCTGTATTCCCCCAGGACCCTGAGCTAGTTCTGTCTTCTACATCTAGGGACAAAAAAGTTCTTTAGGCTTTATTGCAATAATTCTTTCCTTTTGTATAGGCACTTTTAAATTAATGTTTCAAATTAATCTCCTGTTGCCTTTAATTAAGAATCAGGCACAGGGCTACTACGATGGTAGTGGCTTCTGACCCACTGCTTAAATTAACTCATTTAAATTCACAGCAGAAATGAACCGGACCCTCAGGAACCTGAGGTTTGAACATAAAAATTACTTCAGCGGCTCAGTGTTTCTCGACACTTTAAAAAGTGACCGCACTGTACCAGGTAAAACCCTATCAAAATCTCCAGTGCAAAAATAGGTATTGTCAAACAGTAAAAATAAAACATGATAAAACAGACGAAACCTAGAAGTTAAAGTAAGGCACGTTTGGGGTAAATGTACCTCTCGCCACCTCATCTAGGCTTCTGCTGCAGAAAAGCATTTACGCGCATATTTGTATCTGAAGAAGAGAAAAGCAGATTCCTAAAGCCAAGCACAGAGGGGGTATTTCTGTCTTTTCCTCCATCATTTGATAGAGGATTCATTGCAACCATTGGGTGGGAGACACTCCAGTAATTTCAGAAAGCCCATTTCAGGGTGTTTTTAACCATTTTCCCCCTCCATCTGAGAGRGTATCTCTAGGAATAACACGTCCCATTGCATATATGCTAGGACGTGGTGAAACCTGCCGTTTAGGGTATGGACCAACGAACCAGGACTCCTACAAGTTCCTCTTAACTTTGCAAAACAACACAGAAATGTCTCAGCCTGCCATTTTCTTGTGTGCGTTTTATCTGCGCACCAAAGGGACAGCTTGATAGTCACCCCAGGAAGGCGAGGTGAGCTTCGCTAATCAGCCCCTGCAGCGTGCTTCCAGATCACCGGATGCAAAAGGCTAGCTAGTCTGCAACACTACATTTTCCTTGACAAAAATCAGGTCATAAACACATTTTGCATATGAATGCTCTCCACGTTTCACAACTCCCAATATTTCTTCTCTGATGCAACTATTTTTATTCTGCTTTCCCCAAGTCTTTCCCAGCATTGTCAATTAACCCAGTTTATTGTTATTAAAACTTCCTTGTAACACTGAATGTTCTTTCAAATGTGGACCCTAAAAAAAAAAAAAAAAAAAAAAAAACACCAAAACACACCACCACAAACCCCAAAAGACCCACACAGTAACTTCTTCCAAAGACACCCCAACTGCACGGGGCTGTCCCTCTCGGGTACCCCAAGCAGCGAGGTGCACCTCTGGGCTGGCCACGCTACTTCTGAGGTCGCACCAAGGCCCGGGAGAAGCCCACAAACTCCGCTCCGCAGGYTGAGGCTGAAAGCAGAAGATCCTCTGCAGTGCACTCAAGTATGCCGGGATACGCTCGCACAACCGCTGCCATCACGAAACCTTTACTAAAATGAGTTGGGAGTCTCCTGAGACTTTCCACTTGGCTAAAAACTTAATGGCTAAACATAACACCAGTTCAGCGAGGCACTTGCACGCAGGTTTAATGGAAGCCTGCGAGTAATTCCACTGAAATCATAGTTCACTCTCCTGTTAATTCAAGTAAATGAGATCACTCATGCTTAACATTAAGCACATCCTTTAGTACATTGATGGACTGGACCATACTGCTTAAATCCATTACTTTTTTTACTTACAGTATGTTAAATATCAGGAAACGTGATTGACGCTGATCTATAACAGAATTATTACATACTTCAGTGCTATTTTCCAACTCACTCCTGTGTACCCACTAGCATCCTAATGAAATAATAATATTGCTTGCCTTTTGCCACACACAAACAGTAGCTTTAATCTAATTGGAAAAAACACGTATTTGGTCTTGCTGGCTAGAGAAACTTTCTCAGAGCGCTGCCGAAGACTACGCACACGAGCAGCTCCCTTGCCACCTGTGCAGTGGTTCATCCAGACTTCTAGGATCAGTGGGAACTCCAGTGGTCTGAGGAATAGATATGGTCATTAGCACTTTAAAATACAGGTGCTGTGACCAAATCTGGTTGATTTCCAAGATAAAAACCCCAAGACAAACAAACAAACAAAAAACCCCCAAACCCCCACATATTTGTATAGTTTAATACTTTCCCCCAATTACAATTCCTATTATCTCAATAACAGATGAACATGTTAATAGCACAAGACACTCTTAGGTAAATATTTAATTAAGCTCCAGAAAAAGAAAGAAAATGTGTATCATTTACCTGACAGATCAGATCAACCATTCTATTAGGTTAATTAGGCATATTTTTAAAAATCATTTGTGTTATGTAACAGGCAATTAACTCTGTAGAGCCCCGATCCATTGCCTGCTAAAAATCAGTGGATATTATCCCACTGACTTTGATGGGCATCGTCCCACCCTCAAGCATAGCTTCCAAAATCCATCAGCAAACAGAACAGCTTAGCCCCCAAGAACAGCACCTGGGGGACCGGGCAACAGCTCTGAGCCCACCTCCAGACCAGGGATAAACCCAGCACCTGCGGGCTTGGCTTCAGCCCCGTCCTGCTCTCAGCTCTCTTGTACAGACCCACAAGCCCACTCGTGCACGTGTAAAACAGGGTAAAGGACAGAGCAACACCTGCGAAGGGCTCTGCGCGGGGCATCACCTGGGGAGCTCTGCTTCCATTAACAAGGAGGCATTACTCACATAGCTCCCTGTTAGAAACTTCATTTATTAACATACTTATTTTCTGTAAAAGTCAGCTAACCTAAAATAATACATGTTGTCAAGGCCCCTTACACTGGCTCACGGCCAGCGCTAGGAGCAAGATTTACATGCCGATAAAGGTTTTCAGACTGCTGTACTGTACATTTTTATTTATATTTTAAGAATATATATGCCATGGTCTTGGGCACTCTAATGCGTCACCTAAAATAACACAATTTCAGGGCTGTGTTTTGAGCAGTAACCCTTCTCTTGCACTCAGTGCCCAGGAGGGACAGCGGAGAGGGAAGGGGGCAACCCCACCCCAGCCCAGGCAAGGGGTGCACTCGGTTGCCGAGCTCTTCCCTTTGGGAGCCCACCACCCAGCGCCGGCTGAGAAACCACCACCACCCCTTCAACATAGGCTGGGCTGATACACGTGATTTAACCCGCTCGTGGTGCTTCTTCCGAGTCATCTTCTTCAAAAACCCTTTTTTCAGGCACAGGGAAGGTGTGCCACGCTCCCGAAGATGCCCGGTACTTTCCAGCAGCACATGGAAATACTGGCTTCATGGCCAACCGCTGGACAGTCCCAATGACGTGAAAGGAACTATTTACGTGCTTACAGTTAAACATATGTTTTTGTGGTGAGCTGAATTCCCGCCCGGCTGTCCTTTCTGATACCCTTTGCTGCGTTATCCCTACACCTCTCCCTCAAGCCAAGCGTGCCAATGACCAGAGGGCACTATCAGATGCTTAAAATAACACGGGAACAACACATACCTCAGGGCTGGGGTATTCCTCGTCTCTGCAAACATCCCAGACCAAGTCCCTGGGCACGCCCAAGACTAACCCAGAGAGAGTCTGCCCTCGCCAGGTGGGAAGGACACTCCTGGGCAGGGAGAGGGACAGCTTTTGGGGATGCATCAGGGGAAGACAGACATTAAAAGGTATGCAGACATCATTCTACATACTATATTGGGTAGAGATTAGGAGACTAACCTCACAGAATAATTCTGTAAGATTTGCCTATACCCCATAATTTTTAGCCATCTCAAATTTGGCTGAAAATTCCTTGCCCTTTACCTTGCTTTAATCTGAGCCCATATAGTGCTCAAGTTCTTCCACCAAAGTTAAAAGTTCTGGACTCTGATCAGAAAATGACAAGCAATGGCTCTTGTGCCTTATCTTCAGGGGTCGCGTCTTAGCTTTCAACCAATTTTCTTTGTATTTAGACTTAAATGTGCAAACTACACTATATTACTCTGCAAAACATCAATGAGAAGGCTTAATTAAGTAACACTGACAGATAAATCCATTTCTTTCGCAGTAATCAAATCAAAGCAGGTTGACATAACACAGGAACTTAATACAGTTATTCCCTTGTAATTGGAAAAAGGCCCTTTACTTCTCATTAAAGCAATCTTCTGGGTATTGGCATAATAAGAAGGCTCAGGGCTTTAATACTGCCCTATAAAAGCCCCAAGATACAGACCCCTTAAGCAAACATGCCAGATTATCTAATTCCTTGATCATAGTGGAACATGTAGTTGTTTTAAACTACTAATTCTTTATCTCAGCTACAGACAAAAAGAAGGAACTCAGTCTAACACACGTATCGTGAAGCTCTACAAAAATGCAAGCTCTAGCTGGAGAAAAAGATGCATTTTCAAAAATAGCCTAGATCTTCAGCTGGGAAATTGAGAGCTTAGCAAGATGAAAATTGTTCTTGGACGTAAACAGTTATAAAGAGCAAATAATAAAATACAGTTTTATTGCATTTGTGAATTTGCTGGAAAATATTTTTTCAATGGAAGCGGAGCTGGCCAAAGCCTTCCCACTGTTGCTGTGTTGGTACCACGGCTGGCTCCCACTGCCCCCGCCATCACCACGCAGAAGGCAGCGACTGCCCACAAACCCTCAGAGAGGCACAACTTCTCCTTCGGCCTGTGATCAGATGCAGAGCATCACCGGAGCGGGTTCAGCGCCCGCGTGATGGGTTATGCTGTGCAGGATGCTCTCAACCGTTCCGCGTGCCTGCGGCCATGAAGGGGTTATGTGGTGGGGTACAACACCAGAGTGCTCGATGGACAGATGGGCTTCTGCACCTTGCATGCGTGCTCCTTGTCTCTTTTCATCTTGTTTACAAGTATTCTCTTAGTGTGATCCAGTGAGCTATCAACAGTCCAAAGCCAGCTAACTTCTGTCCCCCTCGAACCAGCCCTCAAATCAACAGCACTTCTCCCTCAGCAGAAAAAAAAACCTCACTAATTACTACCTAGTTAATCTAGCCTAGTTTACTAATAATTTAGTATGACAGATACTGCAAAAAGGTTTGTAAGCTCCTAAACCTAATTCCGGAAATTTATTATGTACCCTGTAAGTACTGCCACTTAGGTAATTAGGACAGTGAAACCCTAATGACACCGAAGTCAATGCAAAATTCTCCAGTGACTTATTCTCAGAGCTTAGATTTATCCCAGAGTGCATAAACTTGAACACACATGTAATTTTCTCCAGAATCTGGCTCCTGTAAATTAACCTCACTTAATCACAAGCATTAGGCAATGTGACATTACAAAAAGCAAATCATCACAGACAGATTTTGTCCGTTTTTCAGAACACAATTCATATGTGATTAATACAGTGTGATTTAAATAACTAAAGCTTCACTCAGCATCTCAGAAGTTCTACCTAAAAGAAGTAAAACCGGCGTTTAAATAGAGTCRAACCACTCTGAGCATTTTAAGCAAAGAAAAGCAGGGGCACAGAAGACACCAGAAGGACTGCAAAGGAAAATCCAGCAGTGAAGCTGCTGTAGAAACATGGCACAGGAGCATGGAGAAAGGTAACCAAGCTAGCTAAGAGGAGCAGGAGGACAGGAGGGGGTAGCCCACGCTTACTGAGGAAAGGGTGTTCAGAGCTATGAAAACCCCTCCCCAGACTGGCTTTTACGGTGCCAGTTTGGGTGACGGAGGAGAACAAAAGGATGCACCCCACCCTTGCCAGCAGCAGACGACAAGAGCTGTTTGTGTTAAAGGAAAAGCTAGACCCTGTTTTCTACTGCATTAGCTCAAAAAAGCTGATGGCAGCTCTGCTCCTGGCACGCTGGGTGCTCCTTCACGGACCCGGACAGACTCTGGGTTTGTGGGGTGGGTTCGCGATATGGGCTGATGCCCGAGGGGTCCTCAACACTGAGGTCTTTGAAGAAAGTTGTTTGGAGAAAGAGGTAATGGAAAGGGTGTGGATTACAAAACATAAGCTGCTTTTTAAATCATTTTAACACAGACAATCAAAGATAGTCTTATATGCTAAAAATATAAAATATATAAAAAAAAATACAAAAATAGAAAAAAAATGCCAAAACAGTGAACGTGTGTGGCAAGCAGCGGTTTGTTTGCAAAACAGGCATTTCACTTCTGCAATAATTCAGCCAGTATATCTTTACCTGCATCAGTAAACCCTTTTATGCTAACTCTGAGTATTTCCCCAGAAGAGATTGCCAACTGTGTTGATTTGCTGACATGATCTAAAATACACAGAATAGTAAATGGAGAAAGACAAACATCTTCAGATTTGAATTTTATCTTCAAGGGAAAAAAAAAAAAAGCATATTAACCAATGAAAGTAATTTTATATGGGATTTAACAGTCAAAATATCCTCAAATGGGAAGGAAAAGGACCAAGATCTCTACACGAAAGAGACTTCTTGCACACACGCCATACTAACACACGATTAGCATTTCTCACTGTATGAGTTACAGTTGTGTCAAAAACGAGCAGGGTGAGAAAAATCCTAGACCCTAATTATGATTATCATATACTTAGACAGGTATGATAAACAG
The DNA here is from genome assembly GCA_035582835.1 of Phoebastria nigripes. Classification (NCBI taxonomy): domain Eukaryota; kingdom Metazoa; phylum Chordata; class Aves; order Procellariiformes; family Diomedeidae; genus Phoebastria; species Phoebastria nigripes. The sequence continues at coordinate 2,227,932 of JAYKAV010003432.1, forward strand.
ATACTTCGGAATTGCTATTTCCTCTTTGAGCTCTGAAGCACCTTATAAACAGTACGTAAAATACTGCTAATACAAATTAAGTTAAACACACCCGTTTTGTGGATTGAGACCTTTTCTGCTGTTTTGCTTTTCAAAATAATTTTTTTTTCCTCAGAGTATTATGTTTTTTTAAGAACTAAATACTAAGTGAGCTCAACAAAAAATTACAAAATACAGAAGAAGGATTAAAGAGCAGTGGATCAAGGGAAGAATAAGTTGGTAACCTGGACATCTGGTAAGCTAAAGGATTGGCAAATTTAAAATGCGTATCCATTGATGCAATCTTTTTTGAAGATTTTCCTCTAAATATCATCAGGACATGATAAAAAAAATAGACAGGGAGGTGATCTGGAGGAAGGGCAGCATGAAGCTTGAAGGTGACAGAAGTAGTCAAGGACTGACTCCACCGAGAGAAAGGAGCCAGGAGATGGAGTCACGAACAAAAGCACAGACTGTGACGGGCCATGGAAACCAGTGAGGAAAACTTAAATATGACATGGGAAACAGCAGGGAGACAATAAAGGGATTTATGAGGAATCGAACGTGGTTTTAGTATCAGACAATAGAGGAGATGTTGACAGACTGCGGGCAGAGGATGGGGAGAAGTTGCACCAAGTTCAGGCAACAGTTCAGGCTTGAACAAGGAAAGAGGAATAGACAAACTGTGAATCCATGCACCTCCAGCATGCGGGAAGTTGCATATAATTATCCTTTCCATGACAGCAATGTAAAGAAAGCACAGATTCAGAATGGGAAATTTCTACTACTTATTTGATAAACAATTTACTATTGGTTTGCTCAAGGGATTAGATACAAAGCTTTAGGGTTTTTTTGTTTTGGTTTTTTTTTTTTTTTTTTCCAAAGAAGTAGGACCAGCTGCCAGATATATACAATACACTTCAATCGCTTCTGTTAAAGCCACAAATAATTGGAAAATTCATTTGAATCAGATGGTCATTTTATTTTCTGCCTGAATTTCCAAAGTCTATACAAATATCCATGGACAGTCTGAGGCACCACTTGACAGCATTTGCTATAAAACGTCAACAGTGTAAACAAATCTAAACTGTTCTCAATCTTAATATTCATAACAAAGAATCGCATTGTCCTACCGTCGGATGAGGTCATAAAACCTCACATTGTATTTAGTAGAGTTACATAAGCTATTTTCTAACACACTTATGACATAGACTTTGTGCTTGTAAGGACAGATGACTTTCACATAACCATTCCACTTGCATAACTTCAGCAAGTTAACCAGTTTTTAGCAGATCTGCTAGAACTATAAGGAGATAGCAAGAACAAGTTTAAGGTTCTAGTTATATTGCCCTTTCCAGCTTATCAGGTTACTGAAAGTTTGATTTTGTTCTGGTTTTGGATAGCTTGGGGGTAGGGAGTGCTGTGGGAGAAGGGTTTCCTGAGCAAAATGAGTCTTTTTACTTCTTTTAACATGAGAGGAGATAGAGTTTAGTAGGAAAGTGTCTGTTTCTCAGGACTCTTTCAGTTATAAAGTGAATGTGGTTTATAAACTGTGGTTATCTAATTAATTTACTGCATATTCATATGTAGTCTATATTAATGTTAAAGTACTTAATATTTTTACTTGAAGCCAATAACCTGGAGCACTCCAAAATTATGATGATTAGTCACACTGCTCCAGGCCAAGTACGTACATTCTACACCGTAACCTAAAAATAAGTAAGGACAGATTTACTTAAACTCTCCTTGTAGAACAGATTATGAAGGTCTCGGTACGGAGCAAATGGACGTTTCAGTTCCAAACTGGTAATCAAAGCCAAAAGGCGATGGTGGAAGCCTTGATTAAAACCTACCTAAGGCCAGGCCACTTATGGTAAGACGGCTAACTAGGAGACAATTGTAGACTTCCAGGAGGGCTCATTATGTATCCTCGTTGTTCTCCATCGCTACCTTCTACACCACTTGTTTCCCCTTTTCTGTCTGCCCACTTCTCCCGCGGCAGCACCCCGACACCCCGTGGTGCCACGCAATCCCTCCAGCGCTCTCCCAGTTACAGCCCCGCGCAGCTCCAGCTCCTCTGGACCCCGCAGCGCGGCACGCGCGTCTCAAAGGACCCCAAGCAAGAAGGACGGGGGGGTTGTATCCATAGCAGTAAATATCATTGTCGTATAGACTGTCTGCTGTCTTCTCTTGCAAATAACAATTACCTCAACAATTAAACTATGCCTCACCCACCTGCCCTGCCCAATCTGCCCACCAAGCATCTCTGAAGACCTCTGCTTCCCAAGGCTGGTATGAAACACTCGGGTGCTCATCTCAGCTATGTAGCACTGAGAAGGGCTAGTGACACCGAGAGTCAAAGGTTACCTTCTTATTTTAACATTTGCTTTGTTCCCTTTCTGGGAGAAATCTGCATTGAGCTTCTAAATAAATAAATTTTCAAATTTTTTTTTGCACATGTTTGTGTAGTCTAGGCAAATATGAGCTTTATAAAGAAAATCTGAAGGCAGCTAGAACATTCTGATTTTCTGTGAGATGCAACCACGTGATAAGATATACTACAAACAAAACATGTTTGCATGTGGAAGAGAAAATCATTGCAGAAACCCAACTTAGGCACCCAACACCAAATGAATAATGTCATATTTAACCACCTTCAATGATCATAGTTTTTTTTGGTTTTTTGTTTGTTTGTTTTTTAAAAATCAAGTCTCTACAAGTGCCACTAGTCAGATATACAGATGAAATTTTTTTAAAAGTTATGTATGCTTATATAACAACACTCCAAAAGCGTGCTGTATGAATGAGAAACATTACACTTCAGAGGTGGTAACATTTAACATTTAGGGAAAACGCTGTCATACAAGAAAAGGCGCTCAAACGCTTCAGGTAACGGAGCAGAACATGCAGAAGATGTCCCAGCTTCAAAGCCACCCCTCTCCCGCTCCCAGATAGCCATGCCTCATGCTATCGTTAGATGAAGCATTGGTCACCGAAGTGTTTTCCAGAAGGAAAAGCACCTGCAGCAGCCCCAGCTCCAGCCAGGCGAGGCAGAGCAGTGCCTGCGCAGGTGGGTCTGGGCTTTACTTCAGCTGAGCGGGCCACTTTTTTGCCAGTGCATCAGTAACATACGAGTACATATATGAGTAACATATGAGCGCATCAGATATATGGTTTACTGAGCCATGAAATATTAGGAAACCCTGTGCTTTAGTAATTAAAGCTAGATAATTCATTCCTAAGGTTTATATCCTTAGCATTAACTCCCTGCACAAGGACCCCAAATCCTTTTGGCAATGCAGAGACATGCACAGAGAACACGCGAGCRACGACTGCATAGCACACCATGTCTGGACAGAACACGTGGGCGAGCGCAGAGCGGTTACTCAGTCTTTCCTCTACACTCCAGTGGAGGATTTTTTTCCCGCAGCTTACTGCTAAGTACGTGGTCCTGTATTGTTGTCAGTGATGCAATGTTTAAAATGTTGGATTTAATTTAACTCTTAATTAACAAAAATAATATACGAGGAGTTTGATTTACAAGGAGCACCCCTCTCACAAATTGCTAAAATAAGCTGAATAATGGTATGGAATAGCATTTAATAATTTGCTACCCAGTTACACTGCATTAGTAATCTCATTAACAGTTGGCAGCAATGCTGCAATATATCACAATAATCTGGGGAGGGCACCAGGGCTCTCACAAGGCAAGGGAAAAGAACAGCCAGGTTAATGCTCTGCTCATATACATTTTAAGGAGATTTCATGGAGTAAGTCAGTCCAATAATTTATAGCATCATGTAGACAATGGCACATTTAGCACACAGTAGGTACTCTCATGAAAAACTATCCGCCCTGATTTGAAAAGAAAAAAATGCCTGAAAATATGTTCTTAAACTTGATGTAGGCAATTTAACTATGCCATTTTATATTTAAATATAAGTATAGAGGAGACCCACTGCATCCAGAGGAAACCAGGGGAAGAAGCGGGAAGATGGGCATTTTCAAAATTAGGTAATATGTTTAGGTGCTGAAATATCTCATTAAAAACTTAATCCAGGCACCCTCAGTTTAATCCAGGAACTTCTATAAAAAAAACAGGGTCCTGGCATCTAAATAGGACCGGGTGAAACCTGACACAGAAGAGCTCAGTCTGGGCCAACTTTATGGAAACTGTAACTGAAATGGAGACCTGACTCTGCAAACCAACCATGCAGAAAGGTTGATGGTAAAGGCACTACAAGAACAGGGCTTTTTCCTACATGTTTTTGAGTGACGAATAATAAAAAAAAGTTAGTATTTGTTTTCACTCATGTGCAGTTTTACTTTGACTTAAACTGTCCCTAACTACTAACTGTTGAAGTTGACTAGTGGCTTTGAGGTTGTAAAAGCAAATAAGAGAAACTCGTAATTAATGGAATCAAATCCAGCGGGCTTAATTCCTCTCTTTTCTGCCTGCAAAATCTCAAAGCAGAATTTAGCTCTAAATACTGTCAAAACCTGGGGGAAAGGGGTGAAGGCTGGCTTCTTGCTTCATTATAAAGAAGAAAAAAAAAAAAAAAAAAAATCAAGCATTAAAAAGACGCAAACTTTTTTTTCCCCGCTCACTGGTGGGGAATAAATTCAGTGATCAGCTTGTTCCCTTTGAATGGACAGCTCAGAATCAGGAGTGCATCTGTTAGAGCTGTTTCTGTATACACTTCAATATGATGCTATCATCATATCTAAACCAGATTTTTTACAGACCACACCAGCAGCTGGGTTTTGTACCTCTCTGGCCAGTACATGACTGGTTAATTCCCAATATTTATGTTTCTTGGAAACAGAAAGATTAGTGAGGAATGTGTAACTGGAAAAAGTTGAGGTAAAAAAAAAAAAAGGCAAGAAAAAACAACCAAAAAACAACCCCCACTAGTCCAGCTCATCCTCCAACTGGCTGTTGCAAAAGTCACAAATTATACCAACTGCAGTGAATAAAAGCTACTGTCCTGATTGCAAACCATACAAATCTGATGAAAGGGAAATCAAACGTAAACAGAAAAAAAAAAATTTCTAATGAAACGAAAGGACATTTTCTGCTAAACTCGTAGTCTTTGGAGAACAGTGCTTTAATTTAAGCCTATTTTAGAACAACTTCGTCTATATGAAAATTACATTAAAACTGGCCTAGATGTATTTGCATTTAAAGTGTATTATGACAGCCCTTAGCAAACACTTTCTATTTACTGGACACTTGCTATCGTAAGACAATCCATACATTTCTGGGCAAAGAGTACCAACCGACAAGGGAAAAATCTACCAGAAATCAATTCTACAGATATTTTAAGTGATCTATTACACTGCAGCACAAAAGGATTTTTAAAGCAAAGTGAGTCAGTTTATTGTATTTTCAAGGACATGCTGTGACTTCACCTGGCTTAATCCACCCAGTTTAAGGCAGCCTTTGGTGATAAACCACTGGTAAAAGGTTAGCGATGGCAAACTGCTGGCACTTGTGCCACGTTTGGCCCTGGTACAGATTTGGGCTTGTAACAGCCACCGCCATCCCCAAAGCCTTTTAAAATTCGTTTGACATCACTTTGTTAAAGCTGTAAATTTGAATAGGATGAATTTGATGGCCAAGAAGGGGCTCTAGATAGGTAGTTATCTCAACAGACTGCCTAAGCACAGGTGTATTTTCTTTCCACTCTTTCACACTCGGACTTGAATTTACAAGGAGGGAGAGAAAGGGATTGAGAGACCTCAGCCCCAGGTGTGTCCTCTCTCCGATGGCCATCAGCATGCAAGATTTCACATTTAATTTTCAATTTTGCAATTCTCCACAACTCTCACAGCTGGAAAACACGAACCCCAAAAGCCTATTATCTGCATGCCCCAATTATTTCAGTGTCCTGGATAAAAGAGTTCCTCACTGCAGTGGATGCAGATGTACCTTGTATTATTTAAAAAAAAAAACCAAACAAACAAAAAAACCAAACTACTCATTCTTACACTTAAACTTAGGCATTTAGCAAAGCTTCCTGCGGAGCAGCCCCAGATGCTGCCCTGCCCTGCTCTCCTGGGGACCCAGCCAGCTGCTGGAGTCCCCCGGGGGACACGGTTGCTCCCCCTCCGGGGATACATCCCAACCTCTCGAGGTCCTGGTGCTCCAGCCCGCTTTCTGTTCTTCCCTGCGCTGCCTCTGCGTTCACACACGCACACTCAGCACGCTGTGCTGTGTCTTTCAACACCAGTAAAACAGGGAACCGGTGATGAACGCACACGGGAGCCCCGTGATGAGCTTTCCCATGCATGTAAGGAAGCTCGGGTTCCTGAAGAACCAGCTCTGTTAAAAGCTACCAAATAAAGCATTTACATTTAACTACCACAAAAATGTTCTAAGTGTGCCAAAATACAATGCGTTCATGCTCAATGCTTTTCTGAGATTTGGCATTATTTGTAATGTTACAATACTACTAAAAACATAAGTCTCTATTTTTCTCCCCAAAATGAGTATTTGCAAAGTTTCCATTAAAGCTTTTTAGGCTTCCCTTGATCTTTGAGGAAATGACTCCTACCCTTCCTCGTGCACCTGTTTTGAAGCTGCTCACACATCCCTTATGAAAAGCTATAGAGATCCAGTAATATATATTAATAAAATGGGTTTCAAGCACCTGACTTGAAAGAGATTGAACAAAAGCATTCCATCATTGGTCAAGAATCAACTTTTCTGCCTTTTATTATTGCACTCTGATGCAGAGTTTGGGCTAGATTTTGCATAGGCTGAAAACCCCTCCTTTCTAAAATACATGCTCGAGTTCAACCAAAAGTTGATGCAGGAATTAGGTCATGTTACACATTACTGAACCCAAATAGCTTAACTCATGATTGTTTAAAAATGAAGCTTGCTTTCTTTGCTTTCTCCATTTTCTTTAGTTTTTATGGTGCATTAAGCTCAGCTCATGTTTTTTTGCTTTTCATTGCAAGCAGAAGTTAGAGATTTCCTTTTGGTTAAGAAGAAAAAAAACAAATGCTGAGATAATTGCATTGTTTTGTCCCTGGCCAAATTAAACACCAAATATTGAGTCTCATGGTGCAATGTCAAATTGGCAACACTGCACAGGAGGATCATAATGCTCTCTGTTGACTTAAAAAAAAAATCCCTGTTATTCCCTTTCCACTGTTTATACCTTCTCAGGTCCAGATCACGCTAATAACCAGGCACTTCATGAAGAAGAAATTCCAGGTAACTGCCCTGTGTCTATAAGGCATCACAGAACATCTCCAGTGAGAATTACGTATTTTGTCGAAAAACTTAATATACATTATACATAGAAAGAACTAAATATGAGAACATCCACAAATAAAAAAATAGCTGTTTAAAGGCTTTAAAAAACACTGCCTTGATGCGAGAGTCGCATTTTAAACATTTCCTGTAACATCACATCAGCTCAGTTTTAAACTAACATTTACTGTTTCAACTCACCAGCATGTCTCCCAGTTAAACTGAAACACTTTACCAATGGAAAAGAAAATGCACGTGCGACCATATGCCCTCTTCAAAAGAGGGGATAAATAATATAGGTATATATATTTATCAACTGAGTACATTTTGGGTGAAAAAAAAAAAAAGAGAAGGAGCAAAGGACTACATTTCATGGCTTTTTCACTATTTAATATTTACACAAGGAAAAGTCTGTTTGTCTTCAACGATGCCACAAATTACTGACAATGCATTTAGATTTGGGCATTATGTAGCAAAAATAAATGCCTTTTTCTTACTCCAAGCTGTGTAAAATCAATCACATATTACACCCTTGGAGTTTGCTCAAGTACTTTAAAATAGGCAAGCAGAAGAGGAACAGCAACTTTTAAACGTCATATTGCTGCTGTACCATCACTGTAACTGAAACTTCCCTGCCGCCACGCAGTAAGTCTTTCTCCAGAAAACGAATACAACGCACTTGCAACATCCAGACAAGGGAACAGTACAAACAGGTTATGATGACAACTGAATCGGATGTGTAATGCTTTAAGTGTCTACTAACTAATTCTGCATTGTAATAGAAAAAGCTTAAAAAAAAAAAAGCATGACATCCACATGAATGCCAAATTAATTCATTATGATCAGTGCTACCACAATGAACACCAAATTAATTCATCACTGTAGAATACACAAAGCACTACCCACTCGTTCTACTTACTGACGAAAAATAAAAGGATGCCTATCCTCAGCAGATACAACGTAGGTGGTCACAGGTAGGGCTGACCATAGGTACACCGACTTGCTCGCTCCAAGGAATCCTTCCCTTACACACAGCGTCCATCCACCTGCACCTGGCACGCGGGGCTGTTTTTAAACATAGGCTGAGCGCTGGTCAGCCTCCGCCAGCTGAGGAACGGGGCTGCCTTCAACACACGGCACGCACTCATTTCCCTGGTATACAAGGAACCACTAATGAAACCTCCTTTCTGCAAACCGGATGATTTCATTAATTTTCTCAAGGCTTTCTGTTCTTCTTACAGGATCATAACGAATACCAAATATATCTGCAAAACCTCTTCAGCCTTCAATATCTGCCCTGCATAGCTTCTTGTATCAAACGCATTCAGACTGYTAGGCCCTTTCAACCGGACACTTTCGAGGCACCATAACTCAACTGTATTTGATAAAATAGAAGTTTAAGAAATTATTTGTCACTTTTGGAAGACTTCCACTCTTCCACAAACAGCTGAGGCATGACTGCAAACCGTGAAGCTTTTGCCAGGGATAACTTACATAATGGCAGCATCTGATTTTGAACTGAAAGATCACTGAGCGAGGGTCTCTTGAAGCCTTCTTCATCTCCTACCTTCTGAGGCTCTGCCCTTTGCTCATGCAGCATCTGCTATTTTCCAGCCTGACCATATGCTCATAAGAAACTTACAGGGCTCTGAGTCTCTTGCTGTTCCTGAGAAGGCCACAATTCCTTTGCAAGGAACTCATTAAAAAAAAAAAATTTAAAAGCCACCTGTAAGGGAAGAATGGAAACTATTTCAGCATCCCATCCTCCTTGCTGGACTTGAGGCCCAGTTGCCCACACTAAGGGAAACGACTCCTATGAACGTCAGGGAAAGCAGAGGCTGCCGCAGGGAAAGATGCCAAAAGGGGAAGTTTCAGCGCATCGTTGGAAATCCTGTCTTTAGATCATCGTTCAAGTCATCTTTTTAAATTATAAGGACTTTGGAGAATGCTGCTGAGAATTAAACCTGGGAAAGACTCCATGGCTTTCTGAAAGGTRTTTTTAGCAAATTCTGTACTTTTTCATCTGATGGGTCATTAAGAAAGAAATCGTCCTTAAAGGTATCCTTTGAAATGAAGTTACAGCATTTAAAACTGCAGAGATGTGAAACTGAATAAGTTATGTCCCTCCACCAAGCAAGCATATATTCGGCCATGTCTTACTGGAGTATGTTATACCACTCCGATGAAATATTTTTTCCTGTTAGATACCTTAACACTACCGAGTGAAAAACAACCACAAGCTCAAGAGATGGAAGTTTTACACCCACCGTGTCTAGATACGAGTTCCTCTCAGGACATCCTGCCTCCCTCTTAGCTATTGAATTTGTTAATAGAAGGGGTTTTCCAGCAGAATTTGGGGGAGAATTTTCATCCTTCCACCCCCTCTCTCCCTTCTTCCCTTTATAGCATTTTGCTAAGCAAGGGAGCAAGAATCCAGACATCGCTCCCAAACCAAACCTGGATATCTTTAATGGTAGCAATGCCAGCTAAGCTGCTCGCCTTAGAAGAACTGATTTAAAAACCAGAGCATTACGTCCTTTAGAGGATCCAAAGATTATTTTCAGAAGTGCTGATAACAAGCAGACGCTCGTTGAAAAGACCATTGCAGCGGAACTGTGTGCTAGTTCATTTCAGCACATCCTGTTTACAGCCTGTGCTACTTTCTAAGTCATTCAACCATGACAATTGTTGTCCTTCTGAATATGTTAATTGTGATATTTTTATACAGCTCCAGAACATATTTACAGACCACAGCAGACTTTCAGCAACAATGAAACTTGTAAGCAGTAAATATAGGACAATCATCCAAAAACAACCAGCTATCCTTCAACACATCTTGGTATTTGGGACACCATCTCCATTCAAAACATATGTCAGAGAAAGCTTCACAGCCCCAACGAAACAAGGTGGTTCTCTCCCTCGTGCTTTCGGTTTCGTTGCAGTTTGAGGACTTGCCATATACCTCCGGCGATGCCGTACAACCGCTTGTGCCCAGGGTGGTTGATCTCCGCTCACTCCCCACCCAACCTGCAAGGGGAGCAGGTAGGAACCCACCAGAGGGTTTCCCTCAGCAAAAACGTCGGGGTGGCCAAGCGCGTGAAGACGTGGCGCTGGTGGCGGACACCTCTGCGACACCAGCAAGGCACCATGGCTGCCGGACCCAACCCGGGCAAGGGCTTAAATCCACCATCTAATTCCCCCATAAACATTTTACCTTAATAAAATGCAGGGCCCCTCTCCCACTGAGGTGTTGGCAGCATTTTAGGGTATTTCCGATTGCGACAAACCCACGTACAGAATTAGAGCCGTAGAGAGAGGCACAATATATTTTAATTATACATGTTTACTTTAGAAGAAAGTAAACAAAGAGAGATCAGTCTAATGAAAAGAGACTAACATAATGGAAGCAGCTGGAAGATTTTTTTTTTTTTGTATCCCAGTCACTATTTCTTCCATTATTTAAAGTTACTTGTGTCTCCAAATAAAGCATTTTTTACAATGACATAAAGCTAAACCTTTTTTTTTTTTTGTACACTAAGCACAGGTACAAATGCAAGAATCTCAGTATTAAAAACTCTGAAGTGTTATGAAGTCAGTATATTTTCCCCCACTTAATTTATTCAAGGCTTCTCTTTAAAAAAAAAAAAATCACTATAAATTTTCAGCTCTAGTGGCAAAAGGTTTATTGGTCTTTGTACTTCATTAAAGGTTTTTTATAAAGTCATGTTTGTTCTTTTGAGTAGCAAATAAAACTACTGAAAAGGGCAGGTTGGTTTTTAAAAGAGACAGATATGACCTAAAGGGAACACATTTTACTGTAGTGAAATAAACTGAGGAAACAGTTTGCAGATTAAAAACCCCTTAAAAGGAAGCATCATCTTAGGAAAAAAAAAAAAAAAAAATCTTTGCTGAGGAAAACAGCTGGAAACAGGAAGCTTTTGTGCTTTCATCCTGCCTGCTTTGATACCACCGCATCCCCATATCATAAAAAGGCAAAGAGACTGATGTCAGCTGCATCTTATTTCAACTGTGCAGGACAGGGCGGGGGGGAGATGCTTTGTGGATGGTAAGCAAGACCATCCACAGCCCAATACATGAGTTCACACACACACACACGTATATGTGTGTGTGTGTATATATATATATAYACACACACGAATGTTATTTATAGTCTTTGAAAAATTGATTAAATAACAGGGAAAAATGAATGCAGATTCACGATCTCTTCCAAGCCACAGGGAATAGCACCTTGTGCACTTGTGCTCTGCAATCTCAGCATTGCTATGATTTTTTTGGAGAGAGATGAGTCACTTGGTGTTACTTCTCCCATGTTAGTCTGATAGTGCATACGTGCCTCTTAGCACCTCAGAATTCAGACTAAATGCCACTGGGTGTTTTTCCAACAGTATCGTCATAACTCAAAATTGCAAGCTGTCCTTTTGCTGAGTGATGCTACTGGCTTCTCGATTTTAGAATTTCTTGCTTGCACTGCTTCGAGTAATCTTCTCACCAGCAGCCATGAAGAAGCTGCCTTTCTGGTGCTCTCATGCATGCCTTCTTCCCAGACAAGCTTTGCGAATGAACTGTTACTCATACAGGACAAGTAAAACATGGCAGGAAAACATGACACAAAACCTTCCAAATCTACTATAATCTCGGGCAAGGCAGCAGCATTTTCTTACTCTTTCCAGGCAACTAACCAAGCATATTCTTCTCTCTCATTTTTTTTTTTTAATGCTTTCCCTTATGCTAGTGTTTCAATACTCTGCATGACGTTTCAGAAGAAAACAAGAGGTATATACACAAGGACTGACAACCTTCAATTTGAAAGTTTCCATTAATGGAATTAATCATGTTTACACAACTTCCTGCTGTTAAACTTATTTCATATCCTCATATCTTTCATCCAAGCTATTTCCCCTACCAAGAAAAGAACAAAAACTTCCCCAAGGGCATGGGATCTAGTCAATTGTTAGCAGTAAATGCTCTCTCCTGCTGTCTCTCTCTCTGTCAGCCCATTTCAGATTCCCTAGCTGCAGTCAGCAAAGGTTGCTGCTGCTCCACTGACTACCTGTCATCTTCTGATTCCGAGACCCTGTTTTTCTGTTCCCAGTCAGACCACCGCTCGATCGCGGGTCAGAGGTGGCTTTTCCCCCAAGCAGCAGCAGCAGTACTGTGAACTGATATATATCTGTTTGCCAGCTACCCACGCAGTTCAGATGGGAGACAATTCACTGACCGTAGTCACAATGCTTTCACTCTGGGACTTCTTAGGAACAAGCATCCAGAGAAGAAATTCTAGTGCTATCTGAGCCTATAGAGAAAATGTCCCTAAGCCACACGAGGAACAGTGTCTTCTCCGCTTGCATATATGGAAGTTATCCCTTTCATATACCGCCGCAGCTTCTAGAGCAGGCCATGTCATCACGATGCCAGAAACGGGCAGAGCAGCAGTGTTCATGTATGAATGGTAAATTATTGCCGCAAGGTGACATACCAACTTTTTGAAGCTCAAAAGCACTAGGATCTTGAGTTCTGGTTTTGGTCCACTACTTGCGTGCCATATATACACTTAAGTAATCAAAGAACCTACAAATACATATATGCGCATACAAAAATGCACACAGAGAAAGATTAAAGTAAATCCAACTGATTAAAAAAAATATAACTTTGCGTATGTTGCATAACAAGTCTGCTTTATGAGCACTGAGTTTTCAGTATTCTCCCCTAAGAACAAGCAATTATGAAGGTGAAGAAAGGTAATAGCTTTAAAACAACATGCTAATCCCAATATTAGTGCCTTGGAAAGGGAAAACTGCCAGGAATTTGGAGTAATGCCCAGTTATCTGTCTTACCTTCAGTAATAAAACCGTACTATAAACACGAGCAAGACAGTTAGGATACACTTTAACCTTGCTTTTTTTTTTTTTTTTTTTTTTTAAAGTTGTTCATAACACGAGTGATAATCTACTGGCTTTAAAAAACCCTGTAGATATTCATCAACATGCCAACATGAAGCCTTTTATTTAGTATATCTATTTTAAAAGTCTAGTTTATTTCACTCCCATGAATGACTGTTTAATTCTTGAATCACTTTAGCTACTGAAATAAAGAATACTGCAAGAAAACCCAAAACAGCCTTGGAAATGGCAACAGCTGACTCACTATTCTAAGACCAAGTGATTTCTGGCTGTGAGCCATATCTGATGAGATTTAATCCCAATCTATATAACCTAAGGACTCCTCTGGCCCTGGTTAGCACAGTACCTGGCCACAGACAGTGGTCATTCCCTTACCCTCACACCTCCCTGGGAGGGGGGAGATGCTGTTACCCCGGCTGGCAGCTCCAGGACCAGGTTTGGGGGCAGCTCTGTCTGGCTGTCCAGCTTGACTAGCCACCATGACACAGAAGCATCGCATGACATCTGGTCTCCAGATCTAGTCCGAGCTTGAAAATAACATGTAGTCCTGAAGATGCTATATGCTGTTACTGCCTGAGAACTTGCTCTGAACATGGGTCATACTAAAGAGTGGGGAGAGAACAGCAAGACAGCCGTAGAGTTTAAGTAGGGAGAAAGAAAATAAAAAAGAAGTTAAGACTAAAATTCCAAGTAAGGAAATACTTAAAAAAAAAAACAAAACAAAAAACAAAAAACAAAAATCCAAAACAACAACAACAAAAAAAAAAAACACACACAACAAAAAAAACCCACAAAACACAACTAAAGGGAAAGTTTTATTCACACACACAGTCAAAGGACAAGTCTTAAACCAAGCACTTGCTCTGTGCAGCGCTTCTCCTCTCTCCCCAGGCTCGCTGCCTGCTGTGGCTAACTTTAGCTGAGGTTACGGCAGCCCTCCTGTTGGCTTCACCAGAGCCTGGAAAGGAAGAGCCGCGGCACTGCCCGTCAGAAGAGGCTCTGGAGGTGTCTGGTGCGACCTCCCACCAGAAGTGGGACTGCGTCCAAGACTGGATCAGGTCAGCCATGGCACCTCCATCCCAGCTTCAGAAGCCTCTGCAGACTGGGGTCCCGCAATGCCCCGGACACCCAAGGCCAGCGCCACCGGACCTGCCTGGGGGAGGTGGTTTCCACGCCCAGCCTGAACCTCCCCAGCCACAATTTGTTGCTGTTACCCCTATTATGATACCTGACATTACTGGGAGACTATGGTGCCACCATCACTGTAACTGCTTGCTAAACAGCTGTAGCTGTTGTCTTTTAATAAAGCTTTTATCAAAATTTTGCATGTCTTTTCCAAACTGTGAATGAGCTGGCACACCGCGAGTGCTGCTTCGGCTGATCAAATGTAACTTAGAAAGGAGTAGTTATGGCACAATTTAGTCAGAGGACTCCCATTACTTTTAAATGCAGGAAGAAGTTTTGGCAAACGCCTACAGGTAGCCATGAAAAAGTCAGAGACACAGAGTTTGCATTACGGTCTTTGAGTAGAAATGTGTACATACGTTAAGCATGTCTCTAAGGACGCACCAGCATATTCTGCACACAGGACACCTAATTTCTTAGAATTTTATTGCTTCGGCCTTAGAAACGCTGGTGCCAGTGCTCCTCTCATTCAGCACGAACAGTGGATTTAGACTTTCAGCCCTGATGATTTTGCATCACTTAAACACTTTTATTTTATAGAAAATTTGCCACTAGCTTCCTATTTCACTGAACGTCCTCTGTTATGGTTAATCAAACTGAGCAATGGAGTCAGTCCCTAAACGTACGGGACAAGCTTCGCCCTTACTGGTGACCCCACGTGGAAGACAAGGGGCTATCGGTCAGGAGCTCTCGGGGTACCGCGTTTTGCACTCAGCTTCTCGTTCAGCATATGCAGAGCTCTCCACGCGCAGATCAGACTCAGAGTCTGCGCTTATTAACCTGGGAGATACCACAGCTGACACATTGCAACATCAGAAGTGTATAAGAAATAATGACTAGCTTTAGATGCCTGTTTTCCTGTATGTGCCTAAGCTATCATTCAATAGCTGCAAATAAAATTATAGCAGCAGTTTGTTTACAAGCAACATCACAATTGGAACAATAACAGACTAGTGACAAAAACAACAAAAATAAAATATGAGTCAACTTGTTCTTTGCCAGACTGAGGTCTCAAGATGGGCTTGTTCTGCCCCTTGGGAATCCCAGTGCTATAAGCACAATAACAGCAGGACATGCCTCATTTCCTTCAACTGCTCAACATGGCTCTCTCCGAGATGTTTGTAAACTTCCTTCCTCTACCCATCAGGCTGTCAAACTGTCGTCAGTTCTCAGGACTAATAATATCCTGTTGATGTCTGATGTCTGCACAGATCAACTTCTTAAAAAAAAAAAAAAAGTATGTGCCTTTGTGCACACACACATCAGTTAAAAAGAACAATCCAGCAACAGACCCACGTAACTCACTTCAGCTGATCGGTTCTGAGGGTCAAGCCCAAGAAGAGCAAGGGAGCCGAAAATAACGGTGGACTTGGAACTTCATGACAGAGAATAAATAAAGCTCCTAAATATACTGGTTCAATCCCAATAAAAACTTGGCCTGTAAGAGGAATGAATGTTGATCAACTGTATCACCTAGTCTGACGCTCAGAAACGGAGCTGGTTTCTTGTATCAGCAACTTTCAGAAGCTCAGGACACGCAGTGCCAGAGGAATTCCTCCGGGATGGGAAAACAGGCTCCAACTCCCCAAAGGCAATGCTAGGTTTTACAGCTTCAGATGAATCTAGGCTTGGAGTATGAGCTTGGAAGGAAGTTCACACACACCATAACTTGAAGCCAAACAAAAGCCATTGTGTGGAGAGAAGCATTAACGAGAATTAATATGTTTTAGATTAATTGTTAAAACACTCTGAGACAGAACTTGAAGGATTTGGATATGAGGGAAAAAGAACCCAAAACAAACATTTACTGGAAAATTGAATTGATAGGATCAGATTACCCCCTCAGTTTGGGGGAAGTATGACCTCTTCACCCCAACCCCCATACCAAACAACAGAAATTATTTTCATTCTCTTCTCTTTGGGAAATTGGGTCTGATTCTGATTTTATTTATACAGGAATTAATCAAGAGTGGCTTCACAAAGAACAATGTGGGCCCGCTTGCTCAATCTGTCTGAAAACTACATATTTCAGCATCTACTTGTGGAATTAGGCATCCACATAAATGTCAGCATCTTTATGCTAAGTGACTTGTCTACAACCACATAATAAATAGATGTACACGCTAGGATCAGACCTGAGGCATTCCAGTGGTCCCATGCCCAGTTTCAACAGAACATTTAAGATCCTAAATCATAAGGCCCCTTGCATCTCAGTTTCTTCAATGGATGCGAGCAGATCGTTAGGAACTGAGGGATCACATTGGACCCAGCTGAAGCTCAGGCACATGAGAGCCCACAAAGCCAATGCTCCCAGCAATGCCTGGAGACCACCACCAAGTGTGCAGAGACCCCAAAATAACAACTGTCCGTGGGTCCAAACACTGGTCTGCCTGAAAACTGTGAGGGGTACTAGCTCTGCAAGCTGGGATGGATGCCCCAGAGCAAGGGGCTGCCCAGGGACCAGACCCCACAGGACGAGGGTCCCTCCTCCCGACAGAGGCACAGGGGAGCGTGAGCCCCCATCACCTTCTCCACTGAAAACCCACCCCAGCGCAGTGCTGCTCTCCCTCATTAAACTTTCACATCCAAATGCCACCTACTCACTCGCAAACACAAACAAAAGCCTTAAGAACGAACCCAGCTATTTACCTATTAATCCTGTAGGCATGAAAGAAAAAATGACAGGAAAATTCTTTTGCTGTTTGAATACATTCAAATACAATGGGGAAAGAGGAGAAATAACCAGACATTTAGATAGTTTCTAGAGAGCAATGAAAGAGTCTGGGGTGTGAAGTTCTGCATGTTTATATGCATATTCCTCCTGTTTTATATCCCCCCTTCCTCCTCCTGTGTATTATTCAGAATTCTGGGATGAATAAATTTTAATCAGAAGGGTAAGCGTGAGACAAGGAGAGCTGACTTACTGAGGGGAGCAGGGGAAACTGGTTCGAAAGGGACCTCACCACTGGACAGGAGGTCCAGCGCCCTTGGGGGGCTATTGACCCAAGCCTGCCCCCCACACACACAGCCTCCCCATACAACTCAGCCCGACGCATCCACCAGTCTTAACCCTACATCAGTTGTAAGAGCACACAGACCTTTCAACTTTTATCCAAGTTACCCTTACAAAACAAGAGGTTTTATATGAAAGAGAGAAACAAGAGAGACATGAAAGCAGTATGGACTCCAAATCTAAAGATGAAGTGTTCTGGGTTCGTGCTGGTTTGGTTTTTTTCCTCATTTAAATGGTTCAGTGACATTTCTTTTTCTTAAATTCTACAAATTTTTCATTAGTATAGGTCTTTCATATTTTGTATTGTAAAAAATTTTGCAATTGTGCAAAGTAAATCAATGATTCAGTAAAAAATTAAGCCCAGTATAATCTAACATGAGCAAGTTTTGCAGCAGAGAGCAGAAAATGCAGCCATTAGTTTGCTGTGGCAACACTTATTTATTTTTTATAGGAAATCTGTATAATGGAAAACACACACAACCTCTTGCAATTTTCCTATAAATATCTAAGTACTCCCAAATCACTGAGCAGAATGCAAATACACTCCTCTTTTACTTCTTTCAGGAAATTCTCAATGACTTCCTGTCATAAAGTCCAATAATCACTGTCTCTTCTCTAACGTTTTATAATTGCTTTGCCGCTAATGTGTGTCTCAACTTTCTTTCCAGGATTAAGTAAAAAGTCTTTTCTTTCCATCCATAACTAGTCTATGCCTTTTAGCATAACACTTCTTCAGTAGCCAGAGTTGCATTTGCAATTTTCCCAGGGGATTTCATGTTATTTTATTTTACCATCATTAAAGTAAACTTGAGCTTAGTCTCATCTAAGGAGATTTATACAGGTATCATATTTTCATTATTCATGAAAGTAAATCCATAGATGTGCATGTAAAAACACAGCCCTCTATCAGGCTTCATGACTTACTCCTGCGAGCAAAACATTCTTCTGCTCAGAAATATGAACTAGCCGTGAGCGTACGATACGGTGTGTGTTCATAGGAATACTTCCCCTTCTGTATGCCCATGTTGGTAACACCTATGATTCCCAGAAGTCCTTCCCATACTTCCCTCCCTTTATGCCCACGTTGGTAACAACTACGATTCCCAGAAGTCCCTCCCATAAACCTGGGTCTTCACCCTTCTCCGTCTCTTGACCACGTACAATATACTACTTATTCACATCTGCTTATTACACCTCTTGCTTTTTATAGGATATTTTGAAAGATAGCAGAAATGTCCCATTATCTATGGGGCTATTGTTCATTTATGTTTCATATTCTCAGATGGCAGATATTACAAGGAAGTTCAAAGCATTGTTTCTATTATTTTAAATGAAGCAATCACACACCACTCCCTAATAATTCCTTCCCCAGTTCTCAGCGCCTCAAAGCTGGACCCTGTTCTTTCCCAGTCCTCACTGCACTTTTTAAAATACACTATAAAATTTGCTTCTATTGCCATAAATAGGCCATTAACTCTCAGGTATTTTTCAGGGGTTTCATGCAGAAGGTGAATTCCAAAGGTCAGTTTTACTGACCTGTAATAAATATGCACCTGTATTAAGAGCAATCTGTTTACCCCCACTTTACTACCAATTCCACTTTCGGCAACTCACAGGATCCAGAAATCCTGGAGAAGGGGGATCAGAAATAGGGAATCCCAAGTACTCCCAGTGCTAGACACGCTCCAGGAATTCTAGGTAAAGCCTTTGCTCAGAAGAGTCAGCTCATCATAGCCTCCAAAAACTGTGAGCCGTTACTGAGCATAATTCGCAAGCCAAATCCAATCTCGCACAGATGCTGGGAATTTGTAAACCTTACTCCATGTAGGTTTGATCAAAAAAAAAAAAAATTAACTGCTGCCTTCTTTACGCTTATGATATTCGAAGACCAACCTACCCCTTAATTTCCCTTGCCAGCTCAATTTACAGACTTTGCATAGACCAGTAGAGAAGGTGATGGATGTTGCATACCCATAAAGTATTTTAAATCAATTTTTAAAGCTTCAGGTTCCCTCCTGTTCCCTTAGCTGAAGGTGCTGCCACAATATCCTCAAGTTTCAAAAACAGGTCTGTCCAACAGACAAGCTACAGGGCTGGAATAAACGCCTGCAATCCGTGTGGGAAGGGTCTGCCGCTCCGACCCAGCTGCAGGGTACCCACGCGTTACCGCTGCACCAGTGACTCCGTGAGCATCACGGCTGAGAAAGTGACATGCACTCACTATATTTCTTGTCTAAGTGATTTGTTCTGCGTGTTGGTTTGGAGAAACAGCATTTATACCCTTGGGTCAGGCTTACTGGGATGGGTGTAAATTTCTACTTGTTGAAAAACACATATATTTATTATGTGTGAAATGCAGTTTGCAGTGACCTTAACTCCTCCCTCAATTGCCTTTAAGAGCATGGGGCTTGTAAGCGGGACTGGTAAGTACATGGTTGTTGCTAGACACCAGGACTGGAAATTCACCAAGTAAGAAAAGATAGAAAAGATCTAATCTATGCACTTACTAATGGGCTTCCTGTAAATAACTTCCCAATTAATGTATTCATGCATTTTCCAGATACATTTCCACATGCACACAAATGGCAATGCCAAATGAAGTGCCAAACTCTGCTGTTCTGCCAGACATTTCAAGCCACAGTCTGGGGGGAAAGACAGGAAAACCTCACCCCAAGTCCAGTTGAAGTCTTTACATGCTCTCCTTTCTTTACATGTAACTTTACATGTTCTCCTGCTGTGAAAYGGTAATTCCCTCCTGTCCTGTTGTGCCTGGGTAGCTGGAGCATCTCCGGGGCACCTGGGGCTGCAGGCACCTCCTCACACCCATGGTGAGCCCCTCCGTCCCAGCCCCCTCCTCTGCAGAGCACAGCCTGGCAGCACCAGCCCCCGTGGCTGGAGCACCTTACCTCCTCCGGACATCCCTTCCACCACCCTCGTCACAGCCGTGACAGCACCTGGAGTAAACCCGGTCAAGAAGCCCGGGCACTGACACTGTCCTTGAGCATACGCGCACTGTGGGACACGGCTGCAGGAAGTCCAAGCAACCCACCTGTACCACGGCAAAGGCGTCCCCCCTCTCCCGGGCTGAGAAAGCCCAGACGTGCAGAGCACGGCACCCAGCCGGGCAGCACGCACTGCCTCCGAGAGGCCACCAGCCCCAGGAGGTCATGCTCCTCACGGCCACGAGATGCGACAAGTTTTGGCTATTAGGCTAACATCTTCCACAGCCGATTAGAAAAAAAAAAAAAAAAAAAAAAAAAAAAAAAAAAAAAAAAAAACAAAACACAAAACAAAAACACACACACACAAAAAAAACCACCACACACACATCAAACCAAAAAACCAAACAAAATACTTTTGGCCACTCTTGAGAACAAGTCCAGGGAAAAACACGTTGTTTTGGTCACATGAAAATTAATGGCAACCACTACTGGATTGGGCAAGCACATGAAATTTGACCGTAGTGTGGTCTCTGAGTCAGGGATTTACATAAAGTATTACACGCAGGGTTTGCTATGTGTGTATATAAACAAGTATATGAATTACATACTCCCATGTACATAGACAGAATGAAATCAAACTCGGTGTGCCTTGCTCGCGTACACCAGTAGCGTGGTGCAAGCACACAGGCAAGGATTCACCTATAACACAGACAAACTGCTTCCAGGGAGCTCCTCTTAGCTGTTAATTGCCCATGTAAAATAATTGGGTAACAAGTCTGGGCACACTACTTACATTGGCAGATCATTACAGATTTCTCCAGATAGTCTAATAAAGTACTTTTCAAATGGAGACAGTTTTTGCAAATTCAGAGTACAAATAAAGTTCCTCTTGTCCTTCTTGTTGTTCCATAGATTTCCTTACAGTTAACTAATTAGGGAGCCTACCCCTTCTATAAAGGGAAACTCTTCCCAGTCATCCTCTGATCCTGCACTAAAAACATATTTGCAATAATAGCTCCTTTAATTCGGAATTAACTGAGTTACTGTTTGAATTACAGGAACTACATCAGAGTAGTTTCCTTGGAAGAGAGATGATGTCATTCACTGGAGTGTGACTTCAGCTCAGGAAAAGACTGAAAGAGAAACCAGGCTAGGAAAAGAAATGCTATTAAAAAACAAATCTGCAATACAATTAAAGAAAATGCACATACTTAATTTTGTCCATTTTTTTCTACAAAAGGAAGTAAAAAAATGTCGGGAAAAAAAAAAGAAAAAGCAAAGGCAGCTGCAAGGCTCCTGCGCTTTCCAAGGCAGAACGCTGCGCGAGGTGCAGTACAATGCAGCACAGATATCTAGCGCTGCCAGAGTAAACCCAGTAATAAATATTTATATTAGTTATCAAATTCAGAGCTCTGCTGCTGACTTATTATATGACTTTAGGCAAGTGACCAAATCTACACTTATCTGTCTGCCGGCGTGCCTCAAGCACTGCGGGAGGCAGGGAGCTGGCTGAGCACGGTGCGAGCCATGCGCCGAGCCCTGGCAGTGCCGGGCTCACCTGCCGCAGGACGCGGCGATGCTATCTGTGCCACGGCGAGGGGCTCTGCGGAAACGCTGCTCGGCCCGCAGCTAGACCAGCGGTGGGCATGCTGCTAGATGCAACAGGGTTGCAGAGGAGACACTTCGAGCAGCACCATGAAGAGGCACCTCTCCTACGCCTAAGAGGATTAGGACATTTTTTTCTCTTTGGTTGCCCAACCAAACAAAGCTGAATTAATGAGTCACCGCTTTTGCTTATGTCAGCATCACCCTTTGGCTGAAGCACTCATTCCTCATAACGTTAGTAAGAGGAGTTTGCCCTGCAGAATGAACCAGAGATTTCTAAATCTGAACTCCTCTGCACAGAAATTTGTTTTCAATTTTCTCAAATCCAGGTATTCTAAAGATTGACCTCAATGTAGTCTTTTAAGCTTGCTCCAGAGATTTAGATATGGTTTATGGGCTGCAACATGACTAGTTAAATCAACCCTTTAATAATCTCCTCTTCACAGTTCTAATATGCTCTGTTTAGAATTTATAGTGACTACAGGTTTTGATGCTTGAAATGTGTTTTATAGAGAATAAACATCACAAGTGCTTTTTATTTCCTTCTCATGCAATCTTTCTACCATGGCCCCTTCCCAGCATGTTGGGGACAGGGAGGATAAGGAGAAAACACCAACCTTTATTTTAATTTTCCAGCAACAGACCTGCAATTTCTACTCTGTGGCCAATTCTTCCTTCAAACAGAGCCTTTCGCTCCACCTGCGGTATTTTCACACAGTGATCCTGTTACCCCTCCTGACTTCAAGATGATGAGAACAGGGAGAGGAAAATTACACTTGGTTCCAAAAAAACTGAATAATACATCAAATTCACCACTCCAAGATGAAGGCTGGTACAAACTACCAAAGCTGCAGGGAAGCCGGCAGGGCCGTGCTGATTTATGGTGACTGCAGAGCTGGCCCCTTCCCTCACCTATGCACCCAACCCACCGCCTTCGCTTGCTGCGCCACATTGACAACGTGCTATTTTACAAAATGAACAAATAATAAGAAAAAAAGAGAAAAAGGCTAGCCCTACATGCCTGGTGGAAAGAGAAACTTTGCTATGTGGATACTGACCTTGTGCTAGAGTATTTACCTTGCAAGAAAGCGCTACTGAAATACCGGGTTAAGGACATCCCCCATGGCGCCCATCACAGTGCCAGCCCGCGGCRGGCGCCAGCGCTTCACACAGCATCGTGCCTGTGCCGCAGCCTAGAAGTGGTTTGCAACGGTTTGGCTGAATCTATAATAGCTGTATAAACTATAAAAATTTTAGGACCTCGGAAGAGAAAAAAAAATAAAATTTGTAATTGGTTACTTTTAACGACATTAGGAGTAATTGTCAACACCCCGCGATGCAAAGGACCCCGAGCTGCAGACTTCCTGCCTCCCCTGCCAGAACGAGCTACATCATAATTGCCATATGCTGAAAGAGCCATTCCATCTCATGCGAAATACCGCGTTTCATTCCAAAATTGTTCTTTTGAGCTGAAACATCTTCTGCAGAGTTTCAGCACAAACATGACTCTTGGACAGGCTTTAAAATTACCGGCTGAGCCGTATGATTTATGAGCGCATATAAAAATGATGATACATTTCTACGCTATGATAACACAAATGTTCTTCTTAAACAGCCAAATTAATTTCAGAAAGCAAATTCAGCGGAGTGAAAGGTAAGACACCTGATCACAGACCGGCTGGCAACGGCTTTCTTTTTCAGATTAAGTTTTCCTGTTTTCAGTAGTTTTTGTCTCCTCTGGCTGCTCTATAAAAGCAAGGATTGCAGGGAAGCCAGGGAAACTGTGAAAATAAATACAGAAAATAATCTTGAATGAACCAAATAAACCCATTTGATACATACAGTTCATTTTTCTCTGACCTTTGTCAATTACGATTTTATATGAAACTAATAATAAGAGTTGGCAAAAATTTCTTGAGGCAGCCCCAGGTTTCATGCTCGCAGTGTGAAGTTTATAGCCTGTACTCTGTTCCAATGGATGTGCGTAACATTAACATATTTAAATACGCTGTTTCACAAATAAAAGTGTAAGTCGCTACAAAATGATGTTGGCTGTGCTTAGTACCTCCTTTTCACTACTGTTTCAGAAAAAGCAGTTAGTGCTTATCGCTGGTCTGTCTTGCATCAAAACACATCATTCCCCAAGATGCTTTTTCACTTAAGAAATTTCAGCAAAGGGGGAACACTTTGCAGAAGAAGTAAGCAAGAAAAAAAGGGAGCATGAAATAAGCAGCTCTTACCGCTGAGATGCTTATGACTGCATTTACTAGGACCATTGGGAAAAAAACGCCCCAGGTCAGAATTTTTAAAATATTGGACAAAAGACACAGATTAACGTGTTCTTTAATAATAATTTTGTTTATAGGCTCAGTAGTTTCTCATTTGGGGAAACTGCATATTTTGCTTAACCTCTGTAAGCGCCACAACTACCTGTGTAGCTGAAATACACGCAGTTAACTTTGCTGAATGCAGAATCAAGCCACATACAGAGAAAAAAAAATATTCTGGGCCTAACTTTGCAAATTAATTTTGCAAAAACACATGTGTGTGTACATATATGTATATTTATATATCTATTACTATGTATATTTACATACATACATGAGATGAGATTTCTAGGACACAACTAACAAAGCTCCAAACTGAGCTTTAACAGGATGAATTTGGTCACGTTCACGTTTCTTATTTGCAATACATTGCTGTGTGCTCCGAAAGAAACTGTATATAGCATCAGCCAATTTGGTGGGGAATTTTCCAGTCTATTTGGTGTTTTGTTATTTAATCTTTCAACATTTAATATCTCAAAGGATTTTTTCCACTGCCATTGCCTCCCCCAACTTCCTTGGCCACACTACAAAACTGAAAACTAAGGACTCTAGGGGAAAACTAATACCAGAATAAGGAAAACAATTACTTTTATCAGTCAGAAATCAAACTTCAAACGTTTTGAATTAAATATAATTTTCTTTTCAAAAGAATTCAATGTAAATTTGAATCTTTGGCTTCTTTTAAGATCCAAACTTGCAGTAATTAAACAATATAAATGAACTAAAAATTAACATTCAAGCATTGCAAATTTGGTGTTCACATTTCAAAGAAATATAAGCCACTAATCTAATGGAAGTAACCAGCCAAACTCCCAGCACTCTGGCGTGCAGAAAAACAACAGTATTTTTTGACATCACCAGCCTCTTCTCCGAACACGTACAGAACACTTCCTCCATTTCCATTTGTTCTACCAGTACAGCCCAATGGCTAATGTGTTCAAGGCTGGAGTTGAAAAATGCATGATAGCTTATTTTTTTCTTCCACTCTGTCAATAAAAACAGAAAGCATGAGATTTACCAGTTCTAAAACACTGAAGGACACTAACCAAAATCAATCCATTCAATACACTAGCTAATACAAATCACTAACAGTTCATATTTTTAGTGCCACTGTTCATCTCAATGCAGAAAAATTTTGTAAGCTTATAGTCAAACTACTAAAAATTATTTAAACCAATGGGTTTTGCCTATTATAATTCAATTCTAAATTTCATCCAAATGCAAAACTTGCTGGAAACCACCATTTAAAGTCATGACCAAATAACTAACGAGAGTTTCATTCACTGTTTTTAAATTAACACAAAGATTACTYATCTGAATTAGCAACGTAATGGCTAAAATGCAAGTGATACATACAGAATCACTCTACTTTCTAGAAAACAACAGTAAGTAGTACCAATGCAGAAAAGAGCTAGAGTTCATTGTTTAAATGAGGATCTCCTAGTGACTGATTACAATCAGTGATTTAACTCCCTCTCCTTTAAATCCCTCCACCTGGATGAAAACTTTGTCTTTTTTGTGCTCTGCAGAGACAAGGCTTCAATGGCCATCAAAGAAAAGAGATACCCACATGGTGTCAGACTAAAGGAGGGCTGGTGATCTTGAGGCCTGGCAGG
The DNA here is from genome assembly GCA_035582835.1 of Phoebastria nigripes. Lineage (NCBI taxonomy): Eukaryota > Metazoa > Chordata > Aves > Procellariiformes > Diomedeidae > Phoebastria > Phoebastria nigripes. Next base: position 2,253,823 of record JAYKAV010003432.1, read on the forward strand.
ACAACACGTAGAGAGATAACAGCAGATGAACAGAATTATCTAGTAAACTGTGCAGAAGGCGGTTCCTTTGGACAAGCCTGTGTAACTGTGCAGGAGGTGGAGAAATCTGTGCTTTCAAGGAGGACCAACAGCCCCTCRGTAAAAGAGGGCATCACTGAGCCACCCAGGAGAAGTACAGAGGTTCGGTTCAAATCAGTATCCGTAAGTTTTAGATGTTTATCAAAAGTGCCTAGACTGCTTGGGTCTGGAAAAGTGAGTGGGAAGCCTCAGACGAACAGTCTGTCTCATGGTATTTCAGCACTTCCACTTCTGGTCCTGGCCAAACCCAGGAAGTGCAGAGGCATGCTCAAGAGCAAAATACTGGGAAAAAAACACTATCAGAACATTTTTCCGCCAACTTGCAAAAAACTGTTTGGTTACATGTGAATTTGGGGCACAGATTTGCAATACCTGGGGACCTTTTATTCATCTCTACGGAAAATGTCACAAGTTCACTATTCTTCAAAAGCCTCAGAAAAGGAGAAGGGAGATGTTTGGTTGTGGTTTGGTTGTTTTTTTTCAGAGAAGGGCTCTGCTGGGGAAGGGAGGGACCGAGCACAACTGAATGCTATAAATAAGCTACCAACAACCTTGACTACAGAAGTGTTCAGTTTCTCTAATAAATTAGGTCCTTTTGCAGACCAGAGAGAAGTAGAGAGCTCCACAGTATTTGAATAAGCTAAATTTGAGCACTGCGGTGTGTGAAAGGCTGCAATGGGTTGTGGATTGATGGTGGAAGCGGGGGGCACAGTGGGGAGAGGCAGGAGGCAGCCGGCTGACCGCAGGAAGACGTGCTCAGCCGGGCAGATGCCGGGGCTGGAAGGAAATAACATTATGCCGTGATAAACATGGATCATGAAGCCAGGAAGAGGAGGGTGGAGAACACAAGAGAAGAAAATCAAGAGAAATCAGCAGATTAGGAAGTTACTTGGAGGAAGTTGGTTATTTAACTTGCGGACACTAAACCTCAGGTGAAGGGACTCACTGACGATTATTTTTTGCAAAAGCCACGATTAACAAAAATCATGGAAGTCAAAATATCTATTTAAACTTGAATGACAATTTAGAATAAGTTATGAAAAAAAGAATGAACAAAAAAGTTAAGAGATTGAGCTTCCAAGAGACAAAATTAGCAATTCATCCCCAAAATATAACCCTTGTCAATGCAGGTGTAAGAGTCCACAAGGACCCACAGGTGACAGCGCGACAAAAAGGCATGAAGCTAAGCAAATCTGACCTCCTGTAGATCAAATGCAACCATTGAAGAGGTCTGAATAACAGCAAAGTAGTAATTTGGAAACCATCTTAGAACAAACTATTTTAATTCTTTTGGATAATTGTTGCTTATGAAAATAAGGTACATAAGAACAAGATGTAACATGTTTGCAGTTGAAGAGTACTTTTTAGGAACATTTTCACCTAAGACATTAATCTTTGAAAAGGCAACGTGCAAAGGCACTCTGGGAGCAGAACTAATCGAAGTTACAGACAAGGCCAAGGAGCTGGACAAAGAAGAGCACTGTCCAACCAGCGGTGATCGAGTAATCACAAGCAGAAACCCCAGCACGCCAACCAGCCAGGAATATTTCTTCCTATGTCCACAAACTACACATCTAGACCCAGTACACAGAGAATGCAGTGCTTTTAATTAAAAGTCCTCCGGTTTTTAAAAAGCGCTATCTGTAAGACAGCCTATGTCCTCTGAGCTATTTTACATGAGCTCTGAAATAAAGTTTAAGTTTCAAACTTCCAAGGCTTCTATTTTGCTCRTTAATATCTCTACAGCAAACAGGAGACAAATTGTTTCTTAAAAGAATTTTAAGTTGAGTGCATGGTCAACCAGAGCATTAAATTAAACAAATAATAAGTAATAACCAATTAACTGTGGCTGGCAACTAGAATCTACGTTTTCTAGCAACTGGGAAGCTGTGCAGAAAGTTGTCAGGACACATTCGATGTCTACAAGAAATACACAAGTGCCCACTCTGCGCTGGTGACAGAAGAACATGAGTCTCTGGCTGGGACCACTGTACACTATATTACCTATTGGGTTTTTATTTTCTCTATCGTATTCAGTATCATGTTAAAGTCAGTGAACGGAGATTTTCTGTTCAGGAAAATTTAAAATATTTTGGTCAAACCACAAGTGTTTGCCACCTCTTTTGCATCACCTTGAATACAGCCAAGTCCTGGACTACTCTGCCAGTAGCTCCTAAGCACTTCTGCAACTCAGCCGATAACCAAAACTAACGATCCTAACCCAGCAACTTCACTGCAAATGACTACCAAGGATGAGAAAGCTGTGAATCAGGCTCAATAACCTGCATGCCACAAAACATTCAGTGTCACCATCCTGCGATTCGAAACAGAGACGGTCAGCTGTAGGACTAGGCGGGTGCTGCCATTTTGCCCCCCGGTTCACGGGAATAGGTGTTGCTGCTCTCGGAGCTTTCTGCAGGACGTCAGCCTTCGCTAGCATTTTGGCATCTCTGATGAAGTCAAGTTCCCATGCTTATTCTTTTCAATTTTGAAATATGACACGAGATGGAGGTTAAAGCAGGTTTTTGTTAAACTGAAAGTGTCACCACAGGTAAATGTCCTCCCCAGCTCCAGTAAGAAGGAAGAAGCCCCGCACAGGGAGGCCAAACCTAAGGCAAATGAGCTTGTTGGTCTTTTCATTGATTGTAAAGGGGAGAATGCTATTTGAGCATTTGAGAAGACAGGCAATAAAATGCATTTCTCTTGCAGGCAAATCTTATAACAGATAGAAAAACAATCTTAGTCTCTTGCTAAAGGCACACTCACTAATTGAAACAGAAATAAAATGAGGAATAGGAAAGAGATAAAGTTACAAAGTTATGTCTTGGTCCAATTAGTAGGTAGGGAGTTAAATTATCAGTGAAAGTTTCAATGTTGAAAATTGGAAGGGAAAATACATGCTGTAAAACTGCTGCCACCTGGTCTTGATAGCACAATCCGGAACATTTTCTGGTAAAATAATATTTTAAAACCTCTAGACATAGTCCAGTGACAAACGCAATTAAACACAGAGAGAGATGTAAAAAGCCCTGGCGGGTCATCTAGTCCATCGATTTGCCAGGACAGCCTTGTTCCAAACCAGCTATAAGTACTTAAACTCTTTGATGGTGCCCCATTCTTCTTTCCTGTAATAAACAGGCTTTCCCCGGGCTCTATCTTGCATACGCGTGTCTAGAACTGCACAATGGGCCACCACCGTCCCCACGCCCTGGCTACACTCCACGACCCACGTTTTGGCAGTGCCCGCTGGGGAGGGGCTCCCACCCCCAGGAAGGAGACGCTGAGCTGGGCTCCCCCGGGGCTTCGCTCCCCTGTCCCCTTCCAAAACTCCCTCCTTTCTCTCCTCCGTCTCCTGGCTTTTGCTCTGGGACTTCAAATGAGGCAAATTACAAGGGCAGGTCAGTGCATCTTCACCAGGGGCCGAGACACAGCTAATCTGAGGAAACGGTGTCGAAAGAAGCTTAAAGACACTTTTTCTGCTCTTTGAGYGCACAGCTAGTTCAGGCAAAGAGTTGAGGCTCCAACTTATCCTACAGTGTCGTGAACAGCAAAACAAAGAGCAAGGTACGGCCCGAGCCCCGCGCCCACCTCCCGGGGCACGTGTGAGCAGTGCTGCTATGCTCCGGCACTGCCACCGTCCCGCCGGCTCCCGTCTGCTTGGTGCTCACAGCACACAGCCTGCTCAGCTGCCTGGCCCACCGTGCCATTTCCTTGGCTTAAGTACCTCCAGAGACAGCCCTCCCACCTCTTTGCTCTGCCCACTCCATGCATTTCCACACGTACCATCGTATTCTTACRCTTAATACACTTCTCCTCACGTTACCCTACACAACTGTTCATCAGCCTGCAGACTGACACTCCCCTTGCCCCAAGGGCAGATACCACCGCTCTCTTCCCCGTTCCCGATTACTGACATTAGAAATATCACCTCTTTTTCAGCTATGAGTTAAAATGTACAAATCCACCCCTTTGGCCCTCCATAATCATCATCCGTTCTTCGCCTTGTCCTCTGGTCTTTCATCAGCACGACCAAACGCACGGGGCTGAATGCAGGTCTCCATCTCGTAGGAGCAGAGCAGGCAGGAGCCCCCGCTCTGTGCTGCCAACCTCCTGGGTGCACAGCTCCACGTTGCAGGGCTTGGTTTTTCCTTAACATTCCTGGTTGGAAACTGTCATGTTACAGTGTAGTCTCATCTCTAGTGCCTTTTTTAGTATCTTAAAAATTAGTATAGARAATCAGCTCCCATTTTAATAAATAATTTTTTTCTGCGGCTATTGTTCAATTATTTACTTTTTTTTATTTAAACAGTACAAGAAACTAATCAAAATTGCTAGGCAGATATTTTAAGTAATGGGGTTCTGATGTTCTCTAAATGAGAGGGCATACACATACTTACGGCTTAGAAGTGAAATAATAACAATTAATTTGCATAGTACATTGCACTGCATACACTTAAATATTAATTTTAAAAGCCCCACAATATAGGGGTATATATAAGGCATTATATCCTGGCACAGTCCGACCCAGAAATCGAGTTTCTTCAGTTTTGTGGACAATGACGGATCTAGCTTTTTATTCAAAGTAGCCATAAAAGTTCTCCATTAGGATCACAGCACCATTGTGCGAAGCAAATAAAAATAGAATAAAACCAGCCAGAACTCGGCAAGTGGGTACCGACGACAGCTAAGCCAGCCCAGAGCAGCACAGCAGGGGCTGCACGGCCTCCCTGCCCGCATCCCACGGGTCCCGTGGGAAACAAGCCCCTTCTTGCTTGCTGGCACTGAGGTTTCTCATAGGTAGGTCTTTGGAAACTGCCCATGCAGTCTCAAATGGAGCCAGAAAAAGAAATCTTCCAGAACAGCCACGTCCTCGTCCCACTTTCAGRCGTGCCTGCTACGAGCCCTCCTGCAATGACACAGCCCGCAGCACGGCTTTCTCTGGGGAGGCAGAAAAAGCACGTCACGCCTTGGTACCGCAGGCACACCGTTCACCAACCCGATCTGTGTGAAAGGTCGCCCGAGGAATGTCACTGAATATTCATAGCAGCAGGGTATGCTGCTTGCTTCCTACTGTCAAGTAAAAAGTATTTTTTCATTGTCACAAACCCCCGATGACAGAGGCTCTTGTGTGAACGCAGCACGTCCTGAACTCGCCGGTTTGTTAGGAAAGCTTTACTCCTGCCAGCCAAAAGTCACCAAGTGCCTYGATCAACAGAAGACTAGTATCGAGTATGGCAAGAACCACAGAGCACACAATAAAAACTCTCAACTGTGTTATTTTAAAATGGAAACTTCTCCTGAACTGCCATGGTGGGAACAGGGGTGAAGGGCATCAGCTCCATCACTCGCTGCCTGCACCCAGAGATCCCGCCAACGCTGCCGGCATCTCGACAGGGACTGCCTGAATTTCTCCCCAACCCCTCTAAGGTGGCACACATACCAGCACCCTCCGCAAAGCGAAGATTTTTTTCAAATCTGCAATGCTGCCAACCCTGCTGTGCTGGTTTGAGGTTATGGCACTGGCACTCCATAGACTTGTAATCCACCCTGGAGATCAAGCCCATTTCACTACGGTCTCAAGAGTGCCTGAAAACCTGGTAACTTGTCAGTTCAAGCGCCTTGCATTTAAGACAGTACGAAATACATGATAGTTTAATATTCTTCACTGCCAGCCTCAGTTATTCACCGTCCAGCCTGTATCAGACTGAGAGACCACAGCTTACAGCTTTATGCCCATGGAGAGCGCTGCATGGTGCCCATCCCAGCAGCTCCCACTGGCAGCAGCACACAGCGATCCCATCAGGCACGCTCAGCCCAGGTGTGACTGCTCCAGAAAACAGCCCTGAGCTGCAGCATGATACAAACCAGAAGGGAACTGCTTTTATTTTCATGCTGAATAGCTGCACGAAAGCAAAAGGAAATACATTCTCTTAGTACAGCAGAAATATTCAAGTGTGTGAGTCAGTAGTTCCAAAAATACATTTCATAAGCTGCAAAACAGATATGTATGTTGCCATGGCACTTAAGCAAAATTAACAAGTCTCAAGCTTGTTTCATATATGAATAAAAATCTAAGCAATCGTAGTTTCCTCTATCCTCAGCTGCTTTATTGCTTGCACACTAAGGTCAGTTTTGCCACTGATTTCATTTGTTTTTTTCCAGATTTGACTTTCAAAGCAAGACTTCTAAAGGGCATTTAAAGGTGCAGGTAGGTGCTTAGCAGGATTTCCACAAGTGCCTGGATACCTGATTCTCAATGCCAGTTAGATGGCTCCGTGCTTCTCAAAATCCTGTTAGATACCTGTCTACAAGTCTAGGCACCTAATGCCTGTACAAATCTGGCCATTAGAGCGTGATCCTGCACTGATACAGTTAATGGGAGCTTTTCCACAACTTGAGCAGGATGGAGCCAGCCCTAAATGAATGCTTTGATTAAATTATCTCTTGCACACAAAGAGCAAGGTGCACTTAGGTGGGTGTTAACAAAAAAAAAAAAAAAAAAAAAAAGAAGAAAAAAAAAAAAAAAAAAAAAAAAAAAAGAAAAGAAAAGAAAAGAAAAAAGAAAACCACATTACTAATCTGGGCTCTTATTCACATCTGTTTAAGTCTGGAGCATCTCCAACAAGGCTTACATTCCCGCAGTTAATGCCAGTAGGAGTAAGAGCAGAATATGAACAGAAAGGAAGTAGGGTACAATACAGGCGTGGTTGTGCCAAGGCAGGGGGGCTGTGGATCCCCTCCGTGGGATATTGTCTTGCTCCACCAAGGAGCCCCCGAGCGAATCCCCAGGTACAAGGAACTCAGTCCTGACCTCCCCTGCCCAGCAGGATTGGGACAGCGATGTCACCTCACCCAACCTCATCACGCTGCTCTCCTCCTCTCACCAGCCTCGAGTGCATGTCACCTTCACACTTGGAGGTGCTTCGCTTCCTTTTCCTCGCCCTTTTCCACCCACACCAGCAAGCCCTAATCTGCTCATTGTGGGAGCATTCTGCAGGCAGTGCTCTGGCCAAGAGCGTTCAGTGATTCCTTATTACACTGACTGTGTATTTCTAACTTCAGTTAAGTCAACACACCAATAGCCAACTGCAAAGAGCAGACAGCTGTTTGTCCCCATACACTCTCCAAAGGCACATCCAACCAAGGCAAACATACCTTCATTGTATACAAGATGACTTATGTATGTGTATATATATGCAGTATGTATATACTGTGCTTTCAAACAGCCAGGCACCTGCCTGTCCTCACTGACCTCAGCCACACACTGCTGTACCAGGATGGTTCCCACCACTTCTTGAAAACAGGTCAAAAGAACTCTCCCAGAGATACACACATGTATTTTCCACTGCACTGGCCAGAGCCTAAGCACAAACACCAGCAGGAGAACTGGGTCTTCAGGACTTACTGTCACCACCCCTCTCAAAGAAGTTGTCCCTAGATGTTGGAAGGATCAGATATGCAAACTCTTGCTTACCAGTGCTTGTGCCTGGGAGCAATCCCATTCAAAGAAAACAAAACAAATCCTGTGAATCAGGTTTACAGGATCTAGCCCCAAGTTTCTTCAGAGCTGGCAGAATCAGCCTTGCTATACTGAATCAGTAAGATTGTAAGGGGTTTAACTTTCATAGCTTCCCCACACAAGCAAAAGGTGGTCTTACCTTATGCATAGTAAAGACTCTTACCCTGTTTGGCTGTTGATTTTACTCCCATGGGAAGCATACTTGGGTTCACGTTACTGCATGCTGCACACTGAAAGCTCTAGCACTTTCCTATACAGACTGATTTAACTAAAAATTAACCMTCACAAACGTGCATTTAGAAGAGCACTGAGCACAGGATCTTACCACCTTTTGCTTGTATGGGGAATTTATGAAAGTTAAACCCCTTACAAACTTCTTTTAGCTCAGAAGGTTTCAAATGAAAGCAGAGAACAAGAGGGGTGGATTTTTTTTGGCAAATGTTAAATGCAAAGTCTCATAAAAATTTTTGCAATATGCAAATAATTTCTCAGCAATTCACTTGTTTTTGAAGATGTGTGTCACTATAATCATGCACCATAAATCAAAATTAGGTGAGAAAAATAATAAATTAGCAATTTTCAGGGATTTAATAATCTTGCCTTTATAATTCACTCCAGCACATCAGCACCATTTTTACATTAACAGCCTTACTTTCAAAAATAGACATAACACTATCATAACATTTCATGCTTTCAGTTTTTTTTTTTAAAGAATGTCAAGAAACAACTCCCAGTGAGTGCTCCCATCAATCAAAGTTGAGAAGGAGGGGGGAGAAAAAGAAAAAGGAAAGGCAACCCCCTGCCCTGCCTGGCAGGAGGGATGGGGAGGACCTGCCTCCCAGCTGCCGGAGGGATGCCCTCGCCCCAGCACCCAGCCGGCCCTGCAGATCCCCAACAGCTCAAGCCCTGGGTGCGGCTGCACACGTGCAGCTTCAGGGCAGTTCGGTTCAGCTTTCCGCTGACCAATTACCTCTGGAAACGTGTATAATAGTCACCCGTGTTTGCCAAAGGCGGCGGCGAAAGACTGAGACTACAACTCATTCTAAAGACCCCACTGAATACTTTTTAAGAGCAGTTAAGCTACCAATTGCTTTTATATCTAACTTTAAAGTTTAAACACGCACCAATTCATTTTTACTGATTTGGATTACATTTTCATTACGGTTCACTGCAAAGAAATAAAGGTGTCTCAAGTTGTCATGTCACTATGTAAGCCCTCCTGAAAACTCTTGGAATAAAGAAAATTTAGAGTTTGAGGAGATGGATTATTTCTGTACAGATCACCACGCTAAAGTCACAGGTTTAAGAAAGTTTGGCTGAATGTTTCCTAAGCAGTACAAAACCAAGAAAATATATTTCTAAAAAAAATCTACTTTATGCATTGCAAAGGGAAGAGGTGGGACTGCTACTGCATTTTCACTCTGGGCTCCGCACCTTCTCTGTGATGCTAACTTCCTTTGGTTCCCACCGACCTCAGACCCTGCAGTTTGCTGGTGGAGAACCAGACAGCATGATTTCGGTTTTAGACATTTTTGCCAGTCTCCTCAGCCTGGTCCTCCTCGCTGACTCAATACAGCGAAGCTGGCCAGAGCACCAGGGCACAACGAATGCCAGGGCATTTGCTTGTTGATGGCTCTTGATATTTGAATATTTCTGATGATAATGTACGGTATTGCCTTTGATCCTTTTTCTTTGTTTTCCTCTGTTTAATGATACTGGCTTTAGTGGGTGTGCAAATTTCTGGAAGGCAAAAAAACCTCCTAAAAGTCAGCTGAACAGCAAAGGGAGGGGAAGTGAAATTACCTGTGGCCAAGGATGTGACTGCTATTGACTAAAATACACTTCACAGTAGGGTTTCAACTATATTCAAAACTCAACTTCTACATAATAGCACTCTTAATAATAAACCTATTTTTTCCCAGCAACACTTCTTCAGCTCCCCCTGTGTTATCACATCGCTACTCTCCAACCCCCACGGCTTGATTTCTTTACTCAATGTGACATCTGTCCACACTAGACTGCAATATCCTTGGGTGACTGAACATGTCTCCTTACGAGTCTACAAAATTCCTAACACAAATATGGCACTACCCAAATAAACAAACAAATACTCATAAAGAGCTGTTAACGCACTCAAGACCTCCAGAGCTTGTGGCTTCGTTTCGCTATCCGAGATGTCGGGGGCATGTTCCCGCTTCCCTTGCGAGGACAGGTCTGTTCCAGCAGGACCGGCAGCAAACAGCACAGTCACGTGAGATCCTTTTCAATGCATAAAGACTTCCTTGTTGAATTAAGTTTGTTCATGCTACAATCCGAACACCACATCTGGTGCTCACAGTGACCAAAACATTCCTTGTTAGCTTCCCAGTAAATAAATTATTTTCTACAGAAACACTCCAGTGACTAAGATGAAAATAGTGTGGAAAAGGAAATGTGCCGGACCATTTATACTGTTTTTATACGTCGTTTAATGGGCAGAGTGCTGCTGAATACCAGGCTGCAGTTCAACTGAAGTGTTCCACTGTCATCACCAGCAGCTGCAGAATCCCCAAGACTGAAACACAGCCCTCCCATTCAAGCTCATTTCATCCATTGTTACTTATAATATGATCTAAAGGAACATTTGGAGGATTTCATAGAAAGTTTAAATGTTGTTTGATGAGAGCCATTAGATATTTAAATCTGAAATGAATGACATACAGTAGCAAGAGAGGCAATCACAGCACACCTAACGCAGAGCACTAAACTTCATGGCTATCATCTTCACTTGTTTATGGCTAATATTTGTAATGGCATGTACGGCACCATAACAGCAACAAGATCCCTGCCGGATGAAACCTGGACATCAGTCCTTGCTGCAAGTATTCTTTTTCCAGAGAACAACCATTTTTATACAAGCTGAGCATAAAATGAAAAGGAAAACACCAAATGGCATCTCATTCTTTTTCAAAGTCATCCCATTGAAATCCAGAGGAAGATCTACAGTCAAAGAATGAGGTGTTGACTGGCACAATTTTGCTACCTGAACGACTAGCATTCTAAACTTGCAGCACTGTTTTTCCCACCATTCCTGCCATAAGCATCTCTGGAAAAGGCCCTATCCCAGTGTGCTGCACAGTGCTTCCTGCAGCACCGTTATCCAGGGAAAGGGTGGCCTTCACACAGGTATGAAAAGATCTCAGTCATTCACAACCTATCCATACCATAGCCCTCCCAGCTATCGCAAAGACACATCTTTCACTAAGCTGCTTTCGTGGAGGCCTATCCCTATCTTACACTTTGCAACCCAGCTGGTAAATTTTTCCTCTCCCATTTTTGCCCCTTCCAAGCCCTACCATTTACCCCTCCCTACTCTTCTAATTTGAACAGTATTGCATAAATACCCTTCCCTTCCACCTCTTCCTTGTTATTTCCGAGTCCTGCCTCTACTTAGTTTTCCTTTTCCTATTTTTCTTCTACTCTTCTCTGCATTTCTACTCTCTCCTTTGGGAACTTCAGGTTTTTTTTCTTATCAATACATTCCATGAAGTCAGACCCTTGCACTTTATCTCCATTTGACAGAGCAATAAACAGGCATTTGCTAGGCAATACCTACTCACTCCTGTGCACCAGAGAGTTATTAATTTGATGTTCACTAACTTCCCTATTCAATCCCTTCCCACCTAAAACCAAGGTGTCATCTTTCCTGATTCAGCCTCCAAACCAGTCAGACCACAACTTCAGAGCAGGCGTATTACCTCTCCTACCTCCCAACTCTCCACCCATCCTCCAGTTTCCTTCCATGCACTTTTCCATGATTTTCAACCCAACAGTGGATGACTGACCTGTTCTCAGCCCTCTTCTTTCTATCCATTCCTTCCTTTTTCCCATTGATATGGTCGATGGTTCTCACCATAACTCTTCTGCACCTTTGAGTCTTTTGTCCCTCTCTCCTATTACAAAGAAGTTCCTGCTGATTCTCAGTCCTGGCTGGCAGTACCAGCAATCGCTTGCTTCACTCCTCCTCTTGCAACATGAGTTGTCCGGGTGGAAATCCCATAAACAGGTAGACATCCTCCACCACAGACTCCTCCTCTGCTTCTTAAATTCTGTGCCCTTCCTACTAAAGAGGTCTGCTACTCCAGCTTCATTGAATCACACACCCACAGCCCCAGCTGCCTTTTCTCTGCCTTTTACTCAGTCTTCATTCCCTTTCGTTCTCCTGGCTCTGGCTCTCCCTCAGCACAGTGCTTTGCCAACTCCTTCCAAAGAATAACTTATCAAATAAAACATGACTTCCTCCCTGTTCTTTCTCTTTCCCTCCTACAGCCTTCTCCTTCATCCTCTCTCAAGAACAGAAGGTTCTTCTCAGTTCTCTCTCAAGCCCATTATTATTTTTTTTTTCCAGTGATCTAGTCCACACTGTCTCCTCATTGCCTACCTCGCCATCTCCTCCCCTGCCCTGACCCTAAACCTCCGTTTTCTCTCCTCTCCACCTCCAGCTTTACCCTCCCGCAACTCAAAATACATCTGAAAACCCTCTCGACTGCACTCCCTCCTTGCATCCTTCTCATGGTTTTCCAGTCCCCATTGCATCAGCCATACATTATTCACCAGCCCTCAGTTTGGTTCAGCTGCCAGGATGAGCCGACCACAGCTATTTATGCCGAACAATACCATCTCTTTGTTTTCTTGTGCTCCCCAATCTGTCTATCCATCTGTTCTCCCTTGTTTTATACTCCCATTTTAAGCTCCTGGGGAAGGATCCTCCTCTTTGTTTTGGGCTTGCTCAGTCACAATAAGGTTACAGTTCAGGACTAGACCACCTCAGTGTTAAGATTTTTCAAATAAATAAATAAAACCTAGATTTTACTTGGACCCAACTTGTTAAAACCTTTCTTTTAACAATAACAACTCTCTTCAGTTAGAGCAGTGATTTTCTCAGAAATATTTTCCTCTGTGTACTCTAAAAAATGAACCAACTTTGATTTCTGGGAAATTCTGTCTAAAAAGGGTTGGAGGGAAGCAAACAATTGCAAAAGGTAGCAAACAACAAGACTTGTCTTGGACAAAGGTGGAAAAACAACGATATTTTGCTTCCTGGTTTTCATTTTTTTCTCCAAAAGTTTTGAAGAAAATGTAACAGAGATAAAATCATGTTTGTCAACATTTTTTGTTAAGGAAGAAAAGGATTTCCTATCTGCTTCTTGTCCCACTTCTGATCCCCACCGCTCTCCAGATGAGCGGGGTTGGCCGGTGACACCGGCCGTCCCCACACGACTGGAGCAGAGTTCGGTGCGAGAGGCGGCACGTGCAGAGAAACGAGCACTTGCCAAAGTATTTAAACTTCAGTGGCTTCAGATTTGCTCACTCCCTACTATGCGCTGGGAAATTTCCCTACATTAATGCAGATTATCAGGTAAAAGGTACAGGAATAGCTAAAGAAGCAGTGCTCCAAGGAAGGAGGAGGGGAGGGAAGGGGACAGGCTGACCCTTGAGGTAAAAGGACTTAAAAATAAACCCTTTTCTTGGTTTCTGCTCAGGACAACTGCTTGGAAAAAAGTTATCTCTTTAGAAGTACCTTGTACATTCCTTTAGCACATTACTAGTCATGAGAAATAATATGCTATAGAGGGGCAGTAACCCATTTGTTATACTGGATGTACACAGTCTGACAACCAGGCTATCTGTCTACGAACAATACTTCACTTGTGCCATCGCTGTAAATTGTGGCTGGATTTTCGGGAAACAGGTGCACATAAGCCCGCCGTCTACGTTTAGGTCTTGAAGCAAGCAGGAAACCTCATTTTAAGCATGACTACCAAAGTATATCCAATGACAGTAACGGGAACTTGTGAGGCACCCTGGATTCAGAAAAACAGTCCCCTAATTCATAATCCCAATGAGGGACTTAACAATTCCCAACTTTAAATAGCTTCATTTTTTACTGTCATTTTCAAACCCTGTATATTTCAGGCTGACATGGCCAGGAAACCCACTGCAAAAGAATTAGGGATTTCTAACCCAATATCCATGCCCCATTTTTTTCCCCCGAGCCATGATGGAGACTGTACAACAATATCAAAGAGTTATATGGACAAGGAGTGAAAATCCTGCGCTGAAAAACAAACAAACTGCTCTCTCTATAGAATGGTAACCTTTTTAGAGCTCTATTAGTTTTGCAGGTTGTGTGGTGTTTGGGGTTGTTGGTTTTTTTGTTTTTTTGATCCCCTCCCCCCCATTTTACAGACAGGCCAGTTTACTTTCCTTCCTTTCATAATTAAGGTGATGTTAAATAACAAAAATAGCATACCATAAGTATGGTAAAGTCACCAAATATTGCAAGAACTAATGCATGGGGAAGAATTAACCATACATAGTTAATTAATTTTCAAAACGTGTTTCATGTATTCTTCTGTCTCAACAAAAGAGCTTTACATCAAAAGGAAAGAGGTAATCTCCAGCATCTTCCTGGACAGAGCCTGGAGGGTAAGCAAATCAAGAGCCACTTCTCACATTCCTGATGCAACCGGACAGGTTTTCTGGCTCCAGGTATGTGCAAGGTGACACTGCATTAACCAAGAGACACCAAAGGCTAGGCACTGCTGTACAAGGTTTTTTTTCCCCGTTACCCAAACTAAAAACACATTTGTAAGCCTCCTGTATGTGGATTTTTGCCCTGGAAACATACTGCAGGGAAGCAGCAGAATGAGGAGGCCCTGCTCGTACAGTGTGTTATCTCACCAGGGTCTTGGTCTCTTCACAAATCTGATTGATGAAATCTACCAAAAACAGTTCTCTCTCCTTCAAACAAAAAGGTGCACTGAGCCAAAGGTTACATTCTAAAAACTGAGCCCAAATTAAACTAGCCAAAGGATAAAGTATCAGGAATTTAAAGACATAGAATGTATTTTTAAGGAAGTATCCGTTTCATTAAGACAAAGACATTTCAGTCACTTCATTTGTAAGAAATGTAAACTATTACCTTGCACATGCCAGAATGCAAGATATATTCAAAGGTATCTAATCAAGGCACTTCTCAGTGGTTCAAATCTATGATTTAGCTCACAGAGCAAAAGACTGACAACTCAATTAAGTTTCTTATTATAGGCATCCCCTAACCCACTAAAAACGTACTCTCCGTTCAGTGTGTCACCATGTACTTATTGCTGCTATTAGCCAAAGGAGGCAGGGTCAAAGAGCGTCCTCATCACAATTACACCCTACACCATGATTTGGGGGAAAAAAAAGAAAAAAGAGATAAAAGTAAAACCTTTCTTTTGCAAAACCATCTTATTGTGATTTGTAATTAATTTAGATCTCATATAAAGTTTTTCACTGTGAATCATTCTGCAGCAATTTGTCACTTTTTTTTTTTTTAATCTTGTAAGATTCGGAACAGGAAAATTAAGAAAAATTCATCTTGATTCAATTACCTACATTACATGAATTGCAGAAAAAAGGCAAAAACAAGCAGTACAATATTCTAGAGGTTTTTTGACTTCTAATATAATACTGTAAGATGAGAACAGCATTTTCCTTCATTTTAAGTCTTCTATTTGATATTATCTCATTAAATATTGCTGAAGAAGAAAAACATCCCATTTACAGGATAACATCTAGTTATGATTAAGGCCCTTCCAGGCTTTAAACAAATATCAATATTTTCTTGGATAGTGTCTTCTATCTTTTTCTTCCTGACATACAAGAAAGTCCTGCAAGATCTCTGAACACTGAATTCACAGGCCATAGACTGAAATGCTGCTCTGAATCAAACCGGAGCAGCTTTAGAAATTACCACCTTTATTCTGTTCACGAGAGCCCTTCATCTGTAGATTACCACTGCCCAGAAAGAAAGATAACAGATCATGGGCAAGGCAACTTAAACTGCAAAGGTGATTTGTCAGCTTTAATAAATAAACAAATGAACACAATAATCGAACCAGAAAGTTCAAGCCCCACGGCTGAACCATCTCATTGCCCCAGCTGACTTACCCCAACCCCAAGGGCACTCCTGCAGCCGGTTTCCCCCCAGCTGAGAGCAATCGCTTTTTAGACCACCTCCCTCAGTCTGTCCTGGCTCTGGGGATTTCAGTGTGACTGCAACGATTTACACCTGCTAACGATCTAACCCCTGTGGGCCTCAAGAAAACTGTAATAGAATGGGATTTGCAGCATGAGCACTAGTGGCCCTAGAATAATTTGAAGAGGTCAGCGATCTCGGTCTGCAGAAGGAGCTCTGTCCCAAGAGCTGCATGAACATACACTTGCAGATAAATATTATGAAAACTTAAAAATACTTTTCATTTCAACCAAAATAAAGCCTTGGTGACCATAACACACCTGTAACCCAGACTTTGTTCCTTCAGCCTTGGCTCGTATTTCACAGCTGACGATGGCCAGCTCCAAGAAGAGCCCCCGACGTGGCTGGCACAAACCTGGGAGGATGCTCCCGACTGTTTCTAAAGACACAGCACATATCACTGTCATAGCTCATCAACCTTCAGGCTACCATCCTGACCACGGTGGCAACACCAATGATTTTTTTTTTCTCTCTCCTTTCGTGGGGTTAAGATCTCATTTCTAATGCTCCTGAATACAAGTGCAGTGGCAAGGAGTTTTCCTTCCGCCCAGCGATTACGCCTTTCCCCGCTCTAAGCGGGCGCAGGGGCGATCCATCTTTCTTGCACATTCACAAAGGACTTGGCACAAGCACCCAACAATGCGAAGCCTGATCTGGGGGCACAGCCCACATCCTGCCCACTCACCTACAGCCACGTAAACTCCCAGAGTTTAGTAGGTCCCACAGTGTTAAATGAAAATGGAATTTAATCTTGTACATTTATATGAAAAAGGGCAAGTGAAAAAAAAAAAACTGGTGCTTTTAGTCCCTTTTCAATAAGTTATATCAAATAATGTCTTTTGCTAACTACATTAGAGAGCAATTATGACTTAATGGCTGTCTAAATCCATTATCAGTGTACATTTAACCTTTCAATATTTAAAGATAATATTTAATTTGAGCAAATTAATGGACTGCCTGTGAGACCAAATATATCTATTTAGTCTCTCTGGTTTTCCATCAGTGATATTTCCCTTTAGATACCAACTTGTGTGACAAGCAAACTGGTAACGTTGTTCCTTGCATTCATACTTCAAATAAACATTAATCATACAGTGCTACAATGACTGAAGTAAAAAGTAAAATCTCGGGTAACTACCAGATTTATCTGTATTACTGTTCACATTATTTTCATATCCCTCCACAGTTATTTTTGATCCCATACAGAAACTATATTTATAGCGTTGTCTACCTCCTTACCATTTTCACAATTAATACTGTTACATTAAAAATTTTACTATGATTCCCTCCCTTTAATCTTTGAGTTGCAAAAGCATTCCCAGCACAATGTGCATTCTGTATTTTCATGAAAGAGTGCAAAGGTGTTCATGAATTTTCAAGACTGCCTCAGAACAAAATTCATATTTCAAAATAATTTATACACTGAAGAAAGACCACTGTACAAAGTTGGCAGTCCAACAGCCTATTTTCAAAAAAAAAAAAAAAAAAAAAAAAAAAAAAAAAAAAAAAAAANAAAAAAAAAAAAACACACAAAAAGAAAAAAAAAACAACACCCACCAAGCAAAAAAAACCCACCACCAAACAAATAAGCAAGCAAACAAAGCCTGATTACCTAAAGACCAAAGGATTTGTGAAAGACCCTGCTCCTTTCATATTACAGTTGCCATGGAGTCTTCCCGAAATTTCAAATTAAAATGTACACTACTCAATACCAATTTTTATGCTTGTTCCAGTGACCAAAAACCCTCATTATTTTAAATGGCAGATTTAAAGTGAGTCTTCCACACCTTTATTTTGAACAGCTAAATCAATGGCCAGGTTTCCAGAACTGAATGTCTTCCTCCAACTCACTGATAACAGAATGTGAAATTCAGATCACTCAGATGACTAATTATATAGCAAGGAAAGCTAGAACTGCTTTTGTAAATACTGACGCAGATACAGAAATTTCAGCTTAAGGAAGAAAATTGGGTCTTYGTTCCAGGTATCTTGCAATTCAATTTCAGAAAGGAGAGGCAAAGAAGCAGGGAACACCTTAAAATACATGCCTCTTCAAAATGTAACTGTCTATGCATGATGCTCCCATGATGTCATCTTTGTAGTCTCTTTTCTCTTAAATAAAAAGGTGATAACATTCAAAGTTTGCACTATTTAAATAAACATAGGCAAATTATTGCACTTCACCAATGCAAGCATATAAGTGACTGCAAATGCATTATCATGTCAAAACCTGGTGGCGTTACAGAACTAGGTTGACATCTTATTCACATATTGAAAGGTTAGAGGTGTTCCTCTGTGAATAAAGCGCTTTAAATATAGTTTGACTTTGCACATTATGCGCACTTTTGATTCCATGGTACTACTTATCAGGTTCTGTGACAAAACGCAAAAAAGTTTTTTAGTTGCACAAGCATGAGTCTGGCACAAATCCACTGAATTTAGTAAAGCTACATCCAATTCATACCATTGTATACAAGTGGAATTTAGCGCATCACCGATGGGTGGGATCCCTTCCTCTGGCAAACGCAATGGGACTCTTCCCTGAGTAGAAGTCCTTAAGATTTGGACCAGAGTTTATTTTGACCCCTGCACAATAGAGAAGGTTTAACAGTAGGAGAGCTGCTTAAGCTATCATTCACACAGAATTTCAGAAATACAAACTACGCTTAACTCAATATCTAAGAGCGCATCCAAAGCAGAGAGAAGGCAAAATGCAAGTATTTGCTTGCAATCCTATTGCAAGCAAGAGGATTACACYGGTCTGCTAAACTGGGAGAGCACAGAAAATTTTAAGGAAAATATTGGGAGGATAGAAAACAACCCACACACACTTAAGACAGGTATCTCATCGCTGATATCCAGGCAAATTTCCTTATCACTTTAACCTTTACACATCACCACCACCATGGTGGGTGACATAGTGCAAGGATCTACCTCCTCATCTTAGAGGCAGCCAATAGCAGAGACAAGGTGCATGCACAAGAGGGGCATTGGGATCCCCCGACTCAAATGCTAAGGACTCCATACTATCAAGTCCGGCCATGCAGTGGGARTGTATTTTGGGTCGGTATTTTTATTTCAGACCAGGAGACTGGATTTAACTACTTCAGCCCTAACAGAATCACAGAATAGAACAATGAAACAGATTTTGTCTCCTGTAAATGAAGTTCTCTCAAAACCCCATAAATCTATACATAAGGCAAGCAAGCTCACTTATTTAAGCAAGGAGATTTTGAAAACAACTGCCAAAAACCTGCTACACAGACACATGCAAACATACACACACTATGAATTTCCATCAAGGCACCCCACCTTACTTTCTACAATCTAAAGTAAAGCAGAAATATTCAATTTACAAATTCCAAGGGAAGATTTTCCAAGAAAAAAAACAAGGTAAAACCTAGACTTCCGAAGGAAAAGCCCACAGAGTAAGAGCAGGAAAGACAAGGTACACCAGCCTCCATGTATTTCCTTTCAAAGCATTCAAATGGAAAATCTCCTGTTCACGACTCCTTACCTTAGGGAAGAAGCAGCAATCCCACCRCCAAGGCCCACGCACGTCCAACCCTAGCCAGACTGCATGGAGCCCCATGGACACAACCAGCCACCTCCATCCACATCCCTGCCCTAACTAGCTCCTGCAGCTCTCTGGGAGCTCAGCTTAAATGACTCCARTTAGGCAGTCCACCCAACACCTGCAGGGTCTCCACACCCACGGGTAGCTCTGTAGGTCAGAAGGCACAATGGGGAGGCTTCAGCTGCAGCAATGGTGGGATTGGACTCCTTAGAACTATGGAGACAGCACCTGCTATCGTGGCATTGCTCCACAGCACTCTGCTCCCTCCTTGGGAAGAGTACAGAGCAAACTCAACTGGGGCAAGTGCATGCATGCATCTGAGACACACAAATGTCTAGTTGACTCTTCCTATCAAAAAAGGCACGTTCCTGTAGAGACATGCCACACGGTGGGGGAGGGGGACAGATGGAGAAGGGAAACATGCTATTTAAGTGCTGGAACAGGAACAAGTGAATATAAACTGGCCATATTTAAATTTTGTCAAAACATTACAATAAGACTGCTGGCCATCAGGACTGAGATGTTGGAACACTATTCCAAGACGATTTTTGGATCAAAAACCTTAACAATTTTAAGACAGAGCATGACAATCTAAGCAATACCAGGCACCTGGACCTGCTAATCCAAAACCTCCCTTCCAGTCCTAACTTCCTTTTCAAATACTCTAATAAATGGCATCGATATACATCCCCATGTCTATAAACACCAAGGAAATACTTCGCAGTACAAGTCTTTCATTATGAAGTCCAACGGCTGGCAACTGAAGACACAAACATGGGAATGATTAACTTCAAGTGGCCAGCCAGCTATCTACGGAGAGAAACTGCTCAGGAATGTGGGATTACCTGTTTTTAACAAATCCATTAGATAAGAGATGGTATTTTTTTCTGCTATTACTTGTGAGATGCAACAGGAATCCCAGCTGTTCATGGGATCTTATCCTACACTGCCTCATAATTCATGTGATTTACTCTGGAATACAAAGGAATACAACAGCCATTACAGTACTCACCGGCATGACATCAGGCAGAAAAAAAGAGCGTAATTCCTTTTGTCTTTCTACCTGAGTTTGGTTTGAACCAAGCACCAACTGAACATTCTAAGTATGACCACTGATGACTCTCTTTGGTTATACATGCATATATTTATTTATTTATTTTAGAGCAGTTGTTTTTATCCAGTAAGGCTATTGTAAACATTTTTCTTAAATACCCTCAAGAGTCTAAAAGAAAGAGTGGGAAACTAACGACCCATAGACAGGAATGGTTTCCAGCTTATTTTGTTGCAAAGTGTGGTCTGTAAGTTAAGAAGGCTTTCTAGTTTAAAATTTGCATTTCTTAAAAAAACAAAACAAAAACCAAAACCAGAACAACAAACCTTCTCCTTATATGGCTAAAGCAGGACAACCTGCAGTGCTCCAGAAAGGTCTCTGTCCTTGCCCACAGCCCAACAGACTTCAAGGCAAGAAGGGATCGTTGTGATGTTCCTGCCTGAAATCATCCATGAGCCTTCGCAGAGCCCTCCTCACCCTACCGGGCCCATCATCACTGACCTTCAAGGAGCACTGTCCTGTTTGAGCCATTTCCTCCAGATTTTTCTGAATTCTTGAGTGCAATGGGAATATTTATTCCACTTGATGGGGAAAGTAATTCTGTTTGTAATATGACATTTGCTAACAACTACAGAGTAGATACAGAGGCTTTATTTTTTTTTGTGAATGTGTTTGGACAGTGAAAACGATGATACTTACAGTTAACTTTAAATGCTAGAAACTAGCGGAAGACTTTTATTTGCTAGGCAGCACATACCAAAGATACGACATCCAGGTCTCTCTCTGCAGAAACTTTGTCTATAGCTCAGCTCTTTCCAGAGGAAAATACCACTGAGGCTCACTCAAAAGGGAATTACTGGTAAGCTTCTTAGGTGCAAGCTCCGAGCCAAAATTAATCTTGAGACAATTAGATCCAACCCTATTCAGCAGAAGACAGTTAAGCCCGAAGCTGTAGAACCCAACACCACTGAAAATGAGCTCTGATGGTCAGTACAACTAAAGGAAATGGATGAATGGATGCTTACACAGAGCAGGTACTCCGCAAGAGCTGAATGTTCAGAAGATCAAGTTTACATTGGGGCCCTCTGGCAAAAACCAGAATAGGAGAGAGAAAAACAAACAAATACTGTTATGCCTTAGCAAACCTTATTAATTTCAGAAATTACAACCTCTGAAACCAATGCCAACAATTAGGAATCAGAGATTGTCCTTTGGTTGTCATCTTAAAAGCTCAAAGAGGACTATATCTACAGACCTGAAAGAAGATAATTGTTGGTTAGACTTCTGTTTGTGACCATCAGAAATGTTACCTTAATTTGGCCTTAATGACCTATAATCTCTTTTAGCATATGGCTTTTAGAATGGTTATTATTCAGCTTGATCTATGGCTATAATGGAGCAGAACAGAACTGTGGGTATAATTAAAATAAGTTCCTGTAAAAGTGGAATATGTAGTACATTGCTAATGTGTAAATGACTAAATAACTTAATTAGGTGAAATGAAGTGCACTTATAACCACAGATGCTTAAGCCGAATCATGATAATGTTGTGTATGTGAATATATTTTTTTAAATATGTTTATAACCCAAACAGTAGGACAAGGAAATACGAAGTGTACACTAGTTATAAGGATGGCAGCGAATTTTTTAAAGGGAAGTTTTCGTTACAAATTAATGTGAAGCTGGTAGAGAAAAATCATTTTTAAATCACTTCAAAACACTGAAAGAAACAACTTTTCAATAGGCTGTTCCAATCCCTGCAAACATCATCTCCCGGCAAAATCTCAAGCAGAGTATGAGAGAAAATCATTCTTCTGGGCAAGCCTAAAAGAATAAATAAATAAATGGAGCCCTCCTTTTCCAAGCCCACCTATTCATATCATGCCTTTCCATGCCTGTACCTATCTCCTTCATTAGCATGAGTATGTAGGGCAATGAAATGTATAAATCTGCAGAATATAGGCAGACAAAGAGCCCAATCCTTCTCATAGGGAAGTCAGCAGGAAAATTCCCATTGCTTTCAATATCCGAAAGACCGAGTTCCAACTCAAGGGGAAAAGCACATAAAGTGCACTTGACGATTCAAAACATGGGACTGATCTTGACAGTCTTCCATCTGAGACTGTCAAACTGAATACGAGAAGCTCTAAAAATCACTTACAGCACTTGTATTCATCGATTCATCCATATTCATTCTTCCTCTATCACTGAATCCTTACCGTAGGTGAATGTAACATAACCATGAGCATGATGAGGAGATGAATAAGACAAATTATTGAATGTGTGCTTGAAGGAGGCTTCAGCCAAATAAGCAACCAGGAAATGTGTACTTTAATTTTACAATGAAAGATAAAAAGGAAGGGCACAAGGCGGTACCTTCACAAGTACCTATGGAGCTGTAGCATGTCTTCTTCCCAGAAAGCAACGATTCTCCTCACTGCCCTCACTAAAATAAATATATTTTAGACTTTATCCTATTAGTTTCCTAGCAGAACACAAGATCCTCAGATAGCATAAAATGGCACAACTTGGTGGGTGTTTGTAGAGTTATGCTGATTTATTCCAGTTGTGGATCTGATAGATTATATAAATCCACCACCACTTCCTTCCGCATGCTATCTATTATTTTTTATTACTCAAAAGAAAGTCAAGGTTACCAAGTCGCAGTGCCTAGATAACATTTTCCCATCAGTTAACTTTCTCATATTTATTAATTAGCTGCCTCTAATGAGAAAGAGAAGTGCGATATTTGCAGTATTTCTGAGTGAGCCAGACACAAGAAGTGTGAATACCCACCAGAAAAACTGTTTGAGCACAGTTCATAAATCCAGTATTAGACAGTAAGCAGCCAGAATTTTTGATGATTCTCTGTAAGGAACTTTTCCAGTTTCACCGATCAGTAAATGAGATGTTCTTCCCTGAAGTCCTCTCAGGAAACTCTGGTTAAATTAGAAAAGATCAAAACCCTTTTCAAGTTGAAAATAATTTGAAAATGCTACAACAAATGCAGGAGAGCAAAATAGCTCTTGTATGTAAGCAAACCCATTTTAAGGCAGAATTTGGACTGAGTCAAAAGTCTCAGAATAACTGTTTGGAATCTGTTGCTATTAGTCACCAAGTTGGAATAAAATCAAAAGATGCTAATAATGGAGACGTGCATTCATGACTGCATAGACACCCTGCCACTCGGAAGGAGGCATTTTATAGGACGTGCTGTTAAGAATGAGATGAAATGGCAACGCAGAGAAAATTTCCTCTCTTAAGGTACAAAGGAGAATTGTACCTCGCAGGAAGGGGAGAGGAGGTGTTTCCCTCTCCCGGGAAGTGTCACCCTCAGAAGAGACTCCATTTCACATCTCCTCCTTGGGAGCCAACTGAAATCAATTAACTCTGCAACTGGAACCAATTAACCCTCTAAAAAGCACAACACCAAACACAGTGGCAGTCTTTAATAAATGTAATAAATACATAAATAATAACATAAAATGCTGCAGCGAGAGAACAGTTTTCCAGTCTATATGATGTGGGCTCTTGATTCTTCAGAGATACAAGAACGAAGGATTTTGTGTTCTAAAAAAATAAAAATTAAAAAAAGAAAAAAGGATTCAAGTAGACCCAGGGGACCTTTAAGATGGGATTCATCTCATTTAACTTCAGCCATCTAAAAAGCAGGCATCTAGTCACCAAGCTGTCTTTACAATCAGTATGAAGAGACGGGTACCTTGAAAGAGCCATCTTAAACCCTTATCTTAAAAAGGGATAAGCCTCCCTATCTCTTTACAGACACCTATCTCTCTCCACCGACATCGGAGGCACCTAGATGATTATGTCCGATTAAGATGCCAGTCTTTGACGAAAGTCACAGTAGGCAAGATGGGTGCCATCTGTGAACACACGAGCAAGCAAGCAGCCCCGTCCTTCCCTCTCACAACACTCCCCTTGCTCGCGTTCGGGAAGTCTCCCATCAGCGCAAATGAGACCAGGAAGAGTGCTTTTTCTCAAATATATTTCTTAGCGTTTTGTCTGTTATTTTTTAAATTAACTTCTATTTTTATTCAGCATTGTTATTTTTCAAATTGACTTCTGATAAATACAACAGGCAAATTTGAAAATGTTCTACAGATTATCCATTTTCATTTTTGCTCTTAATTTCCTGTTGAACTAGGTCTTTTAGACAGCAATGGACAGGGAAGAGGCTTAAGCAGAAGAATATGATTGTACAAATATTAACAAAATGGCAAAGCGACTCCAGAGAGCGCACAGTGCTTGTGACCCCTTACAAGTGCACTGCAAAGGGCCGGTCAGTGCAAGGGGGTTCATCCCACCCCTGCGGAGGCCACCAGAAGTTTATTTTTGCCAGCAATGGGGATAGGACCGAGCTGAATAAGAGAAAACAACTTTATATTAAAAAGAATAAAGCTGCTTCTTGTATAATCCTGCACTTTCTATTTAAGCTCTTTCTATTTTGGATTAAGAAAATAACAACTCTCCATTAGGCGTGGCATTAGGCATTGCCCTGTTTACAAACACATCACAATTTTGCCCAATGGCAGAGCCAGAGGATTTTTTTTTTTTTTTTACACTTAAGAATATGTTAAAAAAGTTAGATATAAATTTTTTTAAAGTTTAAAATATCATACTTTTAGTGTAATAAATCTCACCATCTCCTTGTAGTTAGATATTATGGGTTCAATGGCCACCTAAAACACTTGGGCATTTACAGGGAGTGGGACCCCAGAAGCTCAAAAATGTAAATAATAATCACCTTATCTGTTTTCTGGTTAAGTTTTGGCTTACAGTGCTTTCAGTTCCTTCCTCCATTCCTATTCCTTCACTTCTAAATTTTAAATAGATAACCTCTTCTGCACCCTAAGCAAGGAAACATTGGAATTAAAGGGGACAATTTTGAATCAAGGGCTTGAGTTACCCTACTAGTCAGATCCAGACGGCCATGCGGTCTAGCGGTGGCTTTTTTCTGGACGCAGGAGAATCCTTATTTTTGGAAGGTGTTTCGCCACTGCCCCACATCACACTCACAGTGCAGTGCCAGAGCTCTCTACCCTGGATTTGCACTGCAAAAAGACTAAATCTTGCCCCACAGTGTTCAGATAATGAAGGTTTAATGAACTGCAGTGTTTTTCCTGTCCTACAGAGCTTGCATTCACAAGTCCAAGGAAAGAAAAAAAACAACTCAGTAAAGGGGAAGAAATAGAGAAAATGAGATGACAAACATCTGGACAAGCTGGGACCCATGTAAAGGTAAAAGAAGTGACCATGCTGCTGATCCCATACTACTGAAATAACCTGGATTCAACTGAATTCTCAACAGAGGCTCAAAAAGAAGTAAAACGTGGATCTTTTTTTTTTTTTTTTTTTTTTT
>JAYKAV010003432.1:2279511-2292564 GCA_035582835.1 Phoebastria nigripes
GCTAAACTGGGTTTGTGGTTAAAAAGAAAATGACAATTTACTGCCAGTAATTTTACTGTTAAGGATTTACGCCACAGCCAGGGAACCTGCACTCCCCTGGAAAGGGGGCATCTCCCGAACAACGCACACGACAGAGAGCCTGTGTGTGACAAAAGCTGTCCTGAGCTGTGTGTTTACTTTCTGATAATTGGTAATTTTGCCATGTTAACTTCCTAATTGGATATCAACACATTTTCAGTATCTGTTGTACACTTCAGTCACAGGCAGGGAGATGCGAAGAAGCATCAGTATTTCACACTGACCAAACCGCTTAATCAAATCTTGACATGAGCATGAACCTGAAGCACTCTCACCACTATGTTGCCACTGGTGCCAATTAACCGCTTCAGTTTTAAAAGACAGAGATAAAAGAAAAAAAAAATGTGGAATATAAATGAGAAAATTAGGAGAGGGAAAGAGACAATGTCCATTAGTTAATAAGCTAGTTCATAAATTAAATGCTCTAATTTGTGGTGTTTACAAAATACCTAATTTTAGGAACACGAATTTTCCTCTGTTTATACAACAAGACACAGTATTTCCTAAGTAAGTAAATCTTTCCAAAGAGTATAAAGTCAACAAAGTGATTAGACACAGAAAACAAAAGTTAAGCAATGCATTTGCTAACAACTCTGATCCTGCAGAATAAAGCATTATCTAGTCTCTAATCAGGACTTAACACATAATTTTTCCCGAAGGACTATAATGGACAAAATACTGTTAAATAAAGTTGGCTTAGGAGCACCCAGATTAGCACAAAGAACACAAGTGGTCCCGAACAATATGAGTTTAAGGCAAACCAAAACCAACTGCTCTGGCAACAGACAGCAACTAGTAGCTGACGCTAGTTAGTCACAGCACAGGAAGATCAATTTGTAAGGTCTGACTAGAAAAGCTGCATCAGTGGCATAGGAGCAAAATGAAAGYGTGCCTGACAGGTTACAGTCACATCAGGAATCACAGAACATGTAAGTTAGTTATCTTTATAAGATCAGAAAAAGGTATTTTCTAAATCTTTGCTTGCATTTCTCCTTCAACCCTYTGCCACAAACATTCAGATACTACTGAAAAAGTATCCTAGGTCTCAAAAATAAAATAACGTTTCAGAGTCAGATGAAGTCATACCACAGAATTTGGTACTATTTCTCGTGGAGAGGACACTCACAACCTCGGGTTGACTACACAGTATCCATTGCAAAGGAGCCGATTTCAGAAAGGCTACGTCAGAACGCCTGTCTAAATTTCAGGTAGATGTGCTTTATGCTATATGAAATGCTGTGTGAATGAGGTTTTGCAGTATTGTTAAACCTTGAGAGTCCAAGTCATCTCCCCTGTGCACAGCCCAAGCAAAACAGTTAATCCTGGAGAAGCAGGAGGGGCAAAGAGCCGGGATCCTCCCGCACACACGGCAGAGTGAGCTTCAGGGCGAACCCAGGACTTGCTACGATGGTCTCACGGCTGCAAAACTTAATCAAGCTATTAGGCCACTTTCTTTCCTTTCAGGAGGTCTGATGGTGAATCTGCCTTATCACGAATGCAGTAGTCTCATCCCTGCCCTTCTCTCAAAATATCTGCAGCATTTAAACAGTTCCAGGGCCTAATGGACAGCAGTCATCTAAGGATAAGGAGCATTTATTCCCAATGCAACACACCTCGAGCAGCACGGCACTAAATATTTACTCTGCATTTCAGGATCAGCTGCTATGTGTAGTCCCCATAATTAAGTGTGCAGATCTATAAGGAGCTAAAAATAATTTAATAGTTATTTCTGTATTATAACTGTACATGCAACCTTCACCGCTGTCACTTCTCCCTTCAACGAGAATCCCCTCAAAAATGAGGAAACGTATGCTATACTCTGCAGAACTGCCAGCAGAGATGRACCATGCTCACAGGTACTCCCAAATCATGTTATCGCATGAAAGTTCACCCAAGCAGCCTTGTGGTACCGGAATTACAGAGACAGACTGTATCACAGCCTCATCCCTGCATGTCTTTGTTTCTAAAATACTGAAGAAACTCTCTTCTGTGTAGTTTCATTAGACACCGATATGTCAGCCTCTCCTCTGTCAGATCTCGCGGTCATTTCAAATAGGAACTGTGCCCAAGGAACAGCATCAGATCTTCATAAAGAGATAAAGAGATAGGCAAGAGAAGAGTCACAGGGAGGAGCGTGGCACGTCGCACTAGAGTTTGGGGAACTCATTTGGGTTTGTTGTATTCGCAGAACAACTTGCTTCCAGGCTGAAAGTTTACATGCCAGCCTTCAGCCCAGTTCAAATGCTCAGAGCCAAGTCACAAACTTATCAGAAAGGTTTGTAATGGAAATGCTGACAGACCCTTAAGTCTAGTGGCACTGGCAGGTGCTCCCACAATACAAGAACATAATTCAATCAAGCTTTTGGCTGACGTCACAAAGCACAAAACAACTCAAATGCTTTATGAACAGTACCAGAACCCCTGAGATTCAATTACAGTCTTGATATTCGATCAGGAGTCATACTTAGCTGTTTTTAATATAACAAAACCTTTGTACCAGTTATTTATCAAATAGGTCGATCGTATTTAAATGTACAGTCAGAGGAAAAAGTGCATTGTGCCATGTTAACCTGACAATCCCAAATCTTCAGGAACCAGACAGGCTTTTATTCAAGAAAAACAGCACCAAGAGAGAGTCTAATTTTTATATACCACAAAACAAAAGGAACTGAATCCCAATTTTCTTAGGGATTACACACATACACAATGATTTCAATTTTTTTCCATTTTTGGACCCCTAAAATTATCCTGGCGGAGGTACCCATCGCTGCATAGTGAATATAATATGCAATAGGTTTTTTGTTTTGTTTCGTTTTTTTAAAAATAAACTTTGCTGGAACCCACAGAAATAGCCGATGGGCCTGAAAGGATCTACTATAATGGTAAGAATCCAAAGGTAAAATCTCCTGTTTGAAGCCTCCCTGGTTCTGCACTCTTATGAATGAAGCACTGTCCAGGGAAGAACCCCTTCTGCATCAGGCCTGAGAAGATCACCTTCTGCGGCTCGCCGTACACACATACGACGAGGCAGGGTGCCATATACACACACACACGATGAAGCAGGGTGCCATATACACACGCACATACGACGAAGCAGGGTGCCCAGGGCGGCACTGGCAACGGGAAGCGTGTCAAAGGGCAGGAAGGGACGGAGCTGCTGGGAAGGCGGCCGGCGGCGTGCCGGCTCGCAGGCAGCAGGTGACAGCCTGCCATTGCTCACAGAGCCCCAAGCAAGAGCGACTTCACCTCTCCCGGCAGCCGGAGAGTGCGAGAGCCTCGGCTCCTCTGCCCCTGCCTCGGCACAACACGGGCGCCCGTGCCAGGGCCGTGGGTGTCCCTTTCTGCGGTAGTGACTTACGCGCTGACGCAACGCAGATTTCGAGTAAAACCCTGAATGAAGGAAATAAAGCCCAGATGCCAGGCCCACTGAAGCCAGCTGAAAATGTGAGCGGGCTTTTGGCGAGGACCAAGTGGCTACCGAACACGCAAGTGCAGCTCCCGGCATCTCTCCCCGGTACCCTGCTGAGACAGCAGAGCAGAAGGCACCGCCAAGCGCCAGATACATCATCTTAACCTCAGAAGCCTTTTCACCAGGTGAAAAGAAAATCATTATATTCAACAAATCAAGTCTTAGGGGATTAGACAAATTCCACAAGAGTACTCTGCAAATACAGCAGCGTGTGTGAAGCGTTGTTTCCAAAATACATCAATACCCAGCACGGACAACAATAGATTGCAGCTATGCATTGTCATTACTACCAATAGTAGTCTTGAAAGACATTGTTAAATGGTGACTGTCACAATAGCTCTCACACAAACAATGCTGTTACTGCACCTTCACATGAAATACTTTCTCACTGCTCTGAAATCCACCAAGATAAACCCATTTTTAAATACACCTGGTTGTTTGATATGCAGATCAACTGCACTAGTGTTTACCTTGGCAGAAAGAGTAAATATGCCAACCTTTCTCAACACTTTTCCTATTTCCGTAAGTTCGCTAAGAAAGAAATTACACAACAGCCTTTGAAAGCATTAGAAAAATTACCTAAGAATTTGGTCATTGCCACCCCTCTGCTTTGCCAAGAAGCACTAGGGAGAAAGCTTTCACTGCAAACAGGTTAAAGAAGAAAATTTAGCAGGCCAATGTTACAAGACCACGGATTTGTGCCCCGGCACAAACCCCAAAGTCACAGGTTTGAAAACCTTTGAATGGCACAAGTGGTAAGAGGCAGATTTCGGCATTTGGGCTAGATCCCGTGAGGCACACGGTACCTCCCAGATGACAAAAAAAGTGGAAGCCCCTCAACATCTCATTGCCTCAGACTGACGGGCAGCATCAGCTGCATAAAGGCAGATGAGGAAATTTGGTAGTGACTTTTACTTAGCAGTTAATAGTACAGAATAAATAACACCAAATTAAATTATTCAAGGGACTCATTTTAACTGTTGTTATTCCTCCTGTCTTCCGAGGTGCAAGAGGAACTCTACGGACTATCTACAGACACTGGCAGATGGTACATACTATTACATGTATATTAATTTTATATGCCTACATCTTCAGCAGGACATGTAAAACACTCCCAGGCTATGCCGGCTCTTCTCTCTGATGACCGCACAGTGAGCTTGCTTGAACTAGAAATTTGTCTGAGCAATGACAGCGTGATCTGGCTGGGGGGATCCGTCTCACCTAGCCTTCGACAGCCAGAACACAGCAAGCTACACCTCGGCAAATCGCTAGGTCCTTTGGTAGAGAACAGGCATCGCCAGAAAATGATTCACAGCGCTGATCTGAAACGCCTTGGGGCAATCTCTCCTCTGCCAGCTATGAGGAGCCCTAGGAGATGTAGGCACCTGACTTTTGTAAGGCTGCATTTCATAAGCTTCAAAACAATAGGCTGCCTCCGATTCAGGACATAAAAAAATAATTTCCACTTCTTGAAACATAATTTCTCCCCCTTTTTAGTTCTACTTTGATTATGCCCACCACCCTGGTATCATTTATCTGGGAAAATTTTGGTAAAAGATCTTTAAACCATTACAAACACATACCCTGTTCCTTATTAAACAATTGCAGATCTGTTATCTTGGCTTATGGGAACTGATCTAAATAACATCATGATATCAAACACTGAAAACCACAGGCCTGGGGCCACCAGGGCTCTACTCTTTTTCTGGGCCTTGCAAAGACACAAATTTCCAGATACAAAATGTAGTTTACCATTAGAAGTAAATGTTTGATCTGTAAAGCTCACAAAATGACTTTGTTTATCATAGCAGATGAAAAAAAAAAAGGAATAATTTTAAACTCAAAACAAAACTGTTTATATGACAGCTTTTAGTGCTCCATGATTCTGTGCATTTAAGAGAGATTCAAGCAATTAACAGCATAAACTTTCATTACATAGTTCTATTATATATCTTTATGTGACTTAGTTGTTCATCTGTTATTTAAGTGATTTCCTTATCACAATAGTATGGAAAAGATATTTGCTGATCTTGTCAAAAAATGTCAAGCAGTTCATTCGCAACATTCCTGGGATCCCAAAGCGTGTGCTTAAATCCTTTTACTTACTAGGTAAGTAAAATATCAAAGCAATTCCAAAATTCAGTAATGGTTTAAATCGGGGTGGGGGGCAGGGAGAGGAATAATAATAAATTAAATCACATGTTCTTTCTGCAGTAGCCAAAAAATAAGTGTAAGTGGTGAAAGATTAAAATTTGTGTGACCTGGTGTTCACAAGATGCACAGGCTGACAATTATTTGTGCCTATTTAATGTTTCTTGGGAATTCAGTCAATGGAAGCTGCATTTGCCTATGACAAAAATCAATATGAATTTGGGAGTGGCACGAGTACAGATCTAATGGGAAGGAGCCAAATTGTACCTCACACGCTCCCAAATGCCTTTTTTTCCTGCATCCCTTACTGAACACGTTAGACAAGCTTTGTACTCCTACTTAATTCCAAGTCAGACCTAAGCTCACTGGTTTAACAGATACACTTTGTTCACAGATACCTCGTATCCACTGAATAATCTAAAACTTTATTTCTGTTACTGCTAAATTTGGCAATGGCAGGCACAAATGTCTCCTCCAAGTGACATTTGGCTGGATCTGGCCCCCAAGCATTTCAGTCTCTCAGACAGCTAATGTGTATGCTTTTGAATTATTAAATATATTCAGGAGTCTTGACAAGGTAGACACGCAATGATTATGACAAAAAGTATTTTAAAAAAAAGCTACAGTATCCAACAGGCATGACTGAACTGTTTCAGATACAATTTGCCTAGATCAGATCCAAAGCAACCTCTTTGCAGAGTATTTGTTTAGACCCTCTTCCATTTAGTAAGGCTAGTTTTCTTCCAACGTCAGAAATCAAGGGGATTCACCTTTTTTTTTGTTGTTTTGTTTTGTTTTGTTTTTAATTACCAAGATAGGACCTTAGCTTCCAGATTTAAATATATGYGAGTGATTGTAGGTGGCTGTGTCTCTGGAACGTCCTCTGCAGGATACACTCAGTTTGCCACTGTGAGCAAGATACAAACTCAGAAGTAACCTCTCTTCTTTGTAACTAAATATTTAGCTCCTCCAAGCATGCACTACGGTGTCTCAGGCCAATTCAAATACCATAGCRTGGGTCTTTTTCTGCCCCCACAGTACTCTCTTTAATAGGACTCGGAGGGGAGGAGGATCGAACGCTTCACAAGTAAACATAGCTGGAAGGATGGGAGGTAACTAGCATTCTTCTTCTTCTTAATCATACTTACGAAACATTAGGGATGAAAAATATGGAAGCAGTTGCCTTTGTGTATCTACGTAGCTAAAGCCTCAAATATTTTTCAGCAGGCAAAACGGGAGAGGAGTATTACAAAGCACAGCCACGGGCTAGCAGCAGCAGAGCYGGACTGGGCGAGGGGCCGGAGGGTCTGGGGCTCGGAGGTGCCGTGCCCTGCGCACCAGCGTGCTGGAGACCTGGAATGGCGCCTGGCAAACGAAGGAACGTGGTGCAACACGCAAGCAAAGCCAACACCCAAATTCAATCACAATTTTCTGTGTTTCCTGACATATACCATTACAAATGTGGACTACCCTTCAGAGCCACCTATGGAATTGCAGTAGCTATGTACCTACTACACTTCTTTTCCTTCATTATTAAAAGTACTTTTCTGATCCATATGCTTAAAATTTCTCAGGTATTAATTTTTTTCTTTTGAATGGCAATTCTGCATTATAACCCCCAAGGAAATCGCATCATTTCAAAATCCTCCCTAGTAAAGGGTGTATTCTTCCCTAGTGTACACATGCGTTATTCCTACTGACACCAACGGGACCTGTGCAC
The DNA here is from genome assembly GCA_035582835.1 of Phoebastria nigripes. Lineage (NCBI taxonomy): Eukaryota > Metazoa > Chordata > Aves > Procellariiformes > Diomedeidae > Phoebastria > Phoebastria nigripes. The sequence goes on from JAYKAV010003432.1 coordinate 2,286,930, forward strand.
ACATCCTGAGGTGTGCCTAACCTGAGCGGCTATCAAAACGTTTTCAAGGAAAAGATTGTATTTAACTTCAGTTTTTCTGATGATCCACCAATAATAGCAAAATTATGCACCTTTCCCAGAAGGCCACGCTCCAAAAATGAACTGTACTTAAATAACTACATTTGGTTATAATTTACTCACAGACACATCAAAAGTAAAAGAAGGACTTCAAAATCAAGCTGAATTTATGATCCCCTAGTTAAAGATATATTGATTTGTGATCGCTGTTATTTTAATGCAGGACAAGCCCTAATCAAACTAATGGCAAAATTAAAAGCAAGTCTTTAAATCCTTTCTTTAAACTGACTTCGCTTTATTCAGTGATGTCTGTGCTAGCAAAGATTTTAGATTTTTTTTTTGTGCAATAGGAATGGCCAATCATAAGAATTCAGTTATTCTACTGCTACTCACACCCACGCAATATTCAAACATACACATAGTGGGCAATCTATAACAGATGCTTGAAAACTTAGGTAAAATTAAATACTTAAAATAGAAGAAGCAGAAATTGAACATAATAGGGAAGATGTGGGCTTTGGTTAACAGTTCGAAAACTGAAATATGCCAAACGTGACAGACCTAGCAAATTCTTTAGCACCACAATTGTTGAAAAACTGATTCAAAATCCTTTCCCAAAATCGAGCACCAGCGATCATCATCTTCCCCTTATTTTACAATGGCTTGCACTTAGATTATGACAAATGCTTTTACTGCAGAAGCTAAGGTAAACTATTCAGAAAATTTTAGAAGATCCGGGAAAATTAATTTTATTTTGGCAACTGTCCTAAAAAAGGAAAAAAAAAAAAAGGAAGGGAAAAAAAAGAAAAACCCCGCTTCATTCTAATGGATATGTATTGTTCAATTTAAGTAACAGGTATTAAATCACTTTACAAATACAATATAAATTTGAGGTAACTCCAGGGGAGTTTTCTTAAAAATAATTTCAGTCTTCACCAATTCTCCCTGTTAAGGTCAGAGTCTCTAAACCAGCATGGCTGAATTGTTTTAGTGCTCTCTGCTGAACACCTGCAAACATCAAACAAAAACTCCTGGTCCTTTACTGGGTTGACAAAAGCCTTTCATGTGAAAAATGCTCCATGGGAATGTCACGGCTGTGGCTCAGGTTACATTCCTTTCTCCCTTGCAGCCCTCACCATTTCTTAACATGGTAAGAAGCCATGTTTGTGAAATTAAAGATTAAAAGGAAATGTGGCTTTACTTTATTTTCATTCACACATTACAAATCACAATAGAGCATCATATATTAGATGAGTAAAAAGCTATTAAGATGACTTTAAGCATGAAATATTACCACACTTCCTAAAGTACAGTTAGTTTCACTTCACTGCTTGGGATTACTTTTCTTTGGGGTCTTTTTTTTTTTCATCCCCCCTATAAGAGAGGTTTCAGGTTAATTCAGAGGAATGACATCTGTGGTTCCCCATCTCAGTAAATATAATTTTTAAAAGAGGACCATTAAGAGAGGTCAGCTCAAACTTCAGAAGGGCATCTGTCCAGGAGGAAGAACAGGCTGCATTCGGATCGCTAAAATTCCGTATTATCAATAGGCATAATTAGAATAATAAATTGTGTTCATATGTTATTAATGGAGCTATCTTTAATCCTTCCATACAGTTACAGAAAACATCTCTTGAAGCAGTTGCCTGGGCGCTATCATATCACATCTGAATTTCTCAAGTCCTGGCTCATTACAACACCACACACCAGATATCCTTAAGAAGCAAGACTCTCGCACACAGCTAGCTGGCCAGCAAGAGCACAGGGAAACAATAGCCACGCTTCTCCTTCACGCAACTGTATCTTCAGGCCACACATCCACCCTCTCACCGAGTATCAGTRAGGGGCAATTCACTGATACCTAGATTCTGACAACTTTTTTGAAACCACTGATCACTCACTACAGAACTCCCTGTCTAATAACCAAGCAACGGATATTTATACAGTAAATTCAAAATTATTTTCCCTTAGAAGAGCGTACCCTGTGCTGCATGCCATTGTGCAAATAATCTACCAACGTACAGTATACATTCCTTTATCAAGCAGGGTACTTCATCCTCCACCATCAGAGACTGGTGTATTCAGGCATTTACATGTTGTTACAGTGTGGGAGAGTTCAGGTGTTATTTTAAATGGTCTGTATCTCAATATTACTAACTTACTTCAGCTCATTAAATTATTTGTATGTCTAAAATGATGCATCAAAGCTACTTTAATGCTTTCAGGTTTACAGACAATAAAAAACAATATAACCTCTCAATTTCACTCACTCTTCAGATTTGCTATCCTGTGGTATTTCTGATCAAAATGACTTCACAGATGAGGTTTACGATGCATTTATTAAATATAACTATCTAGTCAATTGCTGTTAGACCAAGTGTTAGTTGCTGCATTGACTGATACATAAGCATGACAAATTGATTTGTCTGGCACAAACACTCTTCGCTTCTCTCCAGTGAAAACAAATATAGTGAATATTATGTATTTGGTTAAATCAGTTATTAAAATTATGTAATTCAGAAAATGACAAAAAACAGGATTAAAATCTTTAGCTTGTGAGATATAAGGCAAATTATGTTTGGAAAGTTATTGAAACCTAACAGTAAAATTCTCCAAGTCACTATATTCGTAATATAACCAAATTTGTGAAGATAAAACAAAAACATGTTATTGTTTTGAAAGTCTGAATAGAATGAAATTCACAAAATGAGTGCTTAATAATTGTAGGAGGCATTTGATCTAGTATCTTAAAAATGTGTATTACAGACTACCTTCAAATTAGGAAGTCCTTCTTTGGAAATAAAAAGTTAATTGACGTACTAGTGCATTTAATAAAAATGGCTATTCTGAATACACAGAAGAGGTTCCTTTAATTGAGTGCAAACTGCAAATACCAGGCATGAAACTATATGCAATGACGTGTTTATATCTAGATATCCACTGGCAGTTTGCAGTGAAGACTTGTCCAAATTTACCATCTGATTTAGAACAGTACTCTGTGTATAACAATACTACGTACAGTGTGTCGGTACGTGTAATTGCTTGTGCTTTTAAAACACTGCAACTCTCTACCCGGAGATGTATTTGTGTCCTGTCCAAAACACCACATCCGCAAAGGCAAGGAACCCTCTTCAACGAACTTCATAGAAGAGTAAGGGAATTTCAAATGCGTGAGTATCTTTGCTAGTTTTACTTCTAATTTGTCAGACATATAAAAGCCTCTATATAAAACTTTAGTTGCCAGACAATTATTGTACACATATGTTCTACCGCAAAGAGCTCTGATACTTCCTTTGTCATCAAACAGGACTCCTGTTTTTATGGAATGCAGAAGTTGCCCATATAGTACTACTACAGCCAAATAAACAAACATACAAACAAACAAATCCTCCAGTTAAATTTCAGGGACTCTTCAAAAGCAGTCAAATATTTAGAAAGAAAATGCGCTAAATTCCATGAGGAAAAGAAACCAGCCTGAAGATTTTAATTCACCGAAAAATATTCCATCAGCAAACAGTGATCTCTAATACTAAAGAGTTCTTTTCCCGGAAGAGGTTGATGTTTATACTCGGATACTTGCTTATTTATTTATTTAATTTAAGCAGCCTTCAATTCTTATTCACAAAATTAATTCTCACGCAAGATGTTTTGATTATCATTTCTGACATACAAAAGATAGCATCTGAAATTGTAAATAAAAATTTCCAATGCTCAATTTAAAAAAGAAAAAGATTTAAACTAGCTCACCTTGAACAATTATATAGAGGAGAAGTTTAGGGGTTTTTTAAAAAATCATAAATGTATGGAAATACTGTGAAAATGTCCCAGTCTTGTGGAAATAATAATAATAATAATAATAGCCAGCGCTTCGGAATAATTCAGCTCAAATCTGAATGAATCTGCTCCCCAGAAGAGATTAACACAACCACAACAAAGGTAATGCCTATGGATAAATAATTAACAACATTTTAACTACATACGAAACAAAAATTTTACATACTTGAGCCAGTAAAATGTCCACTTGCCAAGGAAGTTGGTCCATTTTTCCCACTGCTCACAGGAGGTGAAAACATCTAAAAAAAACAAAGAGGCATTACTACTGGAAAACAAGAGATTCCCGAGTCCACTGTTAGTCAAAAGTTCCTTCCACATTCGCTGTGGACTACGTTAATAGTTTGTCTACCACGAAACATCATCCCCCACAGACCTGAAAACGAGTCAATATTTCTTACAGCCCCCACCAGCCCCTCACCACCATCATCACGTTTTTATTAGGCTCATTAGCTCCCCAAACAATATTTGCTTCCCGAAGAGTTTGAGCAATCCCAGTCCCCAGCAGTGTTATCCAGGCTGGGAAGCGGGGCTCGCTCCCCTCTCCAACTCTCACGCTGACAAAGGCGAAAAAAGTTTTTTTGTTGAAACCTTGGCCATAAATGTAGCAATGTCCATTTCCATCCCGCTTTAGGATTTGCCTGTCATATGTGAACCCAAATAATAATAATGCAAAGTGCCACCTGCCCTAAATTCTCATTTCGTCTCTAACACGAGAGCAATTTGAAGCAAGGCTCTCTCCCTCTCCCCCTCTCTCTCCCTCTCTCTCGCTCCCTCTCTCTCTCCCTAGCATTTATTTCGACCCTAATTGGTTTCTCTCTTCTTCGACGTGTCTAGTGGATAATACGCACCTTCCCTGAGTCAGAGCCTGCAAAAAGCGAAGGAACAAATGGAAAAAGTGCAACAAGCAAAGAGGGGGCTGCAAAGCTGCCTCAGGCTACGTTTCCTGGCCAAACTTCCCCAAGCCATTCCTCCAAAGCAAAGTCTGGAGCAGCAGCAGCAGCAGCACCAGCCTGAAGCAGCCTCATGTACACGGGGGGGGGTTCAGGTTTTTGCGGGGTGTTGCTGGTCTTTAGGAACATACATGCATCTCACAGCAAACTGATTCTCCCCTTAAATAAATAAATAACTGGATAGATAGATACTCCTGACATATTGGGGGGAAGGGAGGGGATGGGGAGAGGAAGGAAGGGGCTGGGAGGGGGAGGGGGAGCCTGACAAAACTAGACAAGTGCACACGTCCGGATTAACGTTTGGCCTCCAAACCAGCCCGGCCAGGAGCAGCCCAAAGAGACAAAAAGTACTTTTTTTTTTTTGTTTAAAAAAAGCACCATCTAGCTGGGGGGCTTCAGAAAAGATTGGAGCAGTTTTAATGACAGCAGAAGCCATATGAGATTTCAGTGAAAACTTTAAACTGAGACAGTCATGGATTTCTTTGCACTTTCCATGTGCCAAAAAATGAAACAAGGGAAGAACTGAAAACAGAATATAAGCAACTAATTAGCAATTAATTAGTTCATGTGCCAACAACGCTATAAAACGTAAAGCACAATAAAAGTGCTAGATATTGTTATTAACTAATGATGAGAAATGTTCGGTTTTAGGGGCGTCTCTTTTTGTATGAATTATTTTAGACATCCAAGACATTAAAATAAGCTGTGAACACGATTGCATCTCCCATCACATACAATAAGAAATAATAAAAAGACTCTAATTTTTTGTTTTCTTTTTTTTTTTTTTTTTTTTT
>JAYKAV010003432.1:2295432-2570025 GCA_035582835.1 Phoebastria nigripes
CCCCCCCCCTTCCTGCGCAGGAACCTGGGAGGGGGTTTGCAGGCGGGATGCTGGGGGGGTGTTTGTTTTGATTATTTTTTTAAATAYCGTGGGAGCAGAGCACACCGTTCTGACGGTGCGCAAGCAGTTCCTGCAAATTAAAATGCAGAAGTGAATGGGAAAGGGCAAAGGGAGYGAAAGGCGGGGAGGACCAAAGGAAGGAGGCTGTGCAGGTGGGGGACAGGCAGGACGGTCGGACGGGGATCCGGACGGCAGGGCCCAGGCCTGGAAGGGATTAGGAGAAGTAACAAGTGGGGTGCTGCTCTGGGTGGCTGGGGCAGGAGAGCTGTGGACCCCGTTTCTTTCCCTCCACGGCTTGCTCAAGGGTGGTGAGGGACTCTGTGGTGAACGAGAGGCTTCTTTGCACCCACGTTACTCTGCTGGGCCTGGAGATGAAAGTGTAAACCTAAAAGCAGTAGTAGAAAAGTAAAGGTGCCATAAGTGTAAACCTTTTGGAACCAAGGGTAGGAAGGCAGCCACGCAGTGCTGTGGGTCCAGGGAGGGTGTCCTGGCCCGGAGCAGGACCAGGGAGGGCTGCCGAGGGTGGGTACCGTGTTGCTGCATGGCAAAGGCTGCCATCCCTGGGGCCTGTTGGGGGGATACCACCCACACGTACACCCCCTGTAAAACTTCCAGCTTTCTAGATCCCAGGCCTCATTTTCACTGATCTGTATCTTCCCCCAATCCTCTTGTGGATTGGAAAGTGTCCTCTTTTCCGTGATGCACCATGCACGTACTGCAGTATGCTCAGAGATACTCTTGGATGAGGACACGTGGTCATTTGTACCCCATGGTGAAATGGTGAGAGAAAAGCGGAAAGGACTTAAAAGATATGGGCCTTTCCAAAGGGCACAGAGTGCAACATACCGTGTAATACAAAAATACCTGGTCACTCCTAACTGTAGAAATGTCACCAGGTCAGCACTGGTTCCCCCTCAGCAGTGCTCCAGAAGCTGGCTTCCCACTGACCACCAGGATATCAACGTGGAGTGTCCCCCACATTGATGTGAACAAGGCCATCTTCCAGCAGGGCCTGAAAACCAAATGAGAAACAAGGGTGCTAAGATGGCTGCCTGGGAGGGGGGTGCCCCTGCCAACATGGAGGTTCTCCTGTGGCTGTGTTACACAGGTGTAACGATACCTGGTCTAGACAAGGGGTGGACTCCCTCTGCAGCTGGAGGCTGGGTTTGTTCCTGGAATCAGAACTGCCGACACCCCGCTCTGATAGACTCCTCCCTCAGGAGCACCCAAAGCCACCAGCACCCCCATTTCTCATGCGAAGCAATGGTTCAGAGAGAGTACTTGCCTGCTCATCACGCTTCTAGCTGAGCCACCGGCCCTCGTGGAAGTCAAGCTGGAGTCCCAAATAGCATCCCTAATGTCTTCTCCTGTTCCCAGTGGGGACTGAACCCAGCATCACATTTGGTGCCTCCGATGACGACTCCATCACATGTTGCCTACGGGTCAAGGAGGCCCTTCTCTGTACTTACTCCTTGAGCATGAGTTGCCGTAATTTTGCCTGTGCCGCAGGCTACCGAGCACCCCTTTCAGAGTAGCTTTGCAAAGCTGTTGTGCATCCTGCCCATAGGGAAGAAGGGCACAGATGTCCTCCCAGGAGGAGGTGGCACCCACTGCCACGAGGGCTCCATCTTCTGCCCTGGCCATGACGTTTGGAAGAAGGGACCCGTTCACAGGCCCTGGCACGTGGTGTGAGAGTAGATAAGATGGGTGACACTGTGTGGGACGTATTCACAGAGCTGCAATGGTCTCCACAGGTGTAAGTCATCCAGACAGTACAGGCACACGAGAATGCTTTAGGTGCCAGAAGAAGTCCAAGGCACAGATAATGTGTGCAGTCACAATTTTGGCCTCAGGGCTGACGGGAACATTTAAGGGACCGTGTACGCAGTCAATATTACTGCTTTTAGCCTATCGGCTTCAATTTGTCTTCAACAACTGCCTCGATGGCCAGAGTACCGAGTTCAGTGAGGCTCCGAGGCTGGAACTGTTCCTGAACAAAACCGTTGACAGCCGCCGGGACCTGGCTGTGTGTTTTATCGCGCTCCCTGCCGTAGATGTTACTCTGAACGCCTTGTAGATGAAGAGTAGATGTGGGAAAGCAGCAAGAGCAGTGTGCCCCATGAGGGAAGGCAAGCTGGGAGCTGTGGGCAACCACAGGTGGGGCGCAGTCCCATGGCCCCGATGCAATGATGGCACAAAGTCCCACAGCCCCGATAGAGATGGTGGGGCACAGTCCCCTGGCCCCCGGCGGGTGGGCAGAGCAGGGTGGTGACAGCCACAGCTCCACTGCCAGCGCAGCTGTCCCCAGACAAAGGTCAGTATTGAGTGAGGCCTGAGGCCACCCAGGAAGTCTTGCAAGGGCCTGGGAGCTGCGAGGGACGGGACACCCCCTGCCTCTGCTGTACCCCCAGAAGGCCTGTGCCGAAATGGAGCCCCTGTGCCACAGGCAGGGGCCGGGGACAGGCCCCGGGGCAGCTTGGGCCGACTGGAGCCGGCAGGGCCCGGTGACGGCCTGCCCTCCCCTCAGGTGGCGGCCCCTCAGGGCCCTGGCTYCCCGTCCCACAGCCTGCCCGCGGGGGACATGCCCAGGCCCCTGGCTGGCTGCTTGGGCGGTGCGAGCCCCAGGGCGCCGTCCCCCAAAGGGACACGGGTGGCTTTCAGAGGGTGAAAGGCTGCAAAGCCCCCCAGCAGCGAAGCGGCCCCRCCTGATGGCGACGCAAAGGTACACAGTGCCCTCGTCCCTGGCCAGCAGGGTCTGGGGCACAGCAAGGGACGCAGAACCAGGGGAGAGGGAAGATTTTGGTGGCGAGGGCTCCTTGTTCGCTGTACTCCAGAGCGAGGTGTCAGGGGACTCGGCAGGCTGGTAGGGCTCAAAGCATAGCCATTTCCCTCTATTATTGAAGTTTTTTTATCTGTGAGTTATTATTCCCTTGGCACCAACAGTGGTCTTAGCGCTATATGTGGTACAAAGAAAAGACAGGGCCGGTGCCAAATGGCTTATTGTTTAAAATGCAGATTTATTTTTTTTCCTCAATGTGAATCAGAGAAAACCAGAGGAAAGAAAATAGTATGAACCCACAGAGGAGAGACAAGGCTTTATTTAATTATTTAACCCAGTAATGCATCCAGGATCTCCAGATACCACTGAAGAAATGAAGCATTAGTGGATATTAGACTGGGAAAAATAGGGCCTCGTGAGTCCCGTTTTGGACGATGTTCATTCCCCACGCACGGAAAGGCAGAGGAGAGCGGGGCTGCCGGTGCTCTGATGGCGGGCCCTCAGGGGTGAGGGGCTCACAGACCCTCCCGCAGGAGAGTTTCCCCCTGAGGATCGGGGAATCTCAGAAATCATGGGCCTGCACGGTGTGTGGGGCTGTCCCAGCCCCGTTTCCTAATTTCTAAATGCTTCATCGGGGTCATTTCTGTCTGTTGTGCTTAGCTATTTCAGTGCAGCGCCTACCTTGTTTAAGCTTAGTACATTTCCTGGCCTGCTGCTGCTCTTCATCATGATTATACCGGGCGTGTCATTTCAGTGTTTCAGAAGAAAGAAATTGTTAATGTAATAATTAGGGATGTAAATTACACCTGATTTGTGCCTGGCCTGTTYGGATATCAACCATGTTTTAGGTCTGGATTAATCAAGTCATAATTAAATCCATTTTTAATATTAGCAATAACTGAAGCATTGGTGGTATTAAAGTAATACAAAAATGCCCTACTTTCAGGGAAAATAGAGGTAAATATAATTATTCACCTCACAACAGTGAAATATTAATAAACCACAAAATGTAAATTTACAGTGACACGTAAGGCTTCACACATAGTAACACAAGTGAAGCTAGTTTCTGTAGCAAGACCTTGTCTGCCTGGAGTACATTAGGTTGGCAGACTGAAAATTAATGCAGAAGCTACGGTTAATAATGGGCTATGGGGTTTTGTTTTTAAATTAAATAGGAAAAGGAATAACACAACTGCCGTACTGGCCCCAGTATTATTTATTTTGCGATTTTAATCCACTGTATTTTATACTGTCCCCGTATGTTCAGTTTTCAGCGTGCCACAGAATTTTTTATGGACAATTCACAAGTGCAGATGTTGCTGCGGACCAAGAGGGGCTGCTGGCAGTTGGGCCTTTTACCACCTCAGAAGACATGTGAAGCAATTTGGAACCACACGATGTTAGCTGAAATGCTCTGTTAACATGGTAAGCAGTGTTACAAGTACGAGCATTGGACAGAAATTCACATCTTGAGGTTCCTGAATGTGTCCGTTAACTGTATGTCTCCAAAGAAATTTTTTCATCCTGTCTGTAGACTTTAATAGCAGGATAGCAAATACTAGACTGTATTTTGTTCCAGTTTGGGGCTATGATTGTGCCCTTTCTAATTCCTATAAAAATCCATCAAAATGTGGCCTTATCATAAACCTATGAAAAAGTTGAGTATGCATATGTTCAGTGGATACTCTTTATGGATTTGCAGATAAACTCTTTGGAAATTTTATCAGACTATTTTGAAAATAAATTGATTAACGTTATGAAGCACTGTGTTGCTACAATAACTGATGCCATGGAAGAACCCATGTGGAAATTGCTAATTCTAGCGGCATGGCATGCACAGCCTGCATACGGTGCCATTAACGAGTCCTAGGGCCACGCACCAAATGACGGCAACAAAACAAGTGGCTGCATGGCAGTTTGCTCAGTGAATGCGATCCGCTTTGTGCACGGGACCAGGCAGGGGCCCTCTGGAAAAAATGGCATGTGATGAAGTAATTAATGCCTGTGTCAAAAATGTGTGCTGAAGAAGCTGGCTGCAGCTACAGTGCTGATGCTCTCCTGTTCAACACCACAAGCGGTGCTGATGGAATGGCTGCCACTGCCTGGCTCTCTGTGTTGGCGTGTCTATGAGAGGTGGAGGGCGTGCAGCACCGTCCCGCATCTTGTCCCGCAGCAGTACTTTTTCCCTCCCAGCAGGGCAGTGACTGCCCAGGAGCAGGGGAGAAGGGTGCAGGCTCTGCTGCTCAGCAAGTTCATCGCGTGATGGCTCTGCACAAGCAGATAAAAAGAGCCATGTTGGGGCCAGGAGAATAATTAAGACAGAGGTCTTTTCTGAGCTTTTTTTCTGGTGAGTCATTTTTAAAGGAACGAGGCTGAAACCACAACATTATTGCCAATGACTCCTTTCATGGGTGTTGCCTTTCTTTGCTTGGATATGCTTTAAGCAATGTGTAGTGAGAGGTAATTTAAAAAAAATGGGTATTTTTGGCACTGAATCGAGAACATATCTGTGTTCTGCCCAGAGATAATACCTTGCAGTTGTTTCCCCCCCGCTTCACTTATTTGCTATTTAAGACTGAAAATGGGCAGAGGACTGTAGGCCACACACACCTATATAATATTACACTTCACTTTATTCATAATAGTGTTTCAGATATTGAGTGCTAAACCACCAGAATAGAAAAGCGAGTCAATAGTTTTCACAAGGTCAGAAATAAGAAGATAAGACCTGGTGAGTTTCTTTAAAATAGTTTAATGCCAGGAAGCCCAGCTTGTGCTCTGTGAAGCTGCACCGTGTATGAAACACCACTTGTGTGTGACTATGCCGATAGTCAGTGGAGGTATCAGTGAGCTAGCAGTAGTAAATTCAGGGACCCTTCACCAAAATGAAGTCCGGGTATTGCAGAGCAGTTCTAAGAAAAAACCTTAGAGGTGTTTGTTCCAGGCAGAGGTGGTAGCGGCATCTATTTTTAGGCTACATAACACATGCCTGTGAAAAAGTTACTACTGGTCTTTTTTGGGAGAAAGTGTAACACCCTCAGTGTTTGAGATGTGTCAGGATTTAGGTTGGGTGAATTAGAAACTGGTAAACATTGTTATTTTTCTTCTTTCACTTGCAACTGCTTAAATAAACAAGAATATTCTCTGTGCCTAGGGCCACGCTGCCCTCAGAGCCAGGGAGTGGAGCCTCAGCTCGGAGACCATGCAGAGTTGATGGATCATAGTGGAGGACCAAGCTTGTCTTCTCAGCCATGCCTTAGAGCCACACCATCTAAACCCTGTTGGCATCCCATGAGGTAGGAGCTTGCTCAACACCAAACTGGGGGTGGGAATGAAAAAAAAAGGCTTATGAAAGGCTTCTAGACCTACCCAATGGTACCAGTATGCATCCGCACATCTGTGACGGCACACCCTTGAGAAGAGGTGGAGACAACTGAGATGACTAGATTGGGCCAAGATAGTATAATTATTTTCCCTCCTGCTAATCTTGTAGATGAAAGAGATGTGATCTAGAGCTGCCATGTTAGTTTTTGTGATGAAGCAGGGGTGGAACACAGTTGAACTTAATAAATTGTATAGAATAAACCCCCAAACCACTGAACTGTTTGCTTCTCCCCTCCCCGCAAAAAAGTGGAAAAATGAAGCACAAAAAAAGCTTATAGTTCCCATGCAACCTGTAATACCTCCCTTTGTGCTTCCTTGTTATATTCTGCTTCATTCAGGAAACAAGGCAAAAAACAAGGGGATAGAACTATGGTTGAAGTACTTGACTTTGCGACATCAGTAACTATTTTTATGGCTTAATTATATAGTTAAATATATATATTTTCTATAGTTTGTAGTTTATAATTATAGACATTTTTAAGTCTCTTCTGCTTCACAAGTATGTATGGGCTACGTCACATTTGCAAGGAACCTTGAATCTGTAGTACATTGTGTAAATGGTAAATATTTTTAGTAGTTAAATCCCATAGTCATTGGGTCAAAATTCTCATTAGAACTAAATTCTTGTTAGAACGAATGGGAGGTTTAAGTAAGGACTGAAAATTTTCACCATGGTAAAACTTCTGGGGTCAAAGAAAGAGGAACCAAGAAATTTCTTAAGAAGAACCTCAAAATCCTTGCTGCAAACTTTAGTGGCAGAAGTCTGAGGGGATGAACTGGAGGAAGAAATTTGGCCTTTGCAGATCAAAATGCTTTTACTGATGTCTTCAGGAGTGTTTGGAGTGTCCTATCCCCTGTCCTTTTGTCACAACAGCTGCCCACTTCAAAAATGCCCATTTCAACAGAAGACACAAGGCTTTCCTAGAATTGAGGGTGGGACTGCATGACACATCCTGAGGGATGTGTCCAAGTCCTATGAGACATCTGGTTAAAAAATTGTAAATTTTTGCTGCTGACTTTGATGGGATTAAAGAGGTGTTAAAACAACCGACATCTTACCTGGATCTCAGCTGAAGTCTGTGAGCCAGTGAGAAAAGCACACAGTTCTCGGGAGAGCAAGGACATGCCACTTCCATCACCTGTTCCTCTGGCACTTCGTTTTAAGCTTTGTGACACTTCAGCACTCTACAGTTGACATTTCTTTGTCAGCTTTTTCCCTTAACATTATTCTGCTCTTTTTTTGCAGTTGAAATGTATTGTTTTTCCTTATATATTTATCAGTGTGTTTCTTTAACAACAAAGAATAAAACATTTGTCAAGGTCTGGCCCTTATGTCTTTTAAGCTGAGGATTTTATACCTCTTCCTCAAGTCTAACGGAGTGTGTAAGAGTCCAGCACACTCTAATCAGAGGAGGTTGTACAAGTCAGTGCTGCATTGTCAGTAGTTTTGGAAAACATTGTCGCTATAGAAATTCATAATGACTGTCGAATTCTGTGCTCACGTTTTCTGTCACAAGAGATCTGCACTGCAATAAGAGGTCTGAGGACTGAACAATGTGGATGGCAGGAATATAGTGTAAAATATGGATATCATGGACTGGCCAAGATCAGTAGGATTTTGTCATAAGATCATAGGATTTTGTGTTTTCCTGAGAGGAAGGTGCAGAGAGGGAAAAAAACCCCCAAACCTAATTTTCAGTTAACCTTGCTAACTAAACTTCTGAGTGTACAGTCAGAATTACAGTTGTGAGCTATGCAATCTATTTTCTAACATCTAGCAGGTAGCAATTGAGCTCTTAATTGACTCAGAACCATTTCTTTCCACAAAACAGTTTCATCTTAGCAAGAAGTAGCTGAAGGTATGGTGTCTCAATGTAACCAGCCTAGGGAGTAGTCAGTGTGTGTTGCCTTGTCCGGTTTAGGAAGGTGTTTTAGGGATGGGTAGTTTCCCTGTTTGCAGGACTGTAAGTTGTTTGGCCAATGGGATCTCTGTTGCTGTCACGTCCAGCTATTACTAGCACTCAACAGTGTTCACAGCATTTCTTTGAAGCCCAGAAAATCGAGAGATGAAGATTGCTACGATACCAACACCTAATCAGCTACAGCCTCTCTGCTGGCAGAAGTCTGACCTTTTGCAGTTCCTGGGCAGTCTCATTATGTCCAGCCTGTCCACAGAAACAAAAATTGTGCTTTCACCTTTCTTCCATTCTCAGATATGACCAGTTTTGGAACTGATGGCTTGAGAGTTTGGAGGGAAATTCTGAGAGAGCATATTAGGATTTATGTAAGTAGGAAACGTTGTTCAGAGTAAACCAGAATGTGACTCTAAAGAGGAATTGTTGTGCCAGAATCACGTTTTTCAGGGATGCTTCTTTACAGAAGAGAGATGTCTCTTTTGGTTTATCTGAACTAATTTTTACAGTATATAAAGCAAATTTAGAAAATAGCACTCTTCTTCCAGAATAATAATATTCACAAAGTTATTCTAGAGTAGACTTAGAGTAGACTCCCTTTATCAATAAACTTCATTTTAGAGGCTAAATCTATAGGGACATATTGTGAAGTTTATGATAAGTAGTGTAGTTTAGTAAACATACATCCAGTACAGTCTCATTTCCACAGAAACAAAGGAACAAAATTAATATAACTTCACTAATTTCAGTACAGTTTTACTAAGAATAAGTTTCATCTATTGCCTCAAAAATATTTGTTCTTGTATTTCCGTGGAAAGAGAATATAGGAGGGAGAAAAATATTCTTCTGTACTTCTGTGAATTCCTATTAAAATTTGGTTTACTTTCTTATTCCCTAGTGGGAATGGGTATGTTTGATTTCAATTAAAACGAAATGTCATCATTTTAGGACATACTGCATAGTTTTAATGGGTATGCAATACCTTAGTCCGTTAGGGAGAAGACAGTGGATTTGGAAAAAGGCCAATAGGTACGGGGGATGTTTCGCATTCACGGTGAAAATATGTGCATGCATGTATTCTACCAGCACACTGCAGGGGCAGTGGGTTTCCTCTTGCCTGCTTTCCTTTGTAATTGCAGGGTTTAGGGCTATCTCTGTTAGACCTTTCTGGTGATGGATTTCCTAAATCCTTCAGCCTCATCATCAGTTTCATGGGTCTGAGCAGTCATGGCCCAGTTGGAAATGCTGTGTGCTGTAACCATCCACTGTGTTCGTTGGCAGCAGTGGTAGTCGGTGATATTTTGTTCTTTGTACGACTGTACAGTATGTTCTGTAAGTGAGGAAAGTCCACACAAGTGAATTTTAACATACAAAAATCTTTTTTTAAAAAAAAAGTATTCCGTTCAAAGCCTCGTCCTACACGCTATTTTTTAATTCAGAAGAGGTTTTCCATGTATTTTATTTTTTTGCCATTTAGGTTTGTCATGTAAAAATTTCTTTTTTGAGTCAAACTGCAATGAAGTTAGTTCTGTCCGTTTACTTCAGTCAAGTAAATGGGCATATGTAGGTAGTTATGGAAATACATAGGTCGTGATGACAGCTTGGCTAAGAATACAAAATGTGCAATAAAGCAATTTCTTATAAAGATTTCAGCGGGTATCTTTAATATTTCCTAAAGAACCAGCATCTGGAAAAAATGTTTTTCCCCTGGAAACATTTTTAAATTTTTTTTTTTTTTCATGAAATGATAGGGAAATGTTATTTGGAGGTGTATCATAGCTGATTTACTTAGTGAAAAGCCAGTAAAACAAACATTATTGTTATTGTTTGTCTACTGCTTGTCATCTAGTTGCTGACTAAAGTACAGCAAAATATTCTACTTAATATAATTTATGGCTTTCCTCACAAAGCTGACAAATCAAGGTAGGAGATGTTTGGAATGAGACATGCCACCTAAAATGTCCATTTCACACTAACACAAACAAAAATGTATGTGAAGTGTCTAGCCTTCTGGATGAATTCAGTGTGCCGATGAGTGTCATCACTGACAATTTGCATGTGCTGTCATTTTGCAGGACCAACCCCTTTGTTAGGGTAATAGAGGTTATTTCTCTTTAGATTTTGAATTGAATCAACATAGTATATGTATGAAACAAACTGTTCTTTTCGTCCTCTGGGTTTTATTGCTTTTCTGTTCTTTCTTCTAATTTGGAATTTGTGAGTAGTCATAAATATAACTGCATGGATATCAGAATTACCAGTTCAAATACAACTCCATTGTAATGTTCGAAGACAAATCTTATTTTCCAAGTAAAGGAAGAAGCTTTGAGCTGTGAGATAACATCATAACATAACTTTTCATAAAAGATGTATTTGAAAAGTTTAACTCTGAATGTGTTTTGGGAAATGATGTCAAAATTTCAACTAATTTTTTAATTCTATTTTAAATTGCTGTTTCAAATATGGATGATAAAATTTCTTGATCACCCCCTACTATGTCAGAAAAACACACCATGTAATTTCTTCCATAAAGTGTGCGAATCATCTTAAAACTACCTGGAATTTTACTGTATTGCTCTCTTTGGAAATCTGCTTCAGAAACTCAGTCCTTTGATTGATATTAAAAAAGTCTTTTAATTCCTCCTATAAACATAAGCATGACAATATTTTTGTTATTAGTATCATCCTGTAACTTAAGTAGTGCTTTCTCTCTTGTGTTTGCTTCTTGAGTTTGTTTATGACTAATAACACTAATCATGCTAGGATAAATGTTAAGTTCCTTACATGATAGATTCTTCATTCTCTTCTAAGTAGCCTTTCTCTGCCTTTTTTTCATCTTGAATCCATCTTTTCGGAACAGGCTGACTAGAATTGCATACAGCGTTCCACACGTGGCCCTTGTAGCATCTTGTACAATGCAATTAATGGTTGCCTACGTCTGCTAGAAATAACCTGGATCACATCTTAGGATCACTTTGATTTCTTACAACCATAACATATTGATAACTGATATTTATCTTGCAGTTGAGTAGTATGTCCAGATCATTCTCCTGTATTATTTCTAACTGTTGTCTGTCAGGTTATAGCCTTTTTGATATGATTATCAAACAGGTAGACTCATCTTACCTAATCTTAGCAGGCTAGGTGTGGATCCTCAGCTCTAAAAGAGGTGTCAACAGTAGCTGTGATGAATCGCTCTCTGGAGGGTTCCCTATCTAGCTGCATTTGACTAGAGACCTGTCTTCTGGATGGCTCTGTTAGATGAGGTGAATCACTCACTAAGTATATTTTTCATTATATATTATTAAACCTAATCTCCTTTCTATTGCTTTGGCCTTCATTGAGCAGATCTTCCAGTATGATGCTCCTGTCACTGCCATTACCTCCCTTAATTTGTCACTGGAACATTTCATTAGCGTACTCCTCCCCTTACTGCAGAGATCATTGTTGAAATAAGCAGTAAGATCAGTTCCAGCACTAATCCTTGATGAATATTGTGTGTTATATTCAACCAGTACGTTCAGAAAACTTACTGTCAGCTCCTCTTTTGTTAGTTAAACATCATGTTTTTTCAAGCTAACTAACACTTTTTCTGTGTTAGATTATCAAACACTTCCGAAGTCCAATCACACTAGATCTAGATTGCTTAAATCATAAGGTTTCCTATCCGAGGAAAACATTAGATTTGTCTAACATGATCTGTCTTTCCTAAGTCATTCTCCCACTTAGGTCCATGTGCTTAATTATTGTTTTCTTCAAAACTGATTCTTAAACTTTGTATATTAAAGTCTAACTAACAGTTTGGTGGCTGCTCAGCTTTTCCTAAAAGATGCCCACATTTGCCATGCTTCAATAACATGTTTGTGCTACTTGTTTGATAGACTGATGATTTACTGTGCCAGCTCTTTAAATCATCTGGGCTGGAGATCATCCCCAGATTGAGCACATTAAAGTTTTTGAGTACTGCTTCCATCTCAGATGCGATCATTTTAATTTCTATGACTTCATTCTCATTAGCAGTTTTGTCTGTATTTTTGGCATTGAACTAATATTTTTATCTGTGCAAAGGTAGGACAAAGCTTGCAAATTCTACAAGTCATATTGCTGTTGTTTCAAACATCTTTTTCATGTAAATGATGACATTTGAATGGAGACTTAAGATTTGGAAGTCTTTTAGTTAATTCTAGCAGATACTGAATTAGATATTATGGACCTTTTTCTAGGAGGCACTAGAAACTTGAATCTTATTGACCTCTAAGGCAGGAAAGAGTTCCATGGAAGGTTTTAGTATCTTGTGCCAATAGTCAATGGGAGTAGTCTTTTCCCAAACGTCATGGGAAATAAAATATGAATTTATTTCACTATTTCAAAAAGTTACCATTTTCCTCAGTATCTACAGAACAGCTGTCTGTCTTCTGAACAATTTCAATCAAGAAAAAATACTCTAAAGAAACACTGGAAGAAGAGTTAGCATATGGAGCCTGGGCTCAGGCCACCGGCAGCTCTAAACCCACAGTTACTGGGTGGTGCTGATGTGCTGCAGCTAATGTCTTCAGAGAGATGGGACAAGTGTCACAATTCACGCAGGAACAAATTTGCTGAATCGATAATGGAAGAATGCTAAAGAAAATGTATCCACTTGGAGATTTTATATTCTTTCTTCCTAGAATTTAATTGAACAAGAATAACTTAGTTTCTTGTTTTTGTTGAAATCAAACATGCTTGTTCTTCACTTGCAAAAATAGGAAACTTCTTTCGAAGTGACACTCTTCATGAAAGAATACAAGCGTGCAGCTGCTGTATGACTAAGTGATTAAAAACCTTAGTGATGGCTAATTCATTGGAGGTGATATGTTTACACTCAAGGCCAAGTATCATAAAAATAGCTGCTTAGTTTTTTTTTTTCTTAATGTGAAGTAAACCACCAAATAGTTTTGAGTAGGTCTGCAAGAGTTTTCATATCCAGTTCTGCCCAGCTGAAGTCAGGCTATGACAACCGGAATTGTCTTATGTCTAATATTCCTCTTTGGTACATGAGTGTCCACCCTCATAGTTTTTACATGAAAAATTATTTTAAACTATCTAGGGCCAAGGCGAAAGTTCACAACATTTTATACAGCCTGCTTAAAAAATGCTAAGGTAGATGATATTTTCTTGGCCCATATATCATGTGGAGGGACCCTTTTAGAGAGTTTATGAGATTTAATAGTCTATTCACCCAAATGGTATTATTTAACATATTGAGTGTTCTTTGAAGTCTCTACATTGATGGTGGAAAATTGTTGTTGTTATTATTATATATTATTATAATATATTACATATATTAAGAACATGTTGTTGTTGTTATATATTATTTTTATTATTGAGCCCAGACACATAGAAGATCATCAGAGGTCCTTGGGTTTGGGTACCGTGTACTGACATACATTGCTTGTCCTTATAATCTAATTAAAAGAAGATGTAAAAAATACATGGGAATAAGAATAGAAAAGGGATGAAGAAGAAAATAATTGAAGGAATACATGGTGGTTGGATTAGTTATTTTCACAATTAGCTACTTGAATTAGCTACTTGACATGCAATATAGAAGAAAGAATAAAGGGTTATCTCTGACAAGGACAGTTTTTAGTGAAGCTGCTACTGTAAGTGTATTATGCTTTAAATATAAAGAGCTTCAGGTTTCAGTTAAATGGATTTTGATTCTGCTTATTTTTCTAATGCTAGATTTGTTTCATTTCCATATTAAGCCCCTTATATTAAACCACGCAGTATATGATAGAAATGTCAACCTTTGTTTCAAGTGTAACAGAGTTTTCTGGGAACAGCCTGGGACATAATCTAACTTTAAAAAAAAAAACGTGTATTTGTGCTTAATAAAGAGACTGAACATAAAATCCTATGTTTGATTTAAATATTGTGAACTGGAAACACAGGTATATTATTTCTAGATCTAGGAGAAGGTCTGCTTTGCCATCGATCGGCTCATAATTTTACCAGTGTTTTCTCCGGCATGCTTATCAGAGGTTTGATTATATCGATCTATCTCTGTTTTGCTAAGTGGACTGCTGTATCAGCAGGGGAAAATAAAGAGAATAGCTATGTGAAAACTGCCTAAAAAGTCTATTAGTATTTGGTCAAAATTAAGTTGATTATTTGGGATGAATATGAGGAAGGAAAATCTGCTACAATTCATTTTCATGGCAAACTAGTTTCAATATTTTGGAGGGAACCAAATTCCATATTAAACTAAAGTTGGAAGTAGGTCTTTGTTCATCCACTTAGGAAGAAGAAAGATGACAATGGATACATGTAACCATATAATTATGGAGAGATATATATGTGTACATATTATATGTATGTATTTTATATATATATTGATATATATATATGTACATGTTWTATATATATATATATAGGTATTTATAACCAGTCGAAATTACTAACACATCTGAAATTGCAGGTGGGGTGTGTGAGATACTCCTTCACAGATTAACTCCCTAAAAATGTCGGAATAATGAATATTACATAAACAATCACAAACTTTATTTTGCCTTACAAAAACTGTGAGAGTTGTTAGAAGAATGATCATTATAGTGTTCTGTTGATGGTGGAAGCAGGGAACTCACTGCATAAAATACGCATTTTTTCCAGTTCACATAATGAATTTAGGTGATCAGGGGCTGTCAGATTTTTATGTAGCACAGCAAAAATATCAAATAAAATAGAAGAATTTATCTGGAACATGCTCTCCTTCATCATAAATAGATTTTCCCTAGAAATTTTAGAACATAGTTGAAAGCAATGGGAAGATTTCTGGGAGTTCATTACAGTGATAGATTAGTAGTTTGTCATGAGACTACCACTGGAAATTAAAGATGGCAGTAGAAAAAAATTAAGTAACTTCTCATAGAATTGTAAGAGAAAGCCTGTTAAAAGAAAATTTATTTCAGAGATTAAAAAAAAAGAAAACCAGAAGCACTATTCAAACAGGTTGTTGTAAAGATTCTGCAACCATGCAAAAAGTTTAAATTGAGCTTGTTGATGTTAGTAGAATAGTTTCTCATTGTCATGGAGGGCTGGTCTCATCTTGGAAATTTCAGTAAATGTGAACTGATTTTGGGGGGGGATAGTTTGAAAAACTATTGCAGCAATCCACCACGTTCAATCTAATTTTGACTACAGTGGGATTTAGCTGGGTTTGTACCTTGTCTCCTGTAAATTATCCCTGATAATTTCTGCTCTTTTGGGCCCTGTAGTGCACATGGCAATCCACAGCTGTGAAATGTGAGTGTCCGCTGGCTTGCAAATGCTGCCAATTTAGAATTTCAGCACTTTGCACGTACTCTCTATGCACTTATTTGTGCAATGTTTGAATAATCATAGAGTAAATACAGAAGAGGAAATACATATGTTGAAAGAGTAAATATATGTGCATCTTCCACGTCATATTTTGAATATTATCAAAAGCAATAAAATATCTTTCAGTACTCGATGGAGAACTGGAGTGCTTCATGGAACACTGTGAATGTTAGTGTGTTTCCTACTATGAAGGTGGTCAGAAAATTTTAGTGAATTCTACATTTCAGAGAGTTTGGTCAGCAAAAGCAGGTAGTGGGACTAAATCAGTGAAGTGAACTGAGAACGAAAAAGGACTCAGTCAGCTTTGTAAATGTTTTTTGAAAGTGTGAACAGGCCATCATAGAGTTAAGTATTAAACATGTATGTAAACCAGCGATATATGTTACAAAAGTAGGATTTTTCATTCTAGTACAGTTAATTAAAAAACTTAACGTAAAGAGAAAATAAAATCCTCAAGGAGTCTTTCAATGGATGCCAAAACGTTTGGGGAAGAACTACCCAGAGTCCATACCCTAGCTTTCAGGAAATACGTTTAGGGCTATTTTCTGGATTCTTAGTTTAAACTAACTGTTCTTGGTAATGACATAAAGATGCTATATCAAATTTGGCAGCATATATATTTAGATGACCAATGAGACAGTTCAAAGAACTGCAAGACAATCTGTTCAGCTGTCTTTGGCTACTGCTGTTTTGGCTTCTGGTTAAGTCCACCATTTCACCCAAGGCATCTGGATTTAGTAAAGCAAGAGCAGCATGAACATGCAACCATAGCTGACCAAACAACAGCAGCAAAGTCTATTGTAGCTGCATATCTTACCGAACCCACTATAAATCACAGGTCTGATCCTCTTGACTATTCAGAATCCAGAGAAACCATCTGGCCAACATTCACACTTTTGGCTAATAAGTACCTTGGAAGCTCTCCCACTATTGTGTCATGTGGACGAATATGCAAGGCAGGATGATTATATTCTCACTCTACAGGATGAGAATACACTCTGCAGCCTCACTCTACAAACTCTTTTCTGTTTAAATTTCACGTCCACTCAGGAGCTTATCACTGTCAAATTCGACGTACTCACCCTTGGTTACCAATATCACCATCCTTCCCGACAAAACAGTGACTCTGTAGGTCTTTGCTGAGTTTTCTATCTCACGCTTTGCACAGTGTCCACTGTCACTGCAAAAAATCACCCAAAATCCTCAGAGATCCCATCAAACAAAGTGTTATTTTTACAGCCGCAAGCTCTGAGTGGACGTCCTACCTCCTTCCCTTTTCCTAACAAAATGGCTCCTCCGCTCTTTTGAACCCTTTGCTCTCACAGTTGGCTTTTGCATTGAGTTTCTTTCTTTCATATGCCTTCTTTTCAGGATTTGAAGTTGGGAAAAAATCTATCTTCTTGTAAGAACACATTCAGTATGAAACCAGATGCTTACTTCCTTCCATCTATTTTCCACACCCCAGGCTTTACTCAGAGGATTGCAATGAAACAAGCATTCTCAGCAGATGTCTTTGGACCACTGCAGTGCTTTCCATGGCAGTAGAGCAGCCTTTACTGTAACAAAGCACTCACTTTTCTTATGCACAATGACAAGAAGACACTTAAATATCTGCTCAGAAGTAGGGACATGAGCAGTTTTATCTCCGTGGTTTTACGCACACACGTATGTGCTTAACTCTAAGGGTATATTTTTGAATGCCAGTTAAGCATGTGCTTCATGCTTAAACATTGTGTTGAATCAAGATGGAAACACACATGTGGTTAAAATTAAACATGTATTTAGTGCTCTTTTGGAGGCAAAACCTAAATTGCTATTTTTAGGCTCTGCCTCAGGAACTATGCCCTCTTTCCTTCCTATGACTTCAGTATCAAAGGAACCTCCTCTGACAAAATGTATTTTTCTTTATCTCGTTGTGGATTGCAGACATACTCTTTTTGGTGGCAGTAACTTCAGCTGTGATCTAAAGGAAAACCCCCTGAGTCTCTAGAAAGTTGAAGCTCACACACCTTGATAGAAGTGTAGCAAGAAGCTCACTGCATCGTACTGTTCCTGGCTCTGGGCAGCCTACAACAGTTAGCATCCTGTTAGCTTACCCTAGCTATGAGTCAGTATAGAAAATCTTCTTTTCCAGTACCCTACCCATCACATTTTTTTCCTACAGGTATAAAAAGTCAATGCCAAAGTATCACAAATCAGAAGAGTAATGCCATTTCACAGCAGTGCTGAAGCCCTGACTGTGTCAGGGAAAAGGAGAAGCAGGACTGAGGGGGCTGTAAACTGCAGTGTCTTTTATTAAGCCAACAGATAACTGGAAAAAGTTGTCATGTATGTCAGTAACAGTCCTTTCACCAGCTCTGGCATTTCACTTTCTTCCCTGCTTTGTTAATAAGTATGTATCTGTAAGGAAGGGATGTGATAAAAAGATTTTGTTCAAAAGTATGTTGGTTTTTTGTCAACTCTATCCGCTGTCTGAATTAAAAACGCAGACTACCTTTCCTTGCTACCTTGCCTTTGCCAGACCTGCAAGGGCAAAGAAAGAGATTTTGGTAGCACTTGGTRCAAACTAAAAGTCTGGAATGTTTAAGACAACGAAGACGGAACAATGGCTGTTAGTGTCAACAATGGCTGCTAGGGAACAACAAGATTCCGGGCATGTAAGCCACATGCCAAGGGCTCCAGGCAGTGGTGGTGTGTATCGTAATATATACAGCATATAAAACATGAGATCATTCTAGATAATTTTCTCTGTGAGATGCARTGAAACATGCAATTACATTTCATTGACATGTCATTGCATTACCTTTAGAAGTTCAGTGATGTGCTGTTGTTTGAAGCTTCCAAAAACTCAGATTATTTTTGTCTGTGTAAAGTGATGTAAAGGAAAGGAAGATTCTGTGCTTTATTTAGTGATTTTCCAAACAAGGGGTTTTGTTTGTTTGTTTCTCAGTTTTTAAATTGATAACAATACAATGTTGTTACAGTGATAAGACTCTGGCTTTCTCTGGTGAATGATTTAATACATGAAAAACAGGTTAACTGCTCCTTAATTGTCAGTCTTCAAGTTTTACCTTATATCTGGGTGGCATAGAAAATCCCTGCTCCTAACTTGTAACACACTGGTAAACTATGACATGATTGCTCAGATTGGGTTACCTGTGAAGATTAAATACAAAACTTTAGAGCACAACACTTGAGCTAGGAGACCTGCCTTTGAAGTCTGCATTACTTTTATCAGCCTCTAGTCCTGGTGTTGCCAACTGAGGAAATTCTTAGAAATTAAACTTTGAAATTTCAATTTCTAAAATTAAATTAATTTTAGAACTTGTACTTTAGAACTTAAGTCCAAAATTCTTCTTGAAGTAAGTGTGACAATGACTGGTATAACTAATGCCTTTTTGCCCCTCTGTTATATAAGATTAGGCATAATTTATTTTACTATTCTGAGCACTTGTATTTTTTGATAAACCACAGATTTCAATACTGTAAATACATAACTGTATCATATCCCATAGGGTCTTACCACCTCTTTCTTTGCCAACAGTCCTTTTTGTTCAGCAGATGCTAATTACATTTTTTCTCCAACTGACTAATTGAACAACACATTAAGTTGAACTCTGCACAAGTGTTCCACCCGTACTTATCTGGAAATTTCCTGCTTCTGTTTCAGAATGGTGCGAATGCTTTGTGCCCCAAAGTTTGGGTTTTTTCCTGGCTATATCAAATACTCTAATAATAGGCAATATTGGTCAGGTGTACTCTCCTTTTATTCACATAAGAATGTTTTAAAGACTTGTTTTGTTCAGATGTCCCTAGTTTTTTGGCTCAAGAGCAGGTCTGTGCTTTAAAACTTGTCTTTCACACTGGATCACACTCTGCTGCATCTCAAAGCTTCCTGCCTCTCGCACACACAACATAACAAAGTCCTCATGTTTGCAGTCAGGGTGACCTCTGACTGGCGTGACTTCAGCTGAACTTGCCGTATTGCTTCTTCCACGGAGCCCAAAGAACATTTGGCATAGATGCCGATTCTGAGGTTTATGGTTGTCCTTGATCAAATGCGTGGTGGTAGCCCATAGCAACTTCCAAGGCATCCAGGTCTGGAAGGATCCTGAGCACCCGATCCTGTGGCTGTGAGCACAAGGAATGATGTTTGAGCATGATAAACCTGAGTGTCCACGCTTCATGGAAAAACCTTTGTTTACCTGGGGTGAAGAAGTACAAAACACACAAGAGACATACATGAAAATGGTCAGATTTTGCCAGACCATAGTGAAGTTAAAGGCTGTAAAATTTACTTACAGGTTCCTGAAAGGAGATTCAGCTTTCAAAAGCTGACATATCTTCATGCTGTAATGAAAAACTTTCTGGTCTATTTAAGGCACGAGATGACTAGCTGAAATTACAGTTAAGTATTGCAGATAGAAATGTGAAGTTACTCATCAGTGCTACCTACACATGGGAGTCAGGCCACCAGACTTCTTCTGTTCTTTCAGATTATTTGCTTTGCTGTAGAATGAACCCCAGCCAGAGTGATATTTGTGCCAATATTTCTTTTTCTTTCGGATAATCTATTGTGTGGGATGAAATCTCTATTTCTGCAAATGTTTTAAGGATTAGAAATTCAGTCAGCACCAGGTTTTAAAAGTAGCTCTTCTGAAAAAAAGAGATAGGACACAAACAGAGACATAAGTCTGGCTATTGCTGAGCAGGAACCATACAAGCAGAGGAGAATACAATCCAAGCAAATCGGAGTGCCAGATCACTCGGTAAAACCTAACAATTACTGAAATAATAGACCAAAACATACTGAGTTGAATTAATCTCCATTGTAACTTCACTGATGTGAAGAAGTAGGCTGGATATGAATTTGGCTCGCTGTTCCCTGGTTAGTTGTTGCAGGCTCGCCGCAGAGGAGGCTGTAAGAGAGCGCGGTACGGATCGTGCCTGGCAGGCAGAGGTGGAAGGAGGGATGGGCAGGAGGGGCAGGGGGCACGCTGCACGTTCGACCGCTACGGTACTGTGTCCCTTCCTTCTGTCACAGGGTGGGGTATCCTGGGCACAACTTCTTCTGCACCAGCTCTCTGCTTCTCGAGTATTTCACCACGACTTACCCAGCTGTAAAGTATTTTTATATATGGGGCCTCGACCTTAATGAGTCAATAAAATGACTGTAAAGCAACTTCTTCAAAAGAAAACTGCACTTGTTCACTAAATCTCATGGAGAAAGGGTAAGAAAGTTCAGGTGACTGGCTCTCACCCCTTTTTGGCAAATTTTGATCAATTCCACTCAGCCCAAATATCTTCTGTGCGCACAGAGAAACAAAATACACCTCCGCAGGATGCTCCTCTGCCTGTCCCTGGCAGTGGCCCTTCTGCTGCTGCTGCTGCTGCTTTCTCCTCAACATGGTAATGTAACATAGACTGTGGCATTCCCTTCATCCTAGGTTTAGACCTTGCAAGTGTAAACATTGCTAGCTTAGCTGAGGACATAAAGTAAGTCTCCCTGCAAGTAATACCTTCTTTTCTATTTCCTTGGTAAGCCTTCATTTGGCTACTTCTGTATCTTGTTTTGCTTCATACAAAAACATTCTTTTCCTAAGATCCTCTTTGAATTATGCACATGAATTTAGGCATAATAAAAACTGTAATACACATGACATTAACAAAAAAATTCAGGTATATATTTGAGGCATACATATATATGTATATATAAATTCATTCACTTTTCACATAAAATATCATAATTAATGGACAAATTACATTCTAGACAAATTTGTCTTCCTCTCAATCTTTGCTTGTTCAAAATTATTTAAAATACATTGTACAAAGATACTTAGGTATCTCAACAGCTCTGCTTTCATTGGCTTATTCCTGGATTTAAGCTCCTAAATCACTTGGGCACTTTTACAAAACGTGTTCACCCAAAATAATCTTAAATAAAACCCACATTTTTTAAAAAAGCCTTTTTTTGAAGCTGTTTCCAAGTGACTTTAATGTTCCACATTATATAAAACACAATAATTAGATGTCTTATTAAAAAGAAAATATTCTTGTGTGCTATCATCTATTCATTCAATTATTCAGTGGAGTTTTGAACAATCAAGCCTAAAAAATGAAGGCATGAATAGAATGATGTTGTGAATGCACCAACTTCTCTATGTGGCCTTCATTATAATTGTCAAGAATAAAATTTACATAAATGGAGAATGATTTTTTTGTTGTTTTTTAATGTTCCAGGGTGACTCTTTTATCTGTGCAATGTAATCTTGGAAACAAGAGTAATTGAAAACATCAGAATACTATCAGAGTGAATATAGTATATCATACAAAAATGTTCATTTTGTACCTTTTATATTGTTGTAAAAGGAAACACTGAAATAATTGTCCACATAATTGTTTTGCTTACTGTTATTGAATTCCAAGAATATTAACAGCAGAAAGGAAGGGCTGGTACTTTGCCTTCTCCTGACCTCTTCCTCTGTGTATGTTCACAGATGATGAATATTGACAAAATTGTTATTAGTCAGAAGACATTCCATTTATCTAATGTCCCAACAAGCTATAGGGACTGTAGGGCATTATTGCCTGAGACTATTGCATGGAAGGAAAGTACAGTTCTTGCCTTCATGGCTGTGGAAAAGAGCTTGTACACTTGCACCTTCAGCATTCCAACTTAAGAAAAATGGGAAGATCCAGAATATCTGAATCTTTTTTACGTCATGTTGTTTAACTGTGTGTCTCTTGGCAAAAGAGGGAGAAAGTAATTCAAGGCTTAAAATGTGTATAGCTGCATGATTCCCAAGTAAAATTATTTTTAATATTTTGCATAGCAAAAATATAGATAATAGTGCTGAATTTATTGAATGATAGGTTC
This sequence comes from Phoebastria nigripes, assembly GCA_035582835.1. NCBI lineage: Eukaryota > Metazoa > Chordata > Aves > Procellariiformes > Diomedeidae > Phoebastria > Phoebastria nigripes. The sequence goes on from JAYKAV010003432.1 coordinate 2,317,805, forward strand.
TGAAAGGCACATCTCATTTCACTTTAAATTGCAAGAAAAGTTATTCATGAGGGACTGTGTTCAACATAGCACAGTTTATAGGTACCATCCGCATTTTTGCCAAGGGTCTCAATTCCAGCTTTGGTGAGCATTGGGGCATGCATTCACATGAGCGGGGAAGGGAAGAGCGCTGCTCTGCCCTGGCAGGAGCCCGGCCCTGAGGACCTGGTGATACCTACCCTGAGCGTGAACGTGCTTGTTGCAAAGTCTTACTGCAATGCTGCACATCAGCAGGGTATGCTCCTGGGTGCAGGGCCATCGACTCCCACTGATAATGGTGAAGAAAGGAACCCAACATCCAAAACAAAGTCATGTTCCCATGGAGATTTCTGGATTTTTAATAGTACCAGTGTAGAAAGATTAGAGAAGGAAGCAGCAGCCTTTGCTCCCTACAGATTTACTGTAATAAATGGAGTTATAAAGGAATGCAGGATGCTTATGGCAGCTAGGAAGGGGCAGTAAGGGAATGATTGATGCATGAACCCTTAACACAAAGAGCTTGGAAACTGTTGAGTAGGGAACAGCAGATCTCAGAGTTATGTTACACTTCTGGCAAAGGAGCTGGCACCATCTTTTCGGTTGATATCATCCCAGAAATTATTGTTTATCTTACCTAAAATAACCTGCTTTAATCTCAGACCAGATCATAGCACTGATTTAGTGATCCCCAACCAGTGAAAACACAAGCTTCTCTAACCAAGTGAGAACATGAATTGCTCTCATTTGAAGCCAGCCCTGTAACTGGTTTCCAGCCTCTTGTGTGGGCACAGGCAGGCAATCTGCATCTCCTTTGCCAAGAAACAGTCAGTCTAGTACCTTCTGCTTTATATTTACAAAAATATTTTTTCATCCACTCTCCAACCTACTGCTGAATTTTCGAGGTGTAGCATCTAACAGTCAAAATTGATGGTGTGGCTTATCTGAAGACGTACCCTGCTCAAGAAGAGCTGGTCAGTTATAGATTATGTTTCGAATCTAATTTATCAACCTGGCATCATTCAGCAAGTGATCAGGAACAATGAATAAGAACAAGATTGTGCTGGTTTTGGCTGGGATAGAGTTAATTTTCTGCATAGAAGCTAGTATGGGGCTATGGTTTGGATTTGTGCTGAAAACAGCGTTGATAACACAGGGATGTTTTTGCTATTGCTGAGCAGTGCTTACACAGAGTCAAGGYCTTTTCTGCTCCTCACCCCACCCCACCAGCGAGGAGGCTGGGGGTGCATAAGAAGTTGGGAGGGGACATGGCTGGGACARCTGACCCCAACTGACCAAAGCAATATTCCATACCATATGATGTTTTGCTCGGTACGTAAAGCTGGGGGAAGAAGAAGGAAGGGGGGACGTTCGGAGTGATGGCGTTTGTCTTCCCAAGTCACCATTAGGCGTGAGTGAGCGGCTCTGTGGGGCTTAGTTGCCGGCTGGGGTTAAACCATGACAAAGATCTTCATGCAAGTCAACTCATACACCATGACATTTCTGTTGAGAGAGTAGAGTCATAGCAGGATTAGTGGATAGGCTCCTGCTGAACTGTGAGATCTGAATTCCCCAGCTCTGTTGTTATTTTTATTCACAAGTTATAAGGGCAGCTGGTTTATATTCCACTGTGCAATTACTGCACAGACCTAGGAACAGCTTAACTTTCATCTTCATGAATTTGGAAAGGAAACAGTAATACAAAGAGCAGAAAACCCATAGCGGCATGAGTTTTCTAGCATCAAACCTCTGTTGGTCTTGGATCCCGATGAAGTGCTTCTTAGCACTGCAGGAAAGATTTACTCTTGACTCAGATATCTAAATTTAGGCTGTCTGCACTTTAGATGTTTACATGTGAGGTACGTGTCTCTGTTCACCCTAGTGTAGACACCTATGTTTGGCCATCTTACACCCACATATCTCCACGGACTATAAAGGCGTTCTTAAACTTCTAGCTCACAGCCCAATGACAGTGTTTGACAGGTTTGACAATCTCAGAATAGGTGAATGAGAAAGTGGCTGAGAGGTGACTTTGTAGCTGCACAATTTTAAGATGAGCTCAGGCAAGTTTTCTCAGGTTGAAAAAAAGATAGAGAAAGAAAATACTTGTCCTTATTTCTGTTACTAATAAATTCCCAGCTGTGACTCCAAACGAAACAATCCTGAAATTCCATGATCTAATTTAGTTTTCTTCACTCATAACATCTGTTTACTTTTTGCACCTCACTCACGACCAAATCCTAAGTGCCGTGCCTTTCAACCCAAATGTCCAGCGTGAGGAAGTGCGAGAGAGAAGCTTCCTCTGGCTATGAGAAATCGTAGAAGACATCAAAGACATCTCAGCAAAAAACACTGAGGGGACCCAATACCTCACCTTGGGACGAAGGGAAAAGGCAGGATAGCATGATATAGTAATAAGCCAGCAGATCAGGAAGAAATTTTTCTTACAAATGGCACAAAATCAAGCCCAAGCATGTTACCGCTGTATTTGCTGTATTTTCTTATCTGGAAAAAGTCTAAGGTTTGGTTTGTGTATTTTGATAACRCTACTGTAATTCAACCACCAACAGGATCTCACTGGCTTCCAGAGAAGGGGAAAGGATGGACAGTGGTTAAGCTCTGACATGTCTAGGGTCAAACCTGGGCTCCCTTACTAACATCTGCTGTGGTCTTGGGGAACAGGGACCCTGCCAGTCGCATGGGGATGGAGTTATTTGACTGCAATAACAGGGAGCATTAGGATTTGAGCTGCTAAGGTAACAGGCTGCCTGTAAGCACCCAGGAGAGGGAGAATAACCTGATTAGAGCAAATTGTGTAGGAGCTGCAGGTGCACAGCACCTCTCTGGACTTGCCTCTCTGCTTGGAGGCTGGAAATAAGACTTTCATATGCTTAAAGTTAGCATCTTGTAATGCAATTAGCAGCTGGCAAGAAAGAGATGAAACACCCTGCGACTTGTCATTTCTGCACAAACCAGTAGCAAACCCTCTGTGGGCTAATATTGCACTGCAGGACAGTGGTTAAATCCAATGTAAACATTATTCTAAGCAATGTTTCGTAAAAAGCATGAACACATTTGTATTAAAAATGAGATCAAATTCCAAAGTCTTTTCTTGTCCTTAACTGGGCAAATTTTCTGATGAGGCGAGGTTTAGGGGGAAGATATCAAGAAAAGACTGTCACAAATAGAGAGTGAACTAGGGTTTGGCTTTTGTAGGATGTTTTGGTTTTGATAAAAAGTTAAGTTTTAAACTAAACTACCTGACATCATCCCTTTAACATGACGGAGTTGCAGTAATATTCCAGTTTTAGGATTTTTAAAATAAAGATTCTCCCATTCTTTTTTAAAAATAAGCTAGACAAATTTTTAGATGTACTTTAAGAGTTCTGCATCAATAGCTAATGCGGTATGGCTAATAGGGCCCCCTGGAATCTTAAAAAAGAGCATATTTAAGGTTGAAACCTATTCTAAATTTTTGCAAGAAATTGGGTTATGATATGCCATTTTTTACAGATATAATCAGCAGCACACAATGGGCTGAACTTTCTCATGCTCAGAAACAATAATTTTGAGAGGAAGAATAAAAACCCAACAAGTTGCATTGCGTGAGCTGGGGGCAGTGGAACAGCCCATCCACACCAGTTGGTATGATGTTGAAAGCTGCAAGCCAGGTTTAGTTTAAATTTGCTACAGGTGAGGTCCTTAAGAAAAAACAGTGCTGTTGATCCATTAGAAAGGAATCAGTTCATAAAGATGAGTGAAGCGGCAAGCACAGCGCTTTTGAATGCTGGTGTTTGAAAAAGCAAGGTGGAGGATGAGATCTGTGTTTGAACTCAAGTAATGCAACTTGTAAGGTTTCACTGAGCATATGTGACTCAGGAGAATATGAACTGCCTGGGATGTTAACCTCAGAAAATCTTCCAGTCTTCTGCTTTCCATCTTTCTCTGCTGTATGGTACGGTGCCGTTTGCCATGGCTGATGATGGTTCTGCGCTCTCTTATTCTATTGCCTGCTGCTTTTTCAAGTGGGTTCTTGCAACATGCGTCTCCAGTGGGCACCCAGTTTCTCACAGCTAGGATCCATAACAGATAATCTTACTGCTATCAACAAAATCCCCATGCTGATTGTAACACTTACCTTAGTAGGTTTTCTTGTCTATCACCACGTGCAGTGTCTGAGTGCCATTCTACACCTTCACTGTACTCAGTGTAACAGCATAGAAATCCTGAGACACAATTCTTTAGCATCTGCTGCTTTTCTGCAAGATTGTTGCTTGCACTTTCTTCTTACATACCATAACCCTGTAAGTTTGTTTTCCCATAACCTTCATTGCCATACCTATGTGTTGTTTTGCAAAACAGGCAAACCTACAGCATCAGATGAACCTGGATCACAAAACCCCTACCTGAAGAACGTGTGCATCATGCTCCAGTTCTGTGTACTGTATGATCTGAGACGTGTTTTACATTGGTTAAAAGCTCTTGGTTGGTATCAGAACCAGTAGGATCAGGATGTGKTTTTTTTGGTGTAAGCTGTCCTTCCTGAAAAATAAAATGTCCTTCACTTTTCTCCCATAGCTCCATCAAGGTAAACATGCTTTGACCTGTTCCCCCACGCCTCCCAGTCCTTTTGGGACCAAACCCAGGAGCTGGAGTCTCGGGGCAAGTACATTTTATGGATGGCACATTTTATGTTGAACATTGGGCCCTGCAGCACAAAACAATTATAAAGTCAAAAGCATATGAATCCATGTAATTTACCTTAAGTTGTCATCTTCATTAGGAACCTGTATCATTAATAATATTGGGACTTGGAAATTGTAGGAAACTTGATGGGTGATAGCTCCAGGGAGCTCTTGTCAGGCCATGGATSCTCTTTGCCAGCTGGCAGCTACTGCTTCACACCCGGTCAACTTTCTGCCAGTAAATAAATCTACTGTAGACTTTGTTTTGGCCAGGTCTGGCCACTCACCTCTCTCTGGCCCTGAGTAGTGCTGGTAACTTTCACCTGAATACTGGAAACGGTAGAATCAAATCTGACAAGCTTTTCTAGTAATTTCCTCTGTGCACTTCTGAGGCTCTTCAGTTTTGTGGTAGGAGGAACGAGCTGACTTTTACCCTGAAACTGCCCTATGTCTCTTGCCAGAGTGTCTATCTCAAATGTTGCATAGCAGCATGATCAGTAAGGTGGCAGGAGAAGTCCTTCTGTTGGGCGAAGTCCATTAGTTGATCTGCAGGAAACCGGAAGGCTCTACGCAGCAGGAAGTGAAGAGACCAGAAGAGGGAATAGGCAGAGCGGGATGTAGTCTGAGTACACTGTCCCAGAGCTACTGTTTCCTGGTATGATAACCCTACAGCAGAGTTGTGRTCGGTGCTTCCAGACACCCCAGCTAGAGTATCAGAGATACAGACATGTTTCTGCGCTGTCTCTGGGCCACCTCCTACGCATGAGACAGTAAAACGGGCATTGACACAAGATCTCCCTCCGCCTTGTGCTCATTCAGAAGATCTGAAAATTGCCAACTCAGAACCTACTGATTGCAGCATGTGTATCATCTCCAGTGCAACGTTCTTTCACTGCTTAATATGCACTAAATGTAAATAAATATCTTAAAATTGGTTTAGAAGGAGTAATGGAAATGCATGCAGTTATCCCTAAAATATAATAACCTCCTGTTCCCCAGCAGGAACTCTAGGGCCTTGTTCAGATACATTGATTGTGTTGTCTGTAAAACTAGAGAGAGAGCTTAAAAGGTTGAAAAGAAATGAGGGATTAGGAAAAAAAAGCACTAGAGGGAGGAAACACAAAGCAAAACTGCATCTGGCTAGCGTAAATGAATAGGTTCTTGCATATTAAATGTTCTCATTGTTATTGTTAATATTGAGTCACAAGTGAAATATTTTAAATAAAAGCAATGATGCCCTACTGTATCATTTCAACAACTGTTTAACCTCATGGCAAATATTTAATATCTCATCCTCACCCATGACTTTAATAGTGAGCCTTTGGGTTCGGTGGGGAATCACGGAGGCACAGCTGGTGTGCACATTTCCTATGGATCCTCAGAGCCCGGCGGTCTGTGCAGTCTGCAGACTCCTCCATGACCCTTTTTGCATGTCCTTGAGATCAGCCTTACCCAAGGGATGAGAATACAGCGTGCTACCTTTTGAGTCAGGGAAAGCTGCACGGATTTACACCAGCTGAGTATCTAGTTCAGCTGACCTAAAGCTTTCCTCTTGTTCTGTTTGTGCTTGGAAGGGGCACGGCCACATGCCTGTTAGCGAGCTGTCAGGGCAGCTCTCSGCTTCTGCACTGAGGAAGGTGCAACAGATTCATAGGTTGTGACTTTACAGGTCTAGTCTGAAGATATAGATGAAACAGCTGATATTCCTAGGCTTAATATGAGTCAATAGCAAAAGCTAAGATGCCTCCAGCTGGCAATTCAAAGCATCCAAGGCTGGTTCTTGCTTGCAGTCACCCACCACGAGAAAGCATCTCCCTGCTGAGTACACAAAGATCCTGCAAATCAGTGGAGATGCCTGCCATCAGATGAGGTCCTTACCAGAATGTTACAGCTTTTGCATCCAAAAATGGAGACAGCCTGAAATGTCAGATGCCTCTAACTTTGTAATTGGTGGTTGAAGTCTGTTTGTCTCAGAGTAACAGGAGCACTGAGGCTGAGAAGTGGTAGCACCCACATCTCCCGCTGACTTCAGGGAAAGCTGCTGGGCTTTGCTGTTCCCCAGGATCAGGGGCAGAGAGTTCTGTCATAAATACTTCTAATGCTTTAAGATTTCACTTTGAATTGTGCTTTAGAAATTAAATGATCATAATTACCATTATTGTTCTATTTTTTTAGGAGATTAACAAAATTACTGGCCCGATTATCCTACCAGTTATACCCATTTAAGTTGTGCCAGATCTTTGGCTAGTCTGTAAGCTAGTCCAGCTCCACTCAAACAACAGAGCTACTCCAGTTTACACCATCATGTGGTGTAATGATGAGGCATGCTGGCTTCACTGGGATTGCTTTCGATTTACATCAGGATAACAGAGCAGAGTCAAGCCGTGCTTTCCACTCCAAGCTTATTATTGTCAAACCAGTTATTCTCTAAGTGGAAACAAGAAGCAATCTTGCTTTTTATTTCATCKCCAGGAAGCATCAGAAATGTGAAGGGTCAGTGAAGGAAGAGGAGGATAAGGAGAAAAGCAGACTGTCTAAAGTAAAGATGTGTTTCTTGCATGAATAACTCCCTAACAATCTGCTGAAGGAGTGATTTTGTATCAGCCTGAAACCCCAAACCAGCATCATTTTAATTTGCCAAGCACCTGTGAAAGAATGCAGCTGCAAGACCATGGGAAAACAATGGGAACTGTGACAGTTCATTAATATAAACCAGCAACTAGATTTATTTGGAAAAGTCATTGATACAGAATTACACTGGAGGACACAGTGGCATTCCTGAAGTATGCCAGCAAGCAGCTAACTAAGATTATAGATGTGTGTACATCATTTGAACTTGAATGGTTATTTGGTAACTGTTACAATTTATTGTGTATGTCAGACAGCAAAACAAATGTATAAGCAGGAGTGATTGCTTCAGCATTTCCTTGTTTCTTTGTTTTTTATTCATTCCTCATTTTCATTTGTTTTTTGTTGGGGTTTTTTGGTTTTGTTTTTTTCTTGTAGTTTGCTCTGGCTATTTTTTCTGGTGAAGCAAGAGTTTGGAAAGTGCTAGCGGTATTTAAAACTGTGATATGCACAGATGGGAATGAAGGAACATCTTCATGCGAAAATTGTTCTCAGATACATTTTGATCTAAACGGGTATGTCTCTGTACTAGGTGGAACATCCTGATTTTCATCAAGAAGGTACTTAGGCAGCACAGCGGTGGTGATGGTGGCAGACCTGAGGAGAGATCTACGGTGGCCAGGAGACCTGTCTTACCAGGGGGTCGGTGAGTTGTTGTGGGGCGGGAGGTGGGAGGTTGGTGCTGGGGAGTGCTGCCCCACAGCGCAGCTCCTCTCTGCCCCGCTCAAGCAGTGTGGTGGGATGCCATGGAGGTGGGAGCAGTGAGCACAAAGAGGAGATGGGTGCAGCTGGTGGATCCAAGCCAATGAATGCCTGTTCTCCCAGGCAAGAAGCATGGTGGAAGGGACGATAATCTGTGGAAAGAATTGTCCCATGGAAAAATTTTGTGCAGAATCGAGCTGCCGAGGTGGTTAGCTGCTCCTGGTGTTTTGCCCTTAAAAAGTTTGCTGCTTTTAATGAGTTTAAGGTATATCTCTAGCGTGTAGTGTGATTAAGAGTTTCTGTCACTGCAAACAGCAGTTACAAATTACAGGGTGGGCAATGATGTTCTAGGTAAATCCAAAACAATTTGCTTTGCATAGATTAGCAGCTACTAAAAAGATACGAGACTGTAGACATTAATCTGTTACGGAYTTTCATGGGGTCGAGGCTGCAATGTCAGAAAGATGCTTTGCTGCCCATCCCTCTGGAAACAGTAAAATGTAATGAGAGAATAAGGAGTAAAATGGCATTCAGCTTCCACATATGAATAGTTTTGCGGAAATCTCTGTGATTAGGTCAAGCCAAATAAGCAACTGAACACGTCCAGTCCAACTTGCTCAATTTCTTCTCTTTTTTCTTGCTTTCCTCCTCTCTCCTCTGCTCCCCTATCTCTCCCTCTCTTAGTTTTAAAACTGAATTTTCTGATTTCCAGATGCAACTACAATATAAAGTAGAAATAAAACAAGGCAGTTAAATTGTTGAAGCCCATAATCTCTCCACATAACCCCTAAGAAAAAGGGTGTATCATCCAACTCTATTTACCAGTTATGGGTCCCTGTTGCTGAACTATCTGTAAATACAAGAGTAGCTCAGCTTATAAAATTTTTAAGCATAGGATATGCAAAGGAAGCTCGACAGTGTCTGTAGAGCCACTGGAAAAGCTTGTGGCATGGGTCAAAGCCAGTTTATTTCTTAAAGATGTACAGCATATTGAGACTGCAAACATCTCCTCTCGCAGCCTGTGAGCCTACAGCTCACAGACCATTTTTATCTCCATTATTCCCTTCTGTCTTCCTCATCCCTCAAGGGATTATTTCCCCATAAATGTGCCCTCTCAATGACCATTTACATACTGTGCTTACAACCTCTGACCTTTCTTAGACCTCCCTCTCACAGCAGTGGGTGTTCTGGACTCTCCACGTCTTCCACGCATGGAGGGCAGTACAACTATGGAAGCAGTTGCTGTTGCTCCCCTCCCCAGATCTTTACCTACACCAAAACTGCTGCTCCTCCTACCACAAAGTTACTCCTACCAGTCCATAGGTAACTCCCTCCCCAGCCCTGTTGTTCATCCTTGTGCCACAGAAAACTCTCTGCCAGTGTAATATACCTGGGAAATCTTTGTTTAGTTGGAGGGTGAGTGATGTTGCAATCACAAATGTCTCTTCAGTGCATAGGATGGAAATATGAAATAATTCTGTTATTTATTTGATGGCAGTAAAATGAGTAGTGGGTACGTATGTAGAGTGGTACAGTGTGGCAGTGATGTTAGATGTTAAGAAAGGGAGGAAATATTTGAACGAGATCTATTACATACTGGTTGTACGTGGTCAGTTTTAGACACATGTAGCTAGCACCTTCATTTTAAGATTTTCCCCTATTTCCTTTCTATCCAGAATCTCCCTGGATTCACAACAGCTCTTAGGGCTGAGGTGTAGACAACTCACCTTTCATCATGTATTTCACTTGGATATCTGCTTTACTTTTGTTTCGCTAAACCCTAAATTTTGGTGGGTTTGTTTTCCTCCTCTCATGGAATGGCTTTGCAATGCTTATCCTTAAGTAATAGTCAGTAAAGGCAAATTATCTTAAATCAAGCAAGGTTTATTTAATTTAGAAAATAGGAAATAGAGAGAAAATCAAACTAAATGAAATGAAAATTGAATAATTCATATCTAATCTAAGGTCTTGCTCAACAGAATGATTCTTTTAGTTATGCTCTTAGAGTTGAACAGCAGTACTTATTACAAGTTAGGGGTCATTTGTCCCAAACCGACAACCTCTTTAGGCCCTGCATTCACAAAGTCTTAAGAAAATGGGGCTGCTCATATCCATTTCTGCAAGGTTTGCTTTCGTTGTAACACCTCCAGCTGAGCCACTCTTTCCTCAGTTACCCTTGCTGCTTTGCACCTCTTACTGGTGCACACTCGCTTATCGGTATTATTTTATAAGCACATGGATATCAGATAGTGCCAGGTTAGACTTTTCTACCACATATAGACAATATATTTCTCAGTTTATTCACCCTTTAATTATCTTAGGCTGCCTTTTTATTAATATGCGATACACCACTGTACCCCATATTAATGAAGCTTATTATAGGATCCTGATAGAAAGCTTTCCAACTTCCTTGCAATTAACATGCGGTGCTTCAGAGGAAACCTCTGAATATGGGTAGGTGTTTGGCAATTGCACATAACCTTTTTTTCAGGCAACTTCACTTAAGATGTCCTTGTTAGATTAAAGACTCCTCAAATGCTGATTACCCCCTCTGGTTGGTTTCTTCATTGTTTTCCAGAGTAGTTTCTTTCATATATTTTGTTTAGGTTACAGCTTAAAAGTATCATCTTGGTTTAACACTTTCAATTTATGTTAGACAAGCTAGTTTTAGATTGTCACATGTAAACCAGTGATTCTTAATTGGATGCGTAACTAGGCTGCAGGTAAAAAAATGTAGGTAGTCATGCAGTAGGTGAGAATTATGTCCTGGTGGAGGCTGTCCTGTGCCTCTCAGGGGAGGAGAATTTGGCAGCAGGCAGGGCTTTGTATTTACACAGAGAACAAATCAGAATGGATAATTATTTCTCCTTCTCACACTTCATGCCCTTAATTTAAAGTGGTAGAACAGATCTGATTTTTAATGGTCAGACATTATTAGTAACCCAGGTAAGACTTTTGGGAGCTGTAATAATCTCCAAGTAAGTTATAATAAACCTGGAGGCTTAGGGGACATATCATTTAAGCTTCACCGTGCACACAAGGATTCTCATCTTCCAGGAGGGGGGAAGAAACCTGCCTCCAAAACTAGAAATAAAAAATATTGAGAAAACTTTGGTGATTCCCTGCCTTCTTGAAAAGGCCACAGCCAAGCTCCATACTAAATGCAACAGTGAAAGATTGCTGGAGAAAATGGACTGGAAGCTCACGCATAAAATGTGTTAGAAAAGCTGGTTTCCAGCGAGAGGAAACCTGCCATCCTGCACAATGAATCCTGGCACGTTTTGGTTCCACAACAAAGGAGAACATTTACATCGGTGCAGCTGCAGCRTTTCACCTGCTGCTGAGCTGCTTTCTGCGTGCGCTTCAGAAAGCCTTGCCTGATAGTTAGAGCAGTAAATGGAGGAAAGTCATCACTGTGACGGTGCTGGGTTCTAACACCAGCGCGCTGCACAGCTTGTGAGAGCCCGGAGGTTTTGAGCATACCCCAAGGCCTAGAAGTGCTTGTGCATTTACCACAATTGCATAACAAAATTTTAGAACACAATAGCCCATGTAAACACTTGCTTTTTGTWGCAATTCCCTCTGCAAATTATACACAATATTTGTTTATGACCTTAGTGCCAAATTCATCCATTGTCCACACTGTCTAATCCCAAGGGTGCCTTTAGGTCCCCCCTGGTGCCCCAGCTGGCACGCCGAGGAGGAAACCTTGAATACATCCTGTAATCATGGGCATTCTCCTGGGTGCAGTGGATGCCCTGGCCTTGAAGCCTCTCCCACGTGGAGCACCTTGAGGCAGTGAGTACTAGTGTCCCAGCAAATTTTATGGCATAGCCTGTATCACCTTGCACTTAAGCCACACCCGTCTGCTGCTGTGTCCCCATTCACAGAAAGCCTCTCCACAAGCTTCATGGGATGAGGCACAATAGGAAAATGCATTGCCTGCTCTCCCCATGCTGCCACTGCATCATCATGTACCCGTCTGTTTGTCCACCAGGGAGGGTGGAGCTTTCCTCCAGCCAGAATGGTTGTCAACCTCTGATCATTGTAACAGCACAGCAGGACTACAACTGTACCAAGAACATTAGGACTAGACAATTAGGACTAGACTAGGATAAATCCAGTTCTAGAAAGTCCTCCCCAGAGGGATCATAATTAAGTCCTTAGCAGTATGTGGAGCCCCATTAAGAAGCCAGCTTGCTCACCATTAAGGTATAGACCTGCCCCCCAAGACCTCCAAGTCAACTGCACCATTGGGCCACTCCCTTGTACAAGGACTGCGTTGCAAACACCTCATGAATGGGACTTGTGGGCATACTGGTCTAAGGGTGGCCAGGAGTCTGGGGATCTTCCTTTGCTCACAATGTTTCCCTAATTCAGGCTTACCTTCTAGGCAGTGGCTCAGTTGTGCTGTAGCTATCAAGAGCTGTAGCCATAGAGTTATTTATGCCACTGCATTCTTGGCTGCCGCTTCTGTTAGAGCTTCACTTGCAACCATGCTGACTTCTCACGCTGAAATCTGTCAAAACGCTTCCCTCCTTTGTGGTAAGAAAGCTCACCAGTATGAAATGAACTGATTTTGTTGCTGCTCAGAGCTACCCGCATAATAATTTAGACGTTTATGTGCAATATGGTGGTCTTGAAGAACTGTGTGGTCTCTGCAGTGGAAAGACTTGCTAGGAGTGTCTGCAGAACAGAGGGTGAAATCCTTTACTGGTGTAAATCACTTGATTTCCTTTGAATTCGGTATAGATTTAATCGGTTGAGAATCTGACTTAAGATGCACAACTCATATGCCTCCCTCAGTGAACAAAATATTAGATAAATAAATTATAACAATATATTCCTGTAGGATTATTCTGCATCCAATTCTGTGATTATTACCAAGAAGTAATGATTACTGCAATGGCATCATCATACTAATTTGTTTTGTTCTTACTTTTCTACACAAATAAAGTCAGCCTTGGTCCTAGAGAGCTTACCACAGGAGGCTTTGCTTCTGCAGAGACCAGTGCACACTGTCATGCTGGAAGCGTGTAAATGCCCCTGCTAACCCGGAGAAATTGGTTTTAGTAAGATTCCTCACAAGCTCAAGAGTGATTACAGGCAGCGTTGGCTGGAACTAGAAGATACACACTGATAAAAGATGACACTGGGAAACTCAAGAGATAGTGCTGACTTGCTCTTTTGTTGGCTTTACAAATTACAGTCTGATGGAGCAGATAGAAGACTGTGTTGCTTGGTAGGCTGCAGAATGAAGAACCAAACTGAGCAAAAGCATGAATAGAGGAGCAGCCRAAGGAAGCTAAAAGCAGTAGCAGAGTAGCTAGGAGTAGCAGAGTAGCCGTAGCTCTGCACCTGGAGCCGCGTAGCTGCATTAGCACGGTGCAGCACTCAGGCTGCTGAAGCCATCCTCCCCGCGTGGCTTATGGCTCCAGGGTAGGGATGCTTTCAGAGCGCGCTCCTGCCCRGCCAGCTTGGGACATGGGCAGAGCAGGCTGTGTCAAAAGCCTGTAGACATACTCCTGGGTTGAACTGGAATGTTATGATTGGGGTAGTTAATGATAAGCTGTAGAGGAAAAAGCACCAAATCTTGATAGCAGCTCTCAGGTAGTAAATCAGAGTAACAGCACAATAGAGATGTTATGCAGATATGTTGTACAGCAATATTAAGAATTTAACATCTATTGGAAGTATTGTATAAAAGTAGGAAATAAATTAATATCTGACCAGAAAGCATATTTCTGAAAGTTTGAGGCAGGTTGGATCTAGTAAGCCCCCAAACCTATTTTTAGTGACAATAATAAATCATTAACAATAAGAAGGTTCTTAGCAGATACCTGAACACATTTAGGCACTTTATTAAAAATATTTAATTATGTTATTTACTTAAGAGTATGCTTTGACCAAAATCTATGGGTGTGCAAAAGCTAGGGGGGGAGAGCTGAAGGAGCCGTTCTCCACCTTTTGGCTCCCATCCGGAGTGGTTCTTCTCCTGAACAGCATAACTGCAGGGATATGAGGAAGACCTGGGTCTCACCTCTTTTCCCAGCCAGGTGGGCTGGTGAGATGAATCACCTGTACTCCCTGAAGATGTGACTTAGGCACATGGTTGGGTGCAGAATTTTTAGCAATCCCCCCCCCAGCTCTTGGCTAGGAGGCAGGGGAAATGCTTCCAGCCTGATGCCGTGTTGATAGACCCAGCCTTGTCTGCACCAAACCCCGCAGCCAAGATTTTTGGTATTTCACACAGACTTGAGACCCAAAACTTTTGGTCCCRTTTCCAGCCCAGTGATTCCCAAGTTGCACTTTGTATCTACTGCTAAGATGAGGACATTACTGGCTTATCCTTCACATGGATGGAGGTATTTGACCCTAAGTTCATAAACGCCCTCAGTGTGACGTGGGAGCTGGTATGAGCGCAGCCCTGCTCCCCGTGAGCTGGAGGTGGTGGGCATCCCGTGGGCACGGAGCACAGGTGGGCTCCCGCCCTGGCTGCCTGCACCCGACTGCAGGAGCACGGCGCCTCGGTTATCTGTTCAGCCCATAAGGGACAATGCTCCGTCCCTCGCAGTCTGTGCTACGGCTCCTATTATCTTTCAAGAGGCAGGTTTTGTTCCCCTTCCCCCARTTTTCACGGACGCTTTTAAGAATTCAGAATTGTTCCTTTGCCAGTTAAACACTAACAATAAGAGCCTTTCAAGGTTAGCAACACAATTTGTGAAAATGAGCGAACTATTGGGAAGGCTTCACTCCACTGTCTAAATTAATAAGACTTAGTATCAGCAGGTCACATCTTGCTTTCAGTGAATCAGTAGTTATTTTGCCATTGACTTTGCAAGAAGTAGGATTGGGTCTGTGCTTGCTATTTAAAATAAACAAAACTATATATTAAATTAGACTTCCACTGCTGCAGAATGTTGCAGGAAAGTAAAACCGATACCGTTAAATTACAGATAAAGGGGGAGAGTCCAGAATTTCCAAAATGTTCTCTTTTTCTTTTTTAACGACTGTCATTATATTTTGATGTGTTTAATAATACAGCAGAGGTTAAATGAAACATGAAAAAGGGATGTACATTAAAATTGAGATAACTCTTCCTTCAGTGAAGTGGAACCCAGCAGATGTAGCTGCACACTGTAATTGCTGCCTGTTTCCTGTCAGTCTGATTAAGTTGCATTGTCCCTGCTCCAAGTGTAAGAATCAGTGGCTTCCCATAGGGCACAGCATGGGACAACTGGCTTATGCAGTCAAATGACTATGTGCACCTCCTGCTTGTCCTGTTAATAGTATAGACAGACAATATACATTGATGACTTATAAAATCAATAGGCTGTGTAGTGTGGTGGAGACACAGTGTCTTTCATCTTAGTGGCACTCCAGTCAAGGGCCAAGGTTTTTTGGTAAAGTTAAATTCCACAGTTCAGGAGGCCAAATAACCCCAGTGCCTGGCTGCTCAGGCTTCGCGGTATTAATTTTGTTTCTCAAGAGTTATTATGCACCTTCTAGTGTTGTTCTTTTACTCGTTTCAAAATATAACATTGTTCATTCTGTTCACAGTTATTCGTGTTTTCCTTTCTGTAATAAATCCCTACTTACAGGATTAAACTGCTAATGGTAAAATCCAGTACCTATCTGGGGAACACGAGGCCAGATTCCCAGCTGCTATAAATTGCAGTAGATCCACTGAAGCCAGTGGGGTTACTCTGATTTACAACAGCTGTTGGACTTGCCTGAGAGGTCCATAAAGTGATATTTTGTTTTTATTCCATTCAGAAAGAATGTGATGTGCCTCATTCAGCAGAGCATTGCCCTACTTTTGTCCCGGAGTAATTCTGCTGCTGCCTGTGACATTACATCAGTGCAAAGCTTCGGTAGCACGGAGGTGAGGCAGGGCTGTGGCTTATAATTATTAACTGGTTTTTACAAGTGGCCTCCAATTACTTACTGCTAAATTGCATATGCAGTAGCATATTTGTATGTCTGCATTTAACTGTAGGAGCAAAACTGTGCTTCAGCACGGGAGGAAAAAGTCAGGTTCTGCTTACAGAGACCCCGGCAAAGCAGAGCAGAGCGGTACCCACTCCTTAGGCACCCCTACCCTGGTGGAATCCTGAACCCCAATTTCTGGGTTCTGGTTAATAGACAGATGATTTGGAGCTTCAGAGAGAAGGGGACGAACCAAAGCAAGGTGCCAAATAGGGAACCGCCAAGTACTGCCAGCGGGGAAATGCCAGCAGTGGTGTATCCGAAATGCCAGCCGTCCCAGGGTGGTGTGGGCTGGTGYGAGTGAGGCAGCGAGAAGCAGCAGCCTGGCAGGCACGTCTGGAGGGCCCTTGGCGTGACTGCGCTGGGCGAAGAGAGGCACCCAGAGGAATACCTCACTTACGGAGAATTTTTGGTGGCTGAGCAACTTGAACGCTTTGCATACTGAGTCACCAAATGAGCTTAGTTGCCTTCGCAGTTAGCAACAACTGGGTGGGAGGGCTGTGGATTATGATTTGGGATTTAGGCATCTATCCCGTTCAAAGTCCCATTTTGGCTCTTTAATCCCTAGTTGGATCTGGGACCTTGCTTTCTAAAAATGGAAATTAATATTAGAAGTCATTCCTAACACATGTTTATTTTCCAATTTATAGAATGTACCTATTACACTCTCCAGACACATGTGCTTGATTATAATGATTATCATATGTATTTCTAAGGCACTCATCACCATAATATCAAATGTCATTATAGAAATTATGAAAGAGCATCAGCATTTCTTCCAAGGAAGAAGCCAGTTTCCTCTTTTCCCACCACATTAGTGAAATCACAGAAATTAAGCTGACTTTATGCCACTTTTGTTTCAGCTCAAGACAAAACAACCAAACCCCCAGTGAAATGTGCAATGTGCACCTGAAGCCAAGCCCTCTGCAAAACTCTGTGTAAAAAGGCCTGTAGCTGTGCAGAGAAGCACGCTCCAAAATTGAGCCTGTCCACCGAGTCCTGCTTTATCCCCCGCTCGCCCCAGCCAGCACGTGCRCCCTCAGCTGATGGTGGTTGTCGGCAGGAGGGTGCAGGAGCTGGATGATCAGGAAAGCACAATGACAAGGAAGTCCTGAGCTCAGCTGTTAGGGTTACAGGCACTGACTTGAATGCTGGTTGCTGCTCCCAGGGGCATTTCTTTTTCTAATACAAAGATTTCTCAATGAAAATTATAAAGAACTTCTGGAGCAAAACCCAACTTAGAAACTTGGCGTAGGTCAGGAAGAAAGTAAGGTGCCAGTATATTTTCTTACTTGATGCTGTATGCATCTTCCTAGAGGTGGAAGATATAGATCTGGATTGTTTTAGAATAGCCAAGATTTTTTATTTCTTTATTTCTTTATTTTATTTAAGCTACAGCAGAGGAGGGAAACAGCTGTAAATGACATGGACATCTCACTGTTCCAGGAGACCTGTCTGGTTGGTCTGGAAGACACGTGTAGCATTTCAAGCCTGCGTGTGTCCGGGAGCAGGGAGAGGAGGCTGCTCCAGGGCGGAGGCTGAGCAGGAGCCTTGGGGAACCCAGCACACAGTGCCCTCACCAGCAGGGCACAGCCCCCAGCCCCAGGTGGGACAGTGGCAGGGACAGTCACAGCAGCAGCCCCAGGCACGGTGGGGGAGTCAGGTCCCTCCAGGGAGCCAGGCCAGGAACAGCAGGGGACGGTGCTGGGGACGAGGTGACCCATAGCAGCAGGAGCACAGGCAGGTGCAGTGAGGCCTGTTAGTGCCCTCAGTGTGCTGACAGGCTGCTGCCGTGTGTATTCTCCAATATTACCTATTTTTATCCTTTATGAATAAAAAAATGCATTGCATGTTTTGTTCTTTCTGAATGGCATAACCTGGCCAAATCTCAAGGTTTGCAACCCAACTTCCYGCAGTTCATAGGCATTTAAGGTCTTGGCTTTGGCCACTACTAAGCAGAAGAGCCCCTTGAAATCCAGACTTATGTGTCGTGTCCCTGTGACGTGGGGGCGAAGCAGCAGGGAGCATGGAGGCTGCATTTGGATTGCTGACTTAGACTAAACCCTTTTTTTTTCTTTGCGCCATTTATGTGATTATTTTTTTGCTTCATATGCTCAAAAATCCCTGGAAAAAAAATAATCTTTTTCATTTTTGCTTTGCAAGTCACTTTGTAAAGAACCACTTTGGTGTCTTTAGAGAGCTTTAAACCCACCTGTTTCCTCTGCAGAGCGCAGATGAGGAAACAGGCGTGAGTGGCCAGCCCGGCATAGACCTTCGGATTCAGGAACTTTAAGTGAAACTAAATATATTYGTCCCACATCTGGGAAGACTTTTTTAAGAAGGATTTTCACTCTCAAAGCAAAAGATTGATTTCACTTGTAGAAAGATAGAAGGAACCCAGAGAACCGAGTGTTGCTCTTGCTCTGGCAGTCGCTGCATCCAGGCTGCTGGTGCTGCTCGCTGCAGCGCTCTGCCTCCGTGCATCCAGATCATGCCAGCAGTGCTCGGGGGAAGGAGTTACCTTGAAAAACAAGGGACCAAAACCAGGAAGCAAATGAACTAACGGAGCTCCACATCGCCATGTGCTCTCTCCTATCTCGACGTGGTGATGTGGACACTTGAACACTTCTAAGGTCACTTGGATAATCTAATACTACTCAGGATGATATCTAGCTCAGGCAGGAACTCTTATAAGGTTTTAAACAACATCTATCTTCATTATTTTACACCCTCATGTCTGTATGATTGATTCATGCTAAATTTTGTTTAATTGCTCAGAAGGTCTTAAGGACTGACATTTGGAGAGAGCCAAATGGGATGTCTGAGCTCCCCCTGCTGCTCTGCCGCACGCAGCCAGCTCCGCGGTTGGCCTCGCCGCCGCGCGTGGGCACCCAGAGCCCGCCACCGGCTCTCCTGGGTGGAAAAAGCCAGAATAAAAATAATGAGCTGTTTGCTAGGTGGCGAAGAACCAGGGTGGGTTTAGCAAAGGCTGCCTGCTTTCTAGTAGGGTATCACGGAGACTGGGGAGCCATGACTCGGGCAGGGGAGAAATGCCAAAGCTCCACTTTTACGGGTGCAATCTTTTAGTTCACGTGTGTACGCAAGGCTGTTTGGAAAGTGGTTAGTCCGGCGGTGAAGGAACTGGTTCCCCAGTGGGTACCTCACTCGTCTCGGTGGTCCACCATACAGCTCGTGTGGATGCAGCTGGAGCAGGATGAGGCCTCACACCACCCAACTAATTTAAGACAAAGAGCTCATGCAGACGGGCTTCAGTCAGGTTACTAACGATGCCATTCTGGTAGCAGTAAAACGTGTGCTTAAATTGCATTTAGCTGCTTAAAGGCAAGACAGCAATCTGCAGAACTTTGTCTTTCCTGCTTAAACCCAAAAGAGGTGGCCATTATGGGGGGCTTTGGGTCCCTAAAACCCCAAGCGAGGAGACTACCACCTCTTCTTTGTCCTGTACATGTGCAGCAGTGGCATTGGGGCTTGCCTGGATGGCCAAGGTCGTCCAAGGTTGTTTTTGTGATCTGTGATGCAGGCAGCACCCTGACGAAGCTCCTGGGCGGGCTGAACCGGGTGGTGACCCACCTAACGCACCCAGGATGCCGGCCACTGCCAGTTTTATTTTATATGCTTATGTTTCCCTAGTTCAAAGGGGGTCAAATGATATTATATTGCCAGGGCACAATCTCAGCTTCCCAGTTCTTCATCCTCTGCACAAAACCATGTTTGTTTTTATTTTAATCCCATGCGTGCTTGAAAATGATAGTTGCTGTTATTATTTTGAACCAGTATTATATTTTTCTGAACAGATGTGGTTGAGCTATCTGGCAAGTGTTTCATGGATTTTTATTTTTGTTCTGTTTCATAGTTTAACTTTAGTTAAAACATCTGGATGTTTTAACTGTGGATGGGCGCTGCTTATAATGCAAGAAGTACTAGTAATAAAAATATTAAAATAATTTAAACTATTTTTAAAATTTAAATAAGTTCTAGAAGGTTTCATTTGAAATGTGAGTCCTATTAACCTATTACTAAATGTAGCCTCAAGAAATTCACACGTGTTTGATTTGACAGGTAGTTTATTTTTCCTTTTATTGTTTACTCAGGCCCTGGTCCAGGAAAAGGTATCTGAGCACTTGACTTACTGCAAGCAGTGAAAGGTTTCATTAATTTTTAGGGAATGAATTTCATGTTTAGAATAAGCACATCCTTGAGAAGGTTTGAGAAATGAGGGGGCTTTGTGCTGAGCAGTGTCCAGAGTACAGCGTGCTGGAGCAMGCGAGGATGCACCACCTCACTGTTACCTCCACTCGTGCTCTTACCTCTGAACTCGCCTCCCTTGGAAAGAAAACGTGTTGTGATCAATGTTGCCCTTCCAGGACAGTTAGAGGTTGTCAGTTCTCCCATACATAGATGATGATGATGTTAACCTTCTGTTGATAAGCAAGCTCCCTCGTCTTCCCCACCACGCAGAAGGCTCGGTGGTGGGCGGCTGTCACCAACCACACCAGCCCTGCTAGGGACGTCATGTCCGGTGCCGTTACTGTCTGTGCTGGTGGCAAACAGCACAGGACCGGCACAGATCAATGGTGAGACTCCAGCTCTCTGGATGCGGGGACACTGGCATTTGAGCTCTCACCAGGAGCGTGCTTTTGAAGTCAATCTTCTGGCTGTATTGTGCATGTCGTGCACTGCGATTAGCACTGCTCAGTGACCTTGGAGCGTGGAAACCCGATTCCTAGGATTTAAATAAAGATGTGATCCAGCAGCACTGTTAACGCACTCCAGTCACTTATGTGCATTTGGTCCATGCCCCTATATTATAGATAATAGGGATAGGTATAGTCATATATATATATGTATGTATGCATTTATGACGTATACATATTGGATCCTCACCACCCTTTGTTTTGGATCTTATGCTGCATTACGTTCTTAYTACACACTATGTAGCTGTAGTCCCTAAATTCTAAAGCAGAGTCATGGCAACCTTAACCTGCCATGAATCTTTGCAACCCATCCGCCGGTCCCTCACTGAAAGGACCAACATGGCATGTCGGAGCAGCGTAGCACCACAGAGGTGTGCAGAATGATCTCCATCAATAGCAATAGCAAGATGGCAAGTTCTGCTATTTCTTCTTTTTTTCCTTGGTTGGTGCCAATGGGCAAAGCTCTGGCTCAGCCCTGGCCCCACCTCCATTGCTTCCCCTCGTCAGGAATGTGATCAGGTATCCTTCTTGATTAAATTCAGCAAATCAGGGCAGTTCCTTAGGAATGAGGTACCATGAAACATCCATGCAACAACCACCAACTCCTCCATCATTTGGAAACAACAGCCGAGGCGTTTCTCAATCTGTGCAATTCTCAACCTATTTCTTCGCTGTAGAGAGAGCCTGATGAGTCTCACACCTCCGACAGAGCTGTACGTGCACTTGGGTAGCGTTAGCCCTAGTTTTTGTAGGTGTAAGTAGGGCAACCGAATGGGGCCTGGCCTGGCACTACTAACAGCCCCAGAGGACATAGAAATGATTGGAAAACATTGTGCTACAGCAAGAAGGAGAAAGAGAGAGGGGTCTGGGAGGAGGACAGGAGGTTGCAAAGGCAGGGAAAAATGATTTTTTTTCTTTTGCTTCGGGGTCTGGAACAGCACTCAGTTGTCCTGGATGGAGGTGAGGGGAGAGGGAAGCGAAAGGTGGAAATAAGTACATATTTGTGCCAATGGATGAATAGATAGAGAGAAAGACACAGCAGAAAGCAGTATGGCAAGGCAAATATGCTACAGGCTCTCGACATTAACTAGTCATTATTTACACACTCAAATATCTATGATCCGGTGCATGGACACAAAAGCTGTGGAAAATATCTCCATTTTCAAACAGAGTTTTAATTATTTGTAAAGACTTCAATTGTTCAACAGATAATGTCATGGATTGGTCCTCACAGTGTGAAGTGCAACCGTCCAGAACCCCCACAGTATTATAAATAGGCTTCGGAGCTGGGATTGATTGATGTTTGGCATAAAATCTATTCCTCTGAGCATGTATATTCCTTCTGTTCACCAGTTTCATACAAATATACTTGGGCTGATTTTTTATTCAAATCTCCAATTTATGTAGGGTTTAAACTGTTAAATATTTAAAGCCTTTTTCATCTTTTTTTTTTCCTCTTTTCTGTTAGAGGTAACTAAATCTTTTGCCTAACACAAACAAGACTCGGAGATTTAGCACATTCCTGTGGGGGAGAGAAAGGGTTTATTAATTATATTGAGACTCAAATAATATGCTTCCTTGACACTAATGTTCCATCAGTTCCAACCACAAGTATCCTATGGGATAGCTTTAAAGCCTTTATCAGGATCTAGATTACTGCATTTATGGCTCCATAGAAGAAAGAATTTAATGAACGGCACTCTGAGTTTGAAAAGAGAATCTGAGATAGAGCGATATCAAGATATAAAAACTATAACAATGAGGAGTTATTGCAGGGGAGTCTCTGGGACTCCGTAATGAAACATCAAATAAAAGTAAGTGTAATGTACCTTTTCAAGAATCTACATAAATATCCAAGACTCCTCGGATGGAGAATTCGTCCTTGTTGCACCTTTTCTGCCTCTGACAGCAAAGATCTCAGAGGAGTTGTGTCTTTCGGAAAACTTCTCTTCCAAAGTCTTATTTAAGTTTTCACTTATCAAATCAATACGCTCAAATAATTTTGGTTTTGAATTTTTATGACATCAGTACTTTTGTTTCATCCGCCCTTTTTCTCCTATCCTAAGCTACTATATTTACATACCATCACCCTTGTGGCTATTATTAATTCATTTATGCATGCCTTTGTATTGCAGCAGCACCTAAGAATCGTAGTCATGAGGCAAGACCCCATTATGTCTTATTTATTATTTTTTGTATTACAGTAAAATCTGGAGACATAGCTGAAGTAATGGCCATATTGTATAGTTTATCTACACATATGGAAACCTAACACCCTTAACACATCGATAAGATTTGCAAGAGGAAAATAAAATAACTTGATGCGTCTGCACTGTAACTTCTGGGGGCTTCAGAGGCATCGGACAAGTTTCCCCTGTCCAGAGGGGACCTGTGACCCAGGGTACTCTCCTTTCTCTGCTCCTCCTTTGCTTCCAAGCTACCCAGCAGGAGTTTGTTACGGAAATACCCCTGGGACCGAAACCAGAGCTGACGAGTGATGCAAWGTACAGGTCATGTCAAGTTTTCTTTAGAAGTGTTCCT
The DNA here is from genome assembly GCA_035582835.1 of Phoebastria nigripes. Classification (NCBI taxonomy): domain Eukaryota; kingdom Metazoa; phylum Chordata; class Aves; order Procellariiformes; family Diomedeidae; genus Phoebastria; species Phoebastria nigripes. The sequence goes on from JAYKAV010003432.1 coordinate 2,341,080, forward strand.
TAACATCCAAGGAGAGGGCCGGATCCCCCAAGCCTCACTGTACCCTGCCATCACTGCCAGCATCAGCAGTGCAGAGCAATGTGGCCACGTGCTCCTGTGCAGAGTCCTCGTTAYGTTGCAGAAGCAAAACTTGTCAGAGAAGCAGGACAGATGAGAAACACACAAAGCATAAGAATAACAATATCAGAAATTTAAAAACAAACAGTATTAGGGTTTACAAGCAATCAAGCTTTAAAAATTGCGTTGCTTAAAGCCCATTAAACAAAGCAAAATTCCTCTYTAAATCAGTAAATATAAGTTGTTTACAGCAAACAGAATATCATTGGAAATTCTAATTTCTGAACTTTTCACAGATAAAAAATACACAGCTTATCAGTTATTCAAGCATCATCATTACCCTAAATTGATTCTGGGGTGCCTGTTAGACAGGTTTGTAACATAGGAGAAGCTAAATAGACTAGACCTGAAGAAAAGGTGGAGGAATGTTAGGGAGGAAATCAGGCTGCAGGTTTTGAAATTCTTGCCTAAAAACAGGCTTCCGGGCTCCTACTTCAGCATTCAGATAATTAGCCTGAATTTTAAAAGTGCTGAGAATTCAAGGGAACTGAAAAATGCTCCCCTTTGATGGATACCAGACCATCATCAGGTGTCTCGCTCTGGCTTCAAACTTCTTACTTACCATCAATAAATTATTGCATTATTTAGTGCCCAAAACACACATATAATTTTAATTGTACAAGTATAGATTTCTCAAGCTCAGTTTTTCTCCATGTGTGAAACCTGTGCAAGGTCAGCTAACCACTCAGTAACCAACAACAGGGGAAAGTAGATGTTCCAATGCTCAGTGGAAGCTTAAACTAGGAATTAATTTATATATTGTAGCATTTGACAAACCTCAGCTCCTGATGTCTCACGCTCAGCCTTACTTTATAGTCACATCTGTTAGTTTAAAGCATTTTTAGTTTATTGAAGAAGCCTTTACAAAGAAAAAACAGATGATGAAAATCTCATCTGTCAAAACTGTTATTAAAACCGGTAACAGTGTGAGGTTTTGTTTAAATTGAAAGCATCATTTATTTTTTATCAAACATTTTATAAACAATAACATTTGAGAAGGATTTGGGGGACCTGGAGAGCCCTCAACAAAATGCAGCTCATTATGTTGCTTTGTTTAATGTGCTGCTCAGAGATAAGCAGTGGATGCTTTCCATTACCTCAATGGGAGGTATAGTAGCTGGTGTGACTAGAGAGGTGGAAAAATCACCTGTGCACAAATGCACATTTATCAATCACAAAGAGAGTGGGGAATATCAAATGGCTGGGAAGCGTTCACGTCAAGTGAAAAGGAAAATGGGTAGAGGCAGATTCTCAGACCTCTGCTTTTGAAGCTTTTTTGGCCCAGTTGAGAGCCAAGTTTGCAATTTAATTATCACAATGAAAGGTGATGATGAAGAAGGAGAGATCTGACATCCCTCTTCAGAACAGGGGATTGTAGTTATGGCTAGGGAATGGAGGGGGAAATACAACCCAAGGTTTCAGGGTGCAGCTGTCCATCCTAAGACTGCTGTAAAGCTAACAAGTAGATTGTCCAGCTCATCCCTCCTTCAGAAAGAACAAGGAGGGGAAAGAAAAAAACCTCTGCTCCATAGCTTGCTGTCCAGAGCTGCTTTGCACGACCAGAAACACCGTCAGCTAGCGCAGCAGGAGTGTGGGGCTGCTGGAGACTGCGACGGCAGTGCTACGCTAACAGGAATGGTGTGCAGGGAGGAGGGTGGCGAGCATCTTTCATAAAAGTTACCCACTGAATGAAGATGTAGCAGTCTCTAACACGGCAGAGCTGATCACTTAAATTGCACAGCCAAACCAAGAATAATCTCACCTGGACAGATCTCTGCAGGTCGTCGCAGATTTCTGAATAGCAGTTAAAATTAGTCTTTTTTCATTTCAGATAATTTTGGCATTTCCACCTGCTCATTATTTCTCTATGAGCCTCAGAGTATGAAAATATACGTGAGGTTTCTAGACTAAGTCAATTCTGAAATTCAAAAGCAGGCTAATGTACCTTTCCAAAAATGCTATGCCAGGCATTTCTAAAAGCTTCAATGTCTTCATCTTCAAAAACTCTGGAAAAAGAACAAAATTCTGGCATTTTTTTCTTAAACTCTTTATTGAAATATGAGCACTTCACACTTCTGTAAACCAGCCCAATCTGGGACAAGCTACTAGAAGTTCATAAGGGTAGGGGATGTTTTTTAGGCAGAAGATATCACACTAACATCACAAATACTGTCTTTCCTGCAGGATTACTAAATGGGGTTTAAATGAGTCAAAACAAGGTTCATAGAACAACTTTTACATTGCAGAAAACTAAGCAAAAGAACATTTACAAACAAAGCAATTGACTTTGTTGATCATTTTAATCCCTTGGCTGCTGTTCCAAACATTTATGGTTGAATTAAACTAATGATGGGAAGATCTCAGAGGATTCAGGCTGGCAAGTGGGAATGGTGTTTTCCAAAACATTCAGCATTAACCTAACTCTGCTCCATTGAAGTAAAACTCCCATTGACTTCAATGGGAGCAGAGTTGCACCATTGCTAAACGCCCCTGCAGGAACAGCAGAGATTCCCTTTTAACAGCCTGCGAGCCCTCCCACAGTGCTCGCTGTGCTCCGTGCTTGAAAAGCCACCAGCAGCCCCCAGAGCAGCAGTATGTGCATATCTTGGTGCATATATTCTGAAAACAGGGATGTTTGGGATCCAGCTGTTCCTGTGTGGTTTCCTTGTATTGTTTTGCTGTAGAAAGAATGAAAGAAAAAAACCTGCCCTAAAAGTTTAGATATTTATTGCAAACTATCTGTTCTTTTTCAACCCATCCATAATTTGAGATCAGCCCACCCCGCCCTCTGTGGGACATGGCCTTTTCGTATTTTATCTCCATTTATGGTTATTGCATTGTAAACATGCAGCAAGCAGAAGTTATCATTTGCATATCTCTGAGAATTAGCCAGAAAGCTTCTCTCTCCATAAATGATTTATACTGCAACCATAACAATTGAGTGTCTGCTCTAGTCTGAAATACCCTTTTAAAATATATGCCCTGATCTTTGACCTGGAAGGCAGAGCTGATTAAGATATGCACAGAAAACATTCAGTTATGAAGTAGAGATTAGCTGGGGATCAAGTAGTGATAAAGAAAGAGCAGCAGAAAGATAAATACTGAAGGAGAACTCTATCCATTAACTAGACATGGGCTTACATTAGAATATTTTATCTAATCCTACTCCAAACTTTGGAATTTATATTCAAAATACTTCTGGTTTTAGGTATGGCTTTACAAAACCAAAATCTGATTCATGGGGTTTTGCAAGATCCAAGGTACTTAGTTTGCCTCTTAGTGCAACTGGAGATCTGATTTTTCCAAAATTAAATCAAAGTCTTACAACTGTCTTTGTTCCTGCCCGTTCCAAAACCTTTGAGTTGTTACAATGGTACTTTAAGTCTGCTGAGGCAGGTAGGATTTTGGATAGCTGACTTTTCCCGAGCATACATGGATACATACATATACACATATATATGTATTTCACACACATAATTAGCTAAAACAGTGCATGTTAGAAATACCCCGCGTGACACACAAGAAGAGTTGTTTTCTTTTGCCAAGGACTCTGCCTCATGCAGGTATATTGTTCAGAGCTCCGAGCTGTGTAGTGAAGGAAACTGCTGCCTTGGGACATTGTCCCCTTTTTTGCAAAAGTTGGAAAATAATGACAGGGGCAGAGAGTAGGAAGCTGGTAATTCACTTAAACTGACATTTCCAAAGCGGGTCATTAATTTCTTTCAAAGCTGGTCTTCAATCTCTTTCTTTCTCTCTGTTTTTTGAAAAAGCATGTGTGATACTAATTCATGCGAAAGGCCACATCTGAAGTACTGAGAGTTCATGTGTGACTCAAGTTAATGAGGTCTTGGCTTGGCACATGCAAAATGCTCCAGGAAACAAAACATGGCCTTGGCCCTCCACTGGGGCATCCGCACATGTGGATGACACTTGTGATGACTTTGGAGCAGGGCAGAGTCATCCAGATTGCGTGCTGAAGGTCTCTGTGTAGCCCCAGTCATTTGTTGYGGAAGATGGCAGGTGTAACACGTACCCCAAGACAGGGTTCAGACGCTCTTCACTGTATTAAGGTTTGCCAAGGGTAATACTCTTCATCAGAAAGTGCTCCTTCCACAGAGTTTCTGCCTCATTAACTCATGAATTAGCTCAGCAGCTAAGTAGAGGTATCCTATTTGGTTATTCTGGAAAACACCCAAACACCATTTGGGGTGTGAGCTGTTACAGGAATGAGCCAGTTTTCTGGTTTAAGGTAAACTGCTCTGCTTTGGTGTTTTCTAGTTATTTCAACATCACCCTTACCACAAGCTAGAAAAAGTTAACTAAAATGATGTATTTTCAAAACCCCAACAACACAGTTACACTTGTTATAAAAGCATCTGAGGAGAAACAGAATAGACCACAGTTCTGTCTCCTTATCCGGTGATCCAGCTGGCAGCCTGTTTAGACAGTTACCTAATTATGTGGTTGGGATCCCACCTCTGACATCCTTCAGTTGCACTCAGAAAAAAGAACCTGGTCTGAGGTCACCTGTATGCTTTTACACCCAGCTTCTTTTCTTGGGTTCCCTCCAGCTCCACTCAGGTACCAATTTTCTTCACGTGTCCTTTACCTGAGATTATCTTCTTTCTCAATGTAATTAGAAGGGAGACTGAAAGCTCTCCCCATTGCACTATTGACCACTTTGGTACTTGCTGTTTCCAGACTGTTAATCTATTATGAAGTTTTGGAGACCTATGCTCAAGTTCTGGGTAAAGCTTCTTCATACACAGAACCTTGTATTTCTATAAAGTATGTAACTTGGCAGTCGCATGTCATACATTGACATAAATGATGCCGATGCAAGAAGATCATTATTGGCTTTGATTGAAGCCAGCTGTGATCGCAGTCACTTTGCAGTGATAATGGTTTGGGATGATTGACTCCCAGACTACTCTTTGGGAGGCCATGCGGTATGTTCTGCCTAAGAAAGGTAGCATCAAAGACTGGCTGATGTCCTCTTTTGGAGGAAAAAGCACAGGACTGTCACAATATGCAATGAATCTTCTGCTCTGTGCTCCTTGCCTGTAATGAGTATAGAGAGTGTGTTAAAGCGATGGAGTCCTTGTGGCGTATCTCAGCCACCCTATGAAGCCAGCTGAGAGAGGAAAGAGCTTTCAGGACTAATATTTCACTTGACTGTTCACACAATGGTATGACTCATTTGAATGCATTTGTTCACATGAAGTTCAGATTTTTCATTTTAAAAAAGCAAAGGCAGTTTTCCGTTGCTTTCTCCCACCTGCCAAAGCACRCTTCCTAATCCAGTGTCTGGAGCCTCAGTCAACAATTTAAACATCTTGTTAAAATTTCAGCTAGCAAGGACAGAACTTGCCAACAAGGCTTCTTTTACCAGCTCCAGACTGATTCACAAGCCTTTAACAAAATTGCTTGGTGGGTTTACACCTTTAATGGAGCCCAATAAAAGGAGGAGCAACGCACTGCAATTTTCTGTATAACTCACATAATAATTTGCAAATCTTTTCATAGCCAAGCCTGTCTTGAGCTGTGAAAAGACCGCTGGGCAAGGAAGGGTCTTCACCTTTAAAGATCTGCAGAGCATTCTTCTYTTCCTTTTCCTACTACCACTCACTCCTCCAGTCTCATAGTCTCTGTAATTAATCCTGATTGCTCTAGTTTTACATTTTTGCACTTTAATGGTTAAAATTGCCTCTTCTAGCCTTTACAACACAAATCCACATGTTTCTTGGCTACTTTTCAGCTGCTGCTGATCATGGCCATCCACAGCTTGGATGAAGTTACGCAATCTTGCCAACACTTAATTGACCATGATCTGAAAAGCTGCTGCATTGTTCGGTTTAAAAAGTGTGGCCTAACCACGAGAGCCCTGCGTTCACGCTGAATGCAGATTTCTGCTGAGAAGGCGCTTCCAGCAGAGGTTTGCCAGCACCCCTCGGATACAGCCCCTGTGTGGAGATATTTTGCCTGCTTAAGATATCCAGTACATAGAGGCTGAGCGCAGTTGTGGCGCGGAGCCTTCTCTCATCCACACAGAGCTTTGCTCCCACCTGTCTCTCTTAATTATGGTAACCACTGGAGGCTGCTAGGTTTGCCTGTGATGCCAGCTCCAATGTGCCTTTTCTCTCCTTGCTGATCTGCTCTGCCAGGTTATCTCTGACCTGCTGTACTTGACTGCTACTGACTGACAGACTGATTTTTAGCAGGCAGCAAAAAATCTCCCACCACTCAAGCTTTTTTTTGTAAGAATTAATTTTTGAGCTCATTTCTACCCTGCTTTCTGTTGCTAAAATTTGTGGTGGGTTTTAAATGGTTACAGACCATTCAATATACTAAGCAACAATTTCCCCAGATTTAGTGAGATCAAGGAGACCCCTGGCTTTTCATCACAGGTGATCTGTCATTTCCCAGGCTATGGTGCTTGTGTTTAATATGATTAGGAAGGCATTTGGATTCATTTTCCAATGGCATGATGCACCGTGCTTCAGATGCTCTGGAGATGTACCTTGAAACAGGTTGGAGGACTCGCACTGGCTAATGACATCATATTTTAACTGGGTTTAGAGGATAAGGCCAACTCATGGTGTTCACTCCTTGCTGCTTGAAAGAGGTAACAGCAATAGAGGTACTATCATTTACCCCTGCCTTTTCATTAGTTCACTACTTAGCCTGTTTCTAGAGTCTAGAGGCAGATCTATGCAATGCAAATCTCTTGGCTGTGGAAGCACTGCAGTAAGTCAGAGCATCTCTGAATGCATGGTAACCTGGCTGGCTGCCGGCTCTGTCTAGAGCGCCGAAGGGAGACAGGACTTTCCCTGGGAGCTACGGGCAAGAAAAGCATATTTTCTGGTCTTCTGGTACTTTACGTGCATAGCGCATTCTATCAAAAGATGTGATATAATCCCTATTTTAGGAAGCAGGCTATCAGATCCGAACAGCGTGGCTTCGCAGAACATCCTTGGCTGCTAGGCACTACCTTGCCTCCAGAGCAGTAAGAGGCTATGTTCTCTACCCATAAATCTCATCCAACTTTAGAGCTCAACTTCTGATTTCTCAGTATCGAGTTTGGCTGCCTCCTACTTCTAACTTTCTATCCTTAGCACGATTCACAGGCTTTCAGCTATCTCACACTTCTCGCGCTCTAATCTTAGCGCCGCTTCTAACTATAGAGTGGCTTCAAGCTTCAGGGTCTCTCACTTTTGTTCGGGCTCTTTCTGGTACACAGCCAAGTAGGTGAAAGACTCGAGAAGGGGGAAGGGGAGAGCTAGCACYGCTTTCAGATGTTGCAGGCTGGAGCTAAACCTGCCTCGGTAGCCATCGTCATTTTTTTGACACTTTCCTGAGATGTGCAAAGGGATTTGGTCAGGAGAAGATGTCTATTCCTGCCTTGCCGATACCTGAACGAGCTGACATTGTGTCCATGCTAGCAGTGTTCCCCATTCTCTGGGAATTTTCCCAAGACTGTAAAGTTATCATTTTCATAAAGATGCACTTAAGCAAATTTCATCTGTGTTCTGGATCTGGTTCATCATAGCCAGCTTGGCTGATTTCATAAGCCACAAGCTGCTCCTCTGTCAAGTGTCTTCCTGGTTTATCTCTATTTGTACCAAAGGGTGTCTATAGAGGTTGTATCAACTTTCCTGAGTGAAACAGTTCTTCATCAAATAAAGGCTTCATATGTGGCTTTCTCTTCCACGTGTTTCATATGCAGACTTAGACTCAGCTTACTGAGGGGGAAAAAAGTTACATTGATTTTTCTGATATTTTCCAATGTCCAGTTTTCATATCCAAATAAAAAAAGAACCCGTACCCCTAGTTCCTTCTCACTGAGTACAAACCTAAACCTCAGCTTCATCTTTAAAACACTTCTACTTCAGGATGTGCTGTCAAGGATAAGCCATTACTCAAATTATATTGCAAATATGTATAAATCCTGCTGACTACCTCATTATATGGGATGTACTGGTATGGGCAGCACTGGTTTGCCTCAAAAGAGAGAACTGAGATTCAAGGTGAGACTCCTTGGTATGAAGAACCTCAGCTGGAGGAAGCTGAAGGCACAAAGGGGGCAGAAGGATTTCCTTGCTGATCTTCCTGTTCTGAAATAGGATAGAAAAAGAGTTGCGTGCTCTCTTTTCCTGGACAAGAAAAGTTAACTGAGGTCAAAATACCTGGGATCAGCCAAAGTGACATCTTTCATCTCCGATCTTGAGCCAGTGGAAGTGGGAAAGTCCCAGCAAGAGCCACTGATGGGCTCAAGTGCAGAACTTGCCAGCTGGCAATGAGACAAACCCAACCTGCAGTGGTCAGGCAAAAGATTATGACAGTGGTGAGGGGGTCTGTCTGGTCAAAACGGCTGAGGAAGAGCTCTTGTGTGACAGAAAATATAGAACAAGGAGTACCTGTGTCCCCTAAGCATGAGGAATCTGAATTAAGATTGCTTTACTTCCTAACATGGTTCTGCAAACTCAATGGTGGGTTTTTTTTTCAGATTGTAAAAATATATATGAAGACATACTGTCTGGAGGGAACCTAATTTTTTGATTCTTCAGACTCTCTTGAGCGCTTCAAGGAGCACAGAAGGAAGTCAAGTAGCTTAGCTTAATGAATAAAATAAAGCAGTTGAGAAATACTGTCTCTCAAATAACCAGATGGACCTCAAGACATCTTCAAGTCATTAAAAATGAAATAAACATCTTCCTGGCTTGCTTGTACTTACCTGAATTGTGATCCAAGAGAGGAGATGAATTTGGCATGTCATAGTGAAGAGAAATGTGGATACAGTATGGATAATTCAACTCATTCTATATTTACGGGAATATCATGTGAGGTGCTCCAAAGCATTGTAGCAAAGGCCTATGTCTCATAACGTGCCCGTAAAAGAAAGAATCACCAGTTCAGTAATATTTCTTGACACAAAGTATTGATCACAGTTTGAAAAGAATGACAGATATTTGGAGATAACTGAAATGGGGCGGGAAAGTTAAAATCTTTGTACAATCCTGTGTGTTCAGATTATCACAGCTGTCATTGGCTATGTGAAAATTAGTTGGTTTAGTCTAAGAAAATCAAGGTTCCCTCTATAATTAATGGAGAGAGACTGGACTCCCGAGAGGTGATTTGTCCTGACCTAAGACTGTTCCTGAAAATAGATGTGCTGAATCCTCCTCTTCTTGAGGTACTCACCTCTTCCATTTCCAGCAAGAGGAGCTGAGAAGAGCAGCTCAGACCAGATGCCTAACTCCTATATGACTAAAGTTAGGTGCAATGAATCCCATCTGCAGACGGGTGAAATAAGCAGAATACACTGTCAGCTGTAATGAGTGGCAATGAGACTAGCTCTTGACATTACTGAAGGCCAAGTAAAGCTTTCTTTGATTTGGCAGAGCCAGGTTTCCTCTCCTTAGTTCTGTAATACAGTTATTTGCTACTTTTATAATTTCCACAGGCATATATCCATGTTCCAATTACTGAGATGACGTTTGCACCAGCATGATTCATGCTGTCAATTCCTGTCTCAAGTTAGATTCAAGCTAAGTTTATTTTGGGAGCAGTGGATGCATACCTACCAGGAGTATGGAGGTGCAGGAGAAAACAGTCTTCTGCCAACTGCCAAGACAGTAAAAGTTTGGGTTTCACATCACTGGAGAACCCAAGTGGTGGTCAGGCATAAAACAGATGGACTTTCTGCTCTGCATTGAATAGCCTGTGTATATATCCATGTTCTTTACATACAGAGGTTGCTGGAGGTTGCAGTGTTAACCAAATAAATACTGTAAGAGCTCTGTCTCTCCAAAGTTAACTGATCCTCAGATTTCCTTCGTGGATAGTTGTAATTCTTCTCTTGAAAAGGCATATCCCCAATAACCTCAGTGGTGATTGCAGTCTCCAGCTGGAACACCTGTTCCTCTCTGCATGCAACAGATACTTAGGTACTCACAGGAAGATACGGGGGGAAACAACGCTGGGGAGAGAGAAAAAGCCAAGAGCGTGTGGGATGGTCTAAGCTAATGATCAGAGACTGACCTAGGAGAAGATGATGTCTTTCAGGTCCTGCTGCAATGGTATCTCATATTTTTATTCTGCAACTATACTTGTGTGAAACACATAATAAATAAAATACCAGGTATTTATGGAAAATACGTGCCATGGTCTTTGGGCCAGGAGCTGGGACACCCTCTGCGATGTGGCTGAGCAGAAGCCCACAGCACAGGCTCTCTCTTGCTCTTTTCCTCTAGTCCAGGGAAGTTTGTGTGTTCCCAGTAGAGCAAAACAGCTTCAACGAGAGTGTGAAGACATCCCTCCTACAGCCCACCCCAGAACAGCTCACCAGCCTGCAGCAGGGCAGCCACCCCAGGCTGCAAGGTGGGGCTGGAGCCCCCCAGGCAGTGGGGCAGCCTCGCTGTACGGTACATAGAGCTGTCTCCGGCAGGCATGCTGGAAGGGATTTTTGGCACATGGCAGACTCCAAGGTTGGTGCTTTGGTGCCCCAGCCCCAGCCCTTTTTCAGCAGCCTTGTTTTGCACTTACGGAACAAAATCTTTTTGCAGGTAAAAGATTGCACAAAGTCTTTTGGGCGCTTGAATTCTTTCTGTAAAGAGGACCAGAGAAATGAGTTGAGTTTTAAAAATGTTAATCTGGGTTGGCTTGAGTTTTTTTGGTTTTGGTTTTGGGTTTTTTTTTCAGTCTGGTTCCATGCATGTCACTTCCGGTGTACTGCAATGAAAAGGGATGCAAAACCAGCTGAGGAGGCAATAGGTGGTGGTGGCGTAGGGGTGAGAATATGGAGCTGGAAGCCACTAGTTGAATCAGTTACATCTTCTCTTTCCCCTTTCCTTTTTATCCGTGCAACCCTCCTCATTCTTTATTTTTACATTGTCTTCCAAGAACACAACTTGTCAAGGCAGGGATAGTTTCATCTCACCTAGCTGTAAAGCATGGAGCTTACACAGTGATTAATCACATCACTTCTTTACTTCTTCGCAGTGCCATTCAAATGTCAACAACCCTCAGGAGGTTCCTACGGTGCAGGCAAACAAGTATTATCCTGTTTTTCCAGATAAGGAAACTAAGACAGTGGTCATCATTTTCCAAATGTAGTTACTAAATCCATGTCCTGTCATCTAAATCTTTAATTTAAATGCCTAAAGATGGGATGACCCATTGTGGTGGAAGCTCTCTTATTGCACAAAGCATGTACTGCTCCCTGCTGAAAATAAGGATAGGCCTGTTCAGACAATTGCCTAATGGGAGAGCCTGARTAGTCACACTGAGGAGTATATAGTATTTTATAATCATATTACAGTGAATAAATCTGAGCAAACACAATTCATTATTATGAAATGTTTCCTTGTTCATTTTTCCATTTCAATATGTGGTGGGAAACCGCTATTAAAATAATAATAATAATATTAGCTTCGCTATATTTACTCAGTAGCTCAAACGCTGCTAGACTACGTGGTCTGAGAGGAAATGCCTTGTTCAGACTCATTTTCAGTATCGCAGCTAGAAGACTCATGAAAACTACATCTAGCCTTTTTTATAATAAAATATCCTTGTAATATTTATTAATGAGAAATGTGCAGTTAAGTGCTTGATGAAAGAGGTATTGTATGCTTGGGTTTACAGTAAACAGTTAAAGCTCTTAAAGTGAAGTTGAAGCAAGTGGAATATTTGCTTAGATTTGGCAAGAAGAAATATTGTAAGTAATTCAAAGAGTGTAATTTGATTCTAGATTTTTCTGGGCTATGTGGCATATGGCCCTTCTGGTTTTGTTTTATTTAGGTTTGCTGCCTCCGTTACGTAACTGTTCTTTTTAGCCTGTAATTAAACTTCAAGGTCAACCAGGAATTAAGCAGAGAGGAAGTTTGTGTAATGGAAACAAGTGAGGCTGGACCCTGCTGCGTTACATCACTCCATTTCTCCTCACTCACTCATCTGCTGATAAGGGAAGGAGAGGGAAGGATGAACCCGAAACCTCCTGCAGAGCCAGAAGATGAGGGCAGACAGGTGTTGGCGTGCCGGCTCCGGAGCAGCACCGCTCCTCCGACACACAGCCGGCCAGGAGAGGCGGCAGGGATGCCGCAGCTGGAGCTTGGTCTGCCGGAAGCTGCTGCACCAAAATGATTGCTTACAGGGGGTGTCTTGGCTGCTGGTTGACTCTTTTTTATAGGCTCGCTCTTTTGAATAATGTACATTGAGTTACATGTACATCTGCCTCTGTATGTGAAGCTTGTTTATGCTTTGGCTGGTTCAAAATAGGGACTGGGCGCTTAAATATTTGTTTTCAAAAGCAGCAGTCTCGTTGCCTCTGCGGGTTGGGATTTCACCTGCCTGTTGTTGTTGAGTATGGCTGGGTGCTTGCAGGCGGGTGGCACGCTCCCAAGGCAGAGCTCCAGGGAGAGGACAGATCCAGTGCCTGCACGGGTGCCAAGGGAAGGACCAGGTCCACCCTGTATCCTGGGCATCAGCCACGTCCCACGGCTCCTCCCTCCATCTCCCCATCCGTTTCTCCCTGCGCACTGCAGTGCATTGTAGTCCACTTGTTGAGTGGTCTGAGTGTTTAAAAAGTTGAGGTTTTTTGTTTGTTTGAAGGTTTTTTTTTTTTTAATCTGGCCCTGCATGCACCTCGCTGATGGTGTGCCTGCACGCACCCTTGTCCAAGCGCAGCTGGAAGGGCAATGGGCTGTAGCAGAGGGGTGGGCGCACGGGGCACGGGCAGCAGCTCCCTGTGCTGCCCTTGCACCTAAAAATTGTTCTTGGAGCTGCACCCTCCGTTTCCCTGCTAAAACAGAGTGAGAGTGTTTGGTCACCCACTTCATGTGCATCTTGCAGTACTGAATTAGCACCATGACATGCATGGTGCTTTGGCTACGCAGAAACTGTTACATCGTTTCTCATGAGGTGTTGCTGAAAACCTGGTTCACATTTGAATTGCATCTATTATTTTTGGAATTTTTTCATTTAGAGCTCCTCAGGTGAATAGTGCTGTGTAAGTGCTAAGTGTTATTATTTATTAGGCACATATATTCTGTAATTACTTTGCAAATATGATCATTATATTTGAAGTTACAGAGTACTTCAAACATTAATTGCCACATAACTTGCAGATTTCAGATCTGATACACAAACCTAATCATCAGTCATTAAGTATTAAAGAAGAGAGCACTGGAAATATATTAAATTACTTCAGATCACTGATTAAACCTAATCCTTGGAAATTCCTAAAAGCCTATTGAGGCAGTGAGATTCACTTGCAAGTGACCATTGGGAATTTAAGCCTGAAACACAGCCGAATGCTTTAATTCTCAGGGATATCACAATTCTCTGACCCTGCAAAATGCTCCTTTCCTGGAGTCCTGCCCCAGCCATAGCTAAGTCTTACTGTAGTTTTCTTTGTGGCTGACTTTATGGCTCTGCTTTCTGCCAAGCAGGCAGTGTCTTCCTCTACAAATCATACAACTGTACAAACCATTAATAATAACCATTATTAATCAAGACAACAGTGTAAGAGAAATGGTAGGAATGACACGGGAGACCAGCAGCAGGCTGGAAGGGGCTTAGACCCGAATCTCATGATTCCCATGCCAGCACCTTACTCACCTGTACTGTGCTTTCTCCCATGGTATTCGAGTAACTCTTGCATTGATGCTTGGATGATAAAGCATGCTGTATGGTATTAGCTGGGAAAATGGACAAACCTAGTTTCGTCGGCCCAGGCAGTGATGCTCCCCCCACCCCATGCTCCTGATTTCCCACATTCCCTCCCCTGAGCGGCGGGTCCCTTCGCGGTGCAGCCTGCGGAGCAGAGGAGAGGATGTGAAACTCAGGGATTCTGGGCCCGTTCCACACTACCCCGGTGTCTCCGGGCTGGCATTCAGCAGCGGCAGCATGCCGTTCCGGGGAGGCGTTGGGTGCTGGATGGCTCCCCAGCGTCTGTCATTGTGCTTGACGCCGTGCTCCCTTCCAGAGCAGTGGGCTGGAGTGACAAGACAAAGACACAGGCAGCGCGTGTATTCTCTCTCCTGCCTTTTTCAGACTTGCTGAAAACTTCTCCCTGCCTTCACTGTGGTCACTGTGACATCTCCTCAGCAAGGACCTGCCTACGCCTGTGCTAAAACTGGTGGAGAGGCTTGTGTTCCCAGGCATGGTCCCAGCCACAGAGGGGAGGGGGAAGGAAGAAACTCTGTCCTTTCCCGGCGTACTCCAAGGTTAATTAAGAGTTAGAAACTATATTTTAAAGCCATGTGGTTATTTCACAACCCTATTTAGGAAAACGGCATTTTAAACTAGGTTTATACTATTTCACCACAGGTAAAATATTTCTAGTTGGGAGCTGTTACACTCAACAATCTATATCAAATGTTGCAAAAATAACAGCATATGTGTGTATATGCACAGGTTTCAAAGTATTAAATATGGGCGTTTGTGCATGTTTGTGCACTTGATAAGAGAGGAAGGGAGGCAGTGTGTGAATGTGGGAGATGCTGTTGAAGTCCTTCTCCAGCCCTTCTGGGACCCTCCACTGAGTGATGGGACTCAGTTTTCCTCCTCCTGCAATAGCAACCAGCGAGATTTCCACTGCCCAGCCCCAGCCCCTGGACCCCAGCGCCGGGGGATTTGCCACAGCATCCCCAAGCCTGGCAGGACGGGACAGGGACAGGGCAGCCTGATTGTGGAGGAGGAATGGTCTCCCTGGGGTTTTCTCAGGCCACACTGCACGTAAACCTCCCTGTGATGAAGCAGAGGATTCGTGCCTGTGTCAAGGATGTGGGAAGGTTCCCAGTCATGAGCTTTGTGGGAAGGCAGCTTTCCAGCAAGCCAGTTCATTAGTTGTAGCAGTATCTATTTATCTGGTATGCTGAAGAATGTCTTTATAGTTTTTAAGTGATCTCCTTTTACTTCCTGGTGTTCATGTGCTCTCTACCATCGTAGGTCCTGGAGCATTTATTGCTCTCCTCTTTTTACCTAAAGCAGATTAATGATGTTGTTTATTTGTGGGTTTTTCTGTTCTGTTTGTGTTTGGCAGTCATGAATTCTCTGTCTAATCCACGTTCACTTTGGACCACTGGGCAATGGGGAAGTCCTTCTCTTTCCCGCCTCCTGATGTCCTGCTGTCCTCAGTGCAGGCAGGGCTGCAGTGGCAGTAAAATGGGCGTTAGCTTATGTTCCTCTGCTGGAGTGCCATGATGCGTTATTATTACTTATTTTTTTGAGCGCCCTAAATTTTTCAGCCCTGTTGTGTTTGACAGTGCTTGTACACAGAATGGAAGGATGGTCCCTGGTCCAGGGCTTATGCTAGGAACATAAAAAGAGCAGCTGTGACATTACTGGGGGGACTTTTGTTTAGCAAGTGGAAGTTAGGAGCTATATTCCACGCCTCTTTAAATGTTAAGAGGTAAAGATAAGACAACAAAATAAAACGTAGAGAGTTGTTTTATAATAAGCACAAGGAATTGATTAGATGCTGGTATGACATAGCTCCGTGGGCTCCAAAGGAGCTGATTTACTCCAGCACAGAAGATTGCCCAGGTTATATAGTTGGAGGAGGTGTTTGGTAGTGGTTAGAGCAGAGCACCAGAAATAAAATTCCCTGTGCTTTTTCACTCCCAGCCACGACCGAATTGCTGTGTGATTTGTGCAAGACCGTTACCCTACAGCTACCTCGCTGCAAGCCTGACTCTCCAGTCCTTGCAGCGTGGTGCTTATGACTATTTACACCCATGAAAGGCAAGACCAATGCCCATTTTGCACACATCAACAAAAGGATATAATGGCATTTAAATATTATTGCTTAAATCCAAGTCCTTGGTATAGACTTGAGCATTTTGGGGATGGGGAGGGGTGGATCTGCCGCGCCTCGGGATGCCGTGCGAACCCCCAGCATGTCTGCTTTGGGATGTGGCGTAAGAGTTCGTGCAGGGGTTTAAACATAGAAAGGCAACATGAATTGGATATTCATAAATAAATAAAATACGATCTTAAGGCTGAGCTGGAGAAAAGCAGAATTTTTAATTGCTGCAGATTGCAATCTGCTCATTATTTTAACTGTATAAAAGGCACAAGTAATCATTCACAAATTATCTGAGCAAATGGTTAAGGCCCTTGGTTTTTGTTGCTGAAGTTGGCAGCAAAACCCCCTCAGTTTCATTGGGGAAATAATCAGGTTTCCATTTGTGACTTCCTTTCTCTGACAATCAGTATTACCAGCTCAAAGAAGGCAAAGATCCTTGTTTAGGCCTTAACTAACTGAGAAATGTACTTTAAAATATTATTTAAAGAAACAGTATGTTTAGCATTCATTTCATTTTGCTTTTTTATTGTTTTGTAGGGTGTTAGGCTTTTTAAAGGATTTATGTGCAAAATAAAATTCAGTTATATTCACTTCTTAGTAATTGATATTTTGGATTAATGTGACATGTAAAAATCTGTCATAAAAAAAGTAAATTTCAAATATATAGAGGAAAATTATTGTAGAAATACCAAACCAGTCCTGCAATATATATTTTTTTTATTTTGGTAGGCAGGTTTGTTTGGGAGGCAACCTTATTCTGAATGTGTCTTTTCCCAATAAAATGTTAAGTACCTTTTTCTTTATAATAAGGAATAGTGTCCTTATTATGTGGATAGCAATATCCTTCAGGAATGTTGTCCCACAGAGCGCCCAATGCCTCACCGCGGGCTGAGGCGTGTGTATGGGGGCTGTGGCTCATAATGTCAGGAGCCAACCCGTCTCTATATTCCCGAGCAAGACCCTCATATGAACAATTCCAACCAAGCAACGAATGCAGGCTGAGCCCGCTGGCTGGGACACCTCTCCCGGACATGCTGTTTGAGCCACCTCTACTGCTGTCTACTGCTGCCATGGTAGAGGCAGTTTGGACAAGTCCTGGGTCAAAGATAGACTGGTATCTTCCTTCTCCCATGCAAACTTCAGAAGAGTTTCCCTTTCAGGCTCTCCATGGCTCTCTCATGTATTTCAGTGATAACTTTTTCATTCTGCAGACGACACACTGACACAGAGCAGGTTTCATTGCCAGAGGAAATGCCAAACAGGGAGACAAGCTGACACCCACAGGCCACTGTCGAAAGAAATTGGCATCTGGGTCTTGCAGCTGCCAAACCTTCTCTACGAGTGGCCGCAGAAATCAGCTCCAGTGATGTAGCAAACCGAGGAGGAGGAGGCGGTGAAGGGCATGTGGTGCACAATCAATGCTGCAATCAAAGGGAAGAGGCCGTGCCAGCTGGTTACTACGCTTCCATTCCCATGCCAAAAGCACAAAATAATATTTAAAGAAAACATCAACAAAAGGCCGGCAGCTTGCGTGGCCCATCGCAGCGAGAGCGAAGGGTGAGGAGGTGGGCCATGTGTGCGAGGCTGCGCTGCTGCGGCAAGGGGGCTCCGGGGCCCCTTTACGCCCCGTGCCAGCTCTTTTTAGGCTTCAGCGCTGCTCAGAGAACTGCTGCTACTTTTAAAAGTACAGGTTGTGCCAGGAAAAAAGTCGAGATCTATATGACTGCATGGATATTGCAGCAGCGGTTGTGGTAGAGGAGACGGTTAATAGCATAAGGCTGGCTATATAGTACAGATGTCAAGAGGCACTGGCTGTTTTTAATGGGCAGGCCAATGCATAACAAACATTTGAATGTGTCAAAATGGGGAAAAAATTCCCGTCATCCACCATATGAATTGTTTTACTGTGTTGACCATTYTCTCCAGCTCTTTTGAAAATGTATTTTTTGATGGGGAAATGCAAAAGTGAAATGGATAGAAGAAAAAGACGCATACTCTCTAATGATCACATTGCAGAGAACAGCCACCTACTATGATGGCCTGCAGTTACCTTCACAGACCTTCACCTTGCCAAACTTTGTGTCTGCTCTGGCCAAATAATAAAAAGTAGTCTGAAAGGACCTGGAGAGGTCATCAAGTACATCCTCATCCCCATCACAGCATTGATTCATGTCTAAGTTGTATTGTAAAGTAACTGGGGACAGTGCAGGTGTTTCATGTACTGTTGAGAAGGATCTGGAGCACTTGTAACCATTGTAAAAATAATAAATAATAACAGTTTTGAAGAGGTATGTTCTCAGATAATAGCTTTAGAAGGGCTGCATCACAAGACGCATCCTGGAATAAGAGCGGTTGACTTGTAGATTTTTTGTGTATAAGGAAATAGCATGTAAAGTTTTACTGTCCTAATGGCAGTTACATCCATGTTAGGCTGTGCTGTATAAACAGCATGACCTATGAATATAATAAAGTTGGTACATGTATTGGTATTTAATTAAAAATATTTATTAAAGATTAAATTACTTCATTAACTTTTGATTGTATTGATGAATATATGGGAAGCATTGAAAGCAGTTCCAGTTATGTTTTTACATATGAAAGAGGTGTTAGTGGTGTATGTCTGATTTTTGTGGCTATACCCAGTAGAAACACGGCATAGCAGGGAGCTAGGCTACAAAAGGCAGATTTTCTTCTTTGCTTGCTCCTTGTTTCCACAGCCTACTAACATTGCCTGCCACAGTCAGCACAGACCTGGGACACTCCTGCTTTCTTCCTGAGTGACAGTGCTGACTTGGGTAAGTCTCTGAGCTGGTATTCAGGCAATGGTGTGTTTTGCACTACTTGCATATGTGTATGTACAAGCTAGGGCACCAGCGTCRTATCTGTTGGTCCTAGGGGAGCAGTTCATTTCAAGGACTATTGCAGTGTTCTTAGAGATTAGCAATAGGGGTGGATTAAAATTTGGCTTGTCCTACAGATTGCCTTGACACTGCTTTTACACTGCTGCATAGAATACACCAAACCATGTATTATGGTTCCGGAGTCATGAATTTATTATTTATGTGCTTGGATGGTGCCAAATGCAAAGTTGCGCAGCTGATTGTATAAAAGGAGGCCTTTTTGCACAGACCAAATACAAATACTGTTCTTCCTAGCTGTATGAAACGAGGAGAATGACCACCATTTCACGGAGAGCTTCATTATGGGCTTGTGGGTGCTCCAGAAAAGGCCATGGCAGCTTTGCCRCTGAGTTATGTGGAGCAGAACAGAAACCCTGTCGGAGCCAACAGTAGAAATGAGCTTTAGTTTTAAGAAAGACTGCAAGCAAACAGTCCAGGTTTCAGCTGATGTTGTGTTGCGTGTTAATACGCGGCCAGTGATCATACTACATGAATATATCACATAAAAACAAAATTTTGTTATAGTTAGGCACAAAATCCACTATTTTTCTAGTGAAAAAAGCTATTATTTTTGCAAAGAGTTACCTTGTTCTCTAACATTACTTCTAGAAGTAAAATAAAAAAAGCAAAACTAGCTTGCTTTTCTGAACTCACTACTAAAAATCTGTCTGTAAGTACAGGACAGATACAGCAGATTTGATCATTTTCTGTTTTCACATTCTTTCAGTATTTCTAATATTTATTTAGAAGAAACTCCAGGAGTCAACATGATTTTCTGATTTTGCACTCTTGAGTCTTCTTCATCATTTCTTCTTCTTCTTCTTCTTTTTCTTCTTCTTCTTCTTCTTCTTCTTCTTCTTCTTCTTCTTCTTCTTCTTCTTCTTCTTCTTCTTCTTCCTCTTCCCCTTTTTTTTAAATTAAGAACACGTTTTAGATAGTGAGCAATAATTTCTCAGTGCAGTGTACATGAAATTATACATATTACTGCTCTTTATTAATAAAGTTCTGCATCACATTCTCTTCTCTTGCCTCCTCTTCCCAAACACATACCCAAGATGATAGATATGTTCCTAACCATTTAAAATAGATCAATAAAATTCTAATTTCTTTCCTGTGAGGTGCAGGGTCATCTGTAATAGCCAAGACTCATATGATTGCTCCCATTTCAGAGGCTGCCTTTTGAAGAAGCCCTCCTGAAGAGTTGTTGAACTTCATAGAAATGGCTGTTCCAAAGCCTGACCCTCTCTGTTCTAAGCCAAAGAAGAGAGTCCTGGTCTGTGGTTGCCTTCATCTGTAAAACATGTCCAAACTACTAAAGCCTCTTCTGTATTGCCACATCACATCAGTGTTTTCTCTGGAGGACTTGTTACTGTGCTCCTCTCCATAGTTGACTGCAAGCAAAGCCCTGTAACACTGCATTTTGAATCCCAGCCATCTAGCAGCCTGTGTCTCTGCTGCACAGAAGATGAAGAACTCACGTGTCTTGAGCAGCCTGATTTTTGTGTCTAAGTCTCTTTTTTCTTTGCATGTGGGCTACAAGTCACTTTTACTGCACACAACAGCAGAATCTGTATGCATTTGTAAGCAAATATGTCCTATGTGCTAAGGCTATGAAGGAGGAAAAGCTGTTTTCCCCTTAGCTGACATGTCTCAGTTCTCTCTTCCTCCTGCACAGATATTTGTTTTGATACCACATGGAGCATGGAGCCTTCCTTGTTCCTGATTGAGTCTCTGTTGGTGATTTTCCAGCCTGAGTGCTCTGAGTGTCACGCTCTCCTGGGCACTTCAGCTCCTTGAGACAAGGGTTTGTTCTTTGCCATCACCTCTTGCCTTTTCTGCAGTTTTTGCTATGTCTGGACATGGTTATTTAAAAACCTCTCCCTGCCCTTTGCTTTGTGCTTCTCACTGTCTATTTGCTAATATCTAGGATTCTTAAGTCTCTTCTCATATATCTTGAGTAACTCACCTCAGATCTCAGTTGTCTTTGGCCACTCTCTAGCTCCAAGAAGGTCCCTATGCATCCTTGAGCTGCATTCCTTTCATGCTTTTTACCTCCTGATTGTCTACAGCCTTGTTACTGTATTGGACTGGATTTCACAGCTAATTCTTCTCCCAAAGTTGTTTGACATTGAAGATGACAAATTTGTGGAATTAAAAAATACTTTCTTTGGGGAAACTCCTTCAAAGAGATATTGCACATACCCATCATTCGTTTTTCAGTATTAAATCTATCACATTTCTCCCAATGCTCTTGCAGTTTCTTGGACTTGGTTTGCCCCTGAATCTATTGTTGCCTGCTTCAGTAGACTGTGAAATTTTGCAAAATGTAGGTGTCATTTACTACATTTGCTCCTGGCTCTGAATTCACCCATGGCACTTTCCAGTACATTTTCATGACCAGTCTGAACATCCGCTTTGCTCATTGCTACAAAGCATTCTCCTGGAGGAGGCTGTGCTGGCGTTCCTGCCGGGGGTCATTAAATCATTCATGTTCCTCCCCCTCAGCATCTGCCATGGGACCACTGACCCATGATGAGGTTAAACCGATGACCTCTGGAGGGGACGTAGCTCCTTTTAAAGCCCAGCCCAGGCCCTACACTCTTTTCTGGGACTTCTCCAAAAGGTACCTGTTGTGAATGTCTTCTCCGACATGGGCTGTGAAAATCTTTGCGTGATAACAATTTCCATCTTCACTAATCTCGGACAGTTTTCTACTGGTAGATGGTAAAAATTTCTGTAGTCATCACTATTGGAAGGAATGATGCAATTCATAGATCAGTAAACTCTCTGACAGCCCTTTAATTCTGGATAACCACCAGTACCACATTATTAGCTCTCTACTCTCCTTTTTGACGTTTTCTGGGTGCTTCTTGCCTATATTTCATTAGTGCACGAGTATAATTTTGGCTGATTTTAGGCAGCGTAGCCCTTAGCTGTCTACCACTCTCAATGGTTATGGTGCTTCACAGGAAAATTTAGACTAGCAGGGTTACTATGAAAAATGAGTGTCAAAATAAAGCCAGTCTCCAATATCTTAGAAACTGATAAGTACCATTTGATGAACAAACTCAAAAATTGTCCTTATCACAATAAAATGGAAAAAGTAAGTCCTCTAGGAAAATTATTTTTAGCAGTGCTTGGGATTTGGACCAAAACTGAACTCTGTGGCTTGTACTTATCTCATTTGTACGTCACTGAAACTGTCCTCAGTATAGTAAATAATAAGAATAAAGATAACAGGGCTGCATATTTTGCATACACATTTTGGGTTTGATTTCGGGTTTTCATTTGATACTTACCATTTTGGTTTCAGAAAATGTTAATATGTATATACTGTTATCAGATGATTTCTTCTGAATAAGTAACTCCAGCTGCTTCAGCTGATGCTTTGGAAGTTGTTGCCTCATTGCTGCTCTTTTAAGATGTTTCCAGCTTTGACAAACTGCTCAAACTAGCTGTGGATTTTATGTGTTACCCCTTTTATATTTTCAATGTCACTTTTAACAGGCAAGCAGCCCATGACAAACAACTGCAAACGGTGTGCCAGCCATAATGCAGATACTCTATATGCATATGACCCTTATCTTTTATAGCATAAACTATATTTGCACCATTGCCTGAGATGGGAGCACAAAGCCAGAGCTAAAAGAGAGCTAACCCACCTGTCAAAGTGCTTCTGTCGCTCTTCCAGGGAGTTTACGACAGCCTACCCATTTTCGGAGCCATGGTGCAGACGGCTGTACTCCCTGCAAATGCCTGTTTCGGCGGGGTAGGAGCAGCATCTATCTTCACAATCACCCGCTCTTATGTTGTATAAAGCCCCCAGTGCAGCAGCAGCACTGTCTGGAAGAAAATAGCATCAAAAGTAACTGAAAGGATTCTTCTTGGAGCAACTTCTTCCCTGTCCTACGTGCCCAGTATGAAGCACAGTAAATTTCCCCATTCTCGGAATTATATATTGTAGGTGAGAAACCATCACTTTCCCCCAAGAAACTAATTTTGAGCAAATAGGTTGCTATTAATTTATTTTTTTGCAGACTAGTAAACTGCCTTCTTGTATCCTGGGTAGAGTCCTCCAGCACAGAGCAATGCATTAATCTAACTGTGTACCTACGGGCTGTCCTGCCATGCTGGGACTTCTTATTCTTTTTGATACAGTGTTGTGTACCTGGGAAACACATCCCACAACTTTTAATGCTACGTGTTTTGTCAAGAGAAGTCTAGTATATCTTGTAGAAGGAAATGTGTAGTTTCAAGAAAGGTTGAGATGTATAATATTGTTAGCATAAGAATGCAACCACAGATCTCAGGAAACTCATTCATTTTGGTACCCAACTAGCAATTCACTGATTTTTTTCCTGCTAAAAATGGTTAGTGCCCCTCTGTCCTCAGCCTCCCCTTCAAGACTCAGAAACTCAAGAGTCCTAGATCCTCAATACCAGGTAAGCAACCCCAGAAGTCCTGCTAAGCTAGCTCCTGTGACCCACCACTCTGTAGGCATCAGCCTCCCCTCCTGCCTTTTTTGACTGTTTTCCCTTGAAGCCCGAAGGAAGGAGCAGGCTGGTGGGGAGTCCGTGCCCCGTTTCCCTCTGGGTGGGGGGAAGAGGAGCCAGCTGTATGCTGCTGAAGGACTGTCAGGGATGGCCTTAAGTGCATGGTATCACATGGGAGAAAGTGGCCTTAGGAAAGCAGTGGTCTGAAGCGCTGGCTGAACAAAGAACTCCTCTTAATTTGTAGATTCTTTTTTATCAGGAAAATAAGCTACTTATACATGCCAAGTACCTCTTTGGTCCAATCCCATCTATTTATAATTAATGGTAAGTTCTGTTTCCTTGAATACAGTAGAGGGGYGTCCCCCATCTGATCTGTATTGAGTGATGTATTTTGCAGCCTGGTCTGGGGTCACTTCTCTGGCTCTTGGGCAGGCAGTGCTTTGGGCAGTGGAGGCAGGTTAATGCAGGCAGACCTTTGCTCTGGCCCAGCACGGCTGCTCCTGCGTTTCTGCAGTACGTTGGGCATCTTCTCATTGCCTAAAGTCCAACATAATGAGAAAATGCCAATTTCTTATCTTTGCCAAGGGCACACACTAGTGAGACAAGCTGAGAGAGACGGCCGAGAGGATCTCACGCAGGGTTGTCCTCCCACAGCCGCTGCTGCCTGTGCCTTGCTGCAGCCCCAGAGATCCGGACATTTCCTTTAGCCACTGAAGGACCATCACTGCCTCTTCTTCCTACCCACATCCTTCTACAGCAATGATTTTGGCCATACTCCACCACCCTAAAGACTATGCCATGCAAAGTTAAACTGAAATTCGTGGCCAGGAGTGATGGCTGCAAGCCCGCGGGGTGCTTTTCGTGGGAGAAAGCTGGTGTGCTCTGCTGCAAAACCTCGTCTATCCAGCGTGCTGCCGAGCCATCCCCGTCGGCTGGCGCGGGGTCCAGCACAGGCAGGCACAGGCAGGGAGCGGGCTCCTGCGGGCAGCCACCTGTTAGTCCTGTGATAAAGAGCAAGGGAAAAGTTAGGGAGCTGAGGAGCCTCTCATCATCGCAAATGACGCTGAGCACCGCACGCTGCTCTCACTGCAAAGGCAAGTAATGTTCAGCGCGGCAGAGAGTGAGCCTGAGACTGTACCATAAACCACAAGGATGCGGAGAGAGCCGGAGCCCCAAGCAGCCCATATCGGCTCTTGAATATTTCATGGGTCGCACAAGCCGTTTGGAGTAGAGCGATCTGCAGTACTCCATTTTCCGCAGCTCCTTTCCGAAGCCTGCTCTCCTCTCCCACCAATGCTGCTTTTCATTTGTCAGGAATGATTACCCTTCCTTTTTGTTAATAACAGAGCTGAAATGCCCAGACCAGTGCTTGGGTTTATAAGCATCCTCGGCAACATCGTCGGTGATGTCAGCTCAGAGTATGCTAATTAATCTATGGTCCCTCTTCTGGCTGTTTCTGCAGTAACAGAGCAAAAATAATTTTAGGTTATGTATCAAGACTGCCTGTTGTTTATTTTTTATTGGCTTTCTCTCTGTATGGCACAATTAAAAAAAAAAAAAGGCTTTGCTTTCAGGGTAGGGCGTGGTGTAAGGCTGTGCTGCTCCAGCTGTGGGTTGTCTGCGGAGCCAGCCTGGGACGGCACCTCCGCTCCCCAGAGAGCCGTGGGTGGCCCTGGGGTCAGGATGCTGAGGATGGGATGGGATGGGGGTGGAGATGGGGATGTGGGGTTTTGGGGCTCTCAGAGCCCCAGCTGCCTGGGAGCCCCCCGGTGTCAGCGGGGACCCCAGGGCCGTCCCACCAGCCCAGCACCCACGGTGTCATGGGGGTCTCCCCGGGGGCTCCTGGGGCAGCTGCATGCCAGGGCCAGCACGGGCTGTGTTTGCATCCCAGGCTCCTCTCCAGCACCTTCAATTTCCCACTTTGTTTTCCCTTCTGGCTTCTAAGTTTTTCCAGGCTTGGTGAGCTTTTCAAGGCAATTAGCGCTTCCTTCCCCTGTTCCCATTTTTTGCTGGAGAAGGAGGATGGTTCCCGAGTACCCTGTACCCGCAGGGAAGCCTTGCTCGCGCTGGGATTACCCAGATCCAGTTTGAACTGCTGGGATCTGCAGACTGGATAACCCCTGAGGTTTCTGCCGAGCCGTCTACCAGCCTGTGACTCAGTACTAGTAATCTTTACTAATATTTGCAATAGAAACAGCATTTCGCTGAGATTAGCAAACTTCACAGTGGCTTATTTGCAGCTTTTGAATTTGTAAATGAAGGAAAGGTTTGGGAAAAGGGGACTGGGGATGATATACAGGGAAATCTAGTTATGAGAATTTATCCTCTTCATTAAAAGCTACTAAGATCTTCATCTCTGGTATTTAATGTACCAAATTCAATATTCTGAACATAGTTTGCATATAAAAATAGCAATATCATATTTTAAAAAATGGAAGGGGAGAGGGGAAAGTTTTAACTAAGCCACACGCTTTAATAGCTTTTTTTTTTCCCCCCATAAATCCAAGCTCTGGGAAATATTTGTCAGGCAAGAATAAACTCTTTGCAATAACTGAAGGTTTTTCTCCTATTTTTCTCCCCATGAAAGTTGTATTTTCCTTCTACATGAAGCAGGATGCCCTGAGAAGTAAAAATTATGAATCTTTAGGAAAAGGAAAAGATCTGTTGCCCTTAGTAGAGAGAGAGTCTTGAAAACCCTGGGTTTATAAATGAAGAAAATGCATGAATAATAAAAAACACACCGTCTAAAATCTAATTAATTTGAGTGAGTTGATAAGTTTCTGTTTCTGGATGCTGGTAACAGAGGAGGAAGGGGAAAAAAAGAGGGATGTGAGACTTTCTATTTATCTCCTACTTAAAAAATCTGGAAAAATTGTCTGTACAATGCACACTAAATAGAAATATGTCCTTTATTTATTGTGAGTTTCCTCTAAACTACTTCAACTCCTAATCTCCTTATGTACATCCACATATTTGCGCATCAGGAAATTTCAGGACCTTGGCCTCGGGCAGCCCCAGCTCCAGCTTCCCAGGGAGAAACCTCCTGCCTTGGGTATGGGCTTGGGAACAGAAAGAAACGCTGGCGTAGGTGGCAGCAGGGTGGGGGACGTGGGGCAGGAGAAGGCGAGCTGTGCCGTGCCGTGCTGTGCCATGCCGTGCCATGGCTGAGCCACGGCTGTGGCAAACCATGGCCATGCCGTGCCGTGGCCATGCCAAGCTGTGGCCACGCTGTGCCATGGCTGTGCTGTCACCTTTCTGTGGCCATGCCATGGCTACACCATGCCGTTGCTGTGCCATGGCTGTGCCATGCCATGGGCCACATCATGCCAATGTCATGCTGGGGACATGCCATGCCATGCCTGTGCTGTGGCAGTGCTGTACTGTGTCCATGGCCATGTAGTGCCTATGCTGTAGCCATGCGGTGCCACAGGTGTGCTGTGGCCGTGCCGTGGCCGTGCTGTGGCCATGCCGTAGCTATCCTATTTCCATGTGGTGCTATGGCCATGCCATGGGTGTGCCATGGCCATGCTGTGCCGTGGCCACGCCGTGGCCACGCCATGCCGTGGCCATGCCCACATGGGAGCCCTGTGCACAGCTGGGGTGTCGCTGCTAGCACCCCAAGTACCCCCGTGCCATGGTCCCTTGCTGTCCCACATTTCTTCCTGAGATGGTTTCTCCTGCTGGGAAACAGCGATACCCACCGAGCCGCTCTTCTGCCCAGGCAGGCAGACCTGAATAGCACGGGCAGCTGCCAGCCCCTCCATCTTAAACGTCTCCTAAAGTGGCGCCGAGCTGATCTGACTGTCGTTTACCCCAGTGTAAATCCCAAGCGAGTGCGCTAAGGTCACAATTTCCCCCGGCTTTATGGGGTTGGTGAAAGCAGAGCATGGCCTGGCAAGTTTAAAGATACTAATTTTTCATTTATATATTTGCATTTAGCTCTTGAGTGCTGCAGAAAGACTTACCGGCATGTAACGGAGAGACTAATCCTGCGCGAGATCTCTGCTATCACCTAAACAAGAGATTTTAAAAACATTCCAAGGAAAGTCATTTTCATACTGTCAAATTACAGGAAATTTCTCATGAAACTCCTTTGCTAAATTCAAGGCTGATACCGGCACGCAGTAGCCCGGTTGCAGGCGCCGGGCTGTGCCAGAGGAGCCGTTGCCGTAGCGGGGAGCGCGGCAGGAGCGCGGGGGGGACGGGGAGGCTGCCCGGCGCGTGGCGGCTGCTGCGCTCTCGCTGCCATCGCTGCCATCGCCACCGGTACCTCTGCGCCGCAACCAGCCCTAACACCTGGTTCGGTCCGCAGTGACAGCTCAGCGCCTCGACAGCGGTAACAATTTAGAAGCGGGATGCTAAACAAGATATATACACGATGTCAAATATTGGCTGCACACATCTAAGCCAATCACTTCTAAATAAATTAACCATGGCATTGCCTAATACGATCCACCTGCTTTCTTCCTCGTGTTGTTCCAGACCCTACCTGAACCCCCCTTTGATTAAATGTCAAAAGCTTGCCTTGTGCCTGCAGATTTCACTGAAGGCGGATAACAGAAAGGTTCCTCCTGTGACTCCATAAAACTGAAATAAATTCCACTGGCATCTTGTAAATTTTTATTTTCTACAATGACTGCAGGCCCCATCTGCGACCCAGCTGTTATTAGAAGGGAAAGCGTTGGCCCTTCTGCATTACAAAACAGCATAGAACAGTAATTGCCAGTGGAAGAGATTAAGTGTAGACACTAAAAATGTTTACTCGCAATGAATATGCATAACGATGGGTAGGAAACAGCACTGGAAGATTAAAAAGAGAGAAGGGTTTGTTTACAAGGCTGGGAAAAAAAAAGAGGGGAATGTCAGTTGGCCCCAAGCCTGAAATAGGAACGAAAAACCTTTGGGCAAGGCATTAGGGAGAAAAACAGATGGTTTGTGAACCTTTTATTAGATAGAAAAATCATTAATCAAGCCCAGGCTGGAAATGGCAGGGTTTTTGGTAGTTCATATTTTAGTTTATTTTTTCTTAAAGTGACAGTGTGCTATTTTGTTGACAGTCAGCGGTATGGAGCCCCTTTCCATAGGAGAGGCAGCCGTTTTAGCATGCAGCATTGGGAGCACGTCTAACTTTAGGTCCGTGCTAGCACCAAGCTGTTCTGCAGAGGAAATCCCTCAGTAGGGTTTCACATTTCAGCACCTGTTTTGCCCGTATAGCGAAGCAATTAAAAAAAGAAAAAAGAAAAGAAGAAGGGGGAAAAATTGCAGCCTGGTTTATTTTTTCATGGTCGCTTCATTCCGACTTGGAGGGGGGGAGAAATGTAGGGCATGAAAACTTCTGCAGCCAGCCTCATGAATAAAGAGCCATTTAGCAGTGCTTGTCAATACGTGCACCCTCCATCATGTCTCCTGTTTCCCTTTATTCTGTTGCTAGAAGACTAAAAATAATTGAGTTTGCTGCATTCAAATAGCAGTGAGCCAAATGGAAAGAGGGAAAGTGGTCTGGCAACCTGGTCACCTACGGTCCTGGCTGGGGGTGCCCTGGGCGTGCAGAGTGATGCCACCTTACAGTGCCTGAATATGGGGCTTTGTTCATTTGTTTCTCCCCTTTTCCATTTCCATCAGCACCAGCCTCAAAGCAGGGCATTTCTTTTGCATTAATAGCTCAAGGCACATCAGCCTCCCTTTCCCCCCAGTCTCTCATTAACCTTAAGTGTTGTCTTCTGCAGTCATTGCTATTTGCGAAACAAGCAGGTCGTCTCCTGCTAACAGCCCTGTGGGTCTGCACTTCTCCTGCCTGCGCCAGGGAGCCGGGGGAGCCCATGCCTGGTGCCCCGTGCCCCCGCTGCACCCCTGAGCAGCCCGAGGGGTAGAGGGGGGGTTGCATGTGTGTGTGCATGTGTATGTGTATGTGTGTGCATGAGTAGGTGTGTGCGTGTGCATGCCTATTTGTGTGCATGAGCATGCATGTGCATGAGTAGGYGTGCTTGTGCACACGCATGGGCACGCATGTGCAGGCGTGTGCATGTGTGTGCCGGCAGGAGAGACTCGCCGAGCAGCTGGCACAGGGCACTGAGTGTGCTGCACCAAAGAGGGAGTCACTGAGGGCTGGATTTCACCTCAGGGACCCCCCTGTGCCTGGGGGTCCCCTCTGTGCCTGGCACTGCAGCATGAGGATGGGGATGCAGGGGAACAGGAGCAGCATTTCTCTCTGCTGCCCCAGCAAGGGGCTGATACTGAGGGCAGGAGGATGTGGGGTGAAGGCACATGTCCCTGAAGACGGACCAGGGTGTTAGTGCTGGGTCAGCAGACGGACACCTAAAGTCCACCCAGAACCTGCCCCTGAGCTGCCCCTCCTGTGCCCTTGTCCCCCTGAGCATCTCGGGTGCCCCCAAGCAAGTGGGTGCAGCAGGGCAGCAGCGCCCAGCCCCGCACCGGGRTCGCCCCTGTCTCCTTGGGGTGGACCCACCTTCAGCATGGCTTTCTGGTGTGAATAATTTCTAATTCGTGTATTTTTATAGAGAGATTATTAGGAAAGAGAGAAGGTAAATTAAAAAAAAAAAAAATTGTCCAATCTGTGAATCACGTAGATCCTTCTATATGTTTAGCTATACTTGATGGCCATGAAAGCCAGTTTGAAAATGCACAAACCATCCTTCAAAATTTCTTGTTTCCAACTGTGTTCTTGTCAGTAGCTGTGGTCAGTTGGCGCAGACACACATGCACATGTGCTCGCAATGACAAAAGCCACCCTGAACGTACCCCAAACAAACTCATTTGCAAATGGCAGAGTGCGAGCACAGAGCACCTGTTGGGAGGACCCCACGCGAGGGACAGACGGGTTTCGCTTGCTCCCCACAGCCCTGAGTGAGCACCACAACAGCATCCACCTCACAGGCTTGCTCCCGAGAGGTGGGAAGAACACAGCATGGACCATTACAACATTTAAGCAGGTTTTTAGGGCCAAATTGTGTCTGTCCCGTGACTCGTACAGGTGTAAATATGCTGAACTGGTTTTGAATACCTTGGCGCAGGAGCAAAATCAGACTCCTGGTTTTCAATTTCTGATCGCACTTGTCGTGTTATAAATCTGGGGCACATCTGCGCAGACTCCTGTGGAGTTACCTGGCATTTGCATTTACATAACCAAGATCATAATTTGGTCTGGTAGCATTTAAGAAATTAAAAAAATAATAAGCTAGAAACCTCAGCTTTATCAAAACATTGATGCAAATAAGAGTTACAAAAGATGACATTAAGAATGAACCATAAAATATTTAACAGTAAACTCAGGACCAAAAATAAAGCCAATATCCTTCTTTTGGGAATAAAGGGGAATGGTTTCTTTTTCCAATTTCTTTTATACCACAGAGGAGCTGCCCACACATTTCCTAATTCTTAGACTAATAACTCTGAGATGAACTTCCTAAAACATATGAGCTTCATCAGAGAGGGGGGAGGGAGGGGGGAGAGAAYGAGGGGGAAGTACAAAATGATCTTTGTAAGAAATAGTAGCTGGGATTGCTAGCGTTGCATATGTTACAGCACATCATTAATAACAGTGATCAAAAGAAAAAGAACATCTTAGCAGCTGCATCAAATTATTATAGAAATTGGAATTTTCAAATGAGCTCAGAGTTAAAAAAAAAGAGGAAAAAAAAGAAAGAAGCAGAAAAAAAGGGGCACCATGCACTGGAGGTCAGGTCACTTTGCAGAGCCACAGGATAATCCCAAAAGGTATTGAAAGGGCTGGGATGAAAAACAAATTCTTCTCCCTATTATGGTCTTTGCAATATTACTAGACAAAATGTGGGGGAAAAAAAATCTGAATCTTCTTAGAGCAGCGTATATGGATGTTTAATGGAGCTGGCCTCGGGCAGCATGTATAAGCGTGCCCAGGACGGCCCGTGAGCACCTGGCTGAAGTTGATCATACATGTAAGAGCTTTCCCATGTGTGGGGACCTTCTGCAGCGGGTCTGAGAAGAGCTCGGCTCTGGCTGGGGCTGGAGGCGCAGGGGTCCAGCGTGACCCCACTCCCCAGGCTGGATCAGTGGGAGCGAGGTGCCACCCCACTGCCCGCACCCAGAAAGCGGCCCCGCTCCCGCAGCATCACCRCTTGAGCACTGGGATGGCCCTGCAACTCTGACATGAAGCTCCAAAACCCTAATTCATTTAGTTGCAGCTCGGGATTGAGAAAAAGCCACGAAGAAAGCCATTTCCAGGCTCTGTCCCCAGACCATAGCCTGACCCCCCGCCTCGCTCCCCGTCCTGCAGCTCCAAGTCGGCAGCTGAGGGCTTCCAGGAGGCTGGAGAGAAAGGGCTGCTCATCTCTCCAAGGAGAAATCGCTCTTCCTCTGATAAAAATTGGTGCGCATCCATGGATTTTATATTCCCCTTGTGAAAAAATAGTGGGAGGGATGCTATGGCTCGCCCCAGGAACACATCCGAACTTCGTCTTCTACCACAATGAATGTTTTATAACAGCATTGCGCAAAGGCACGGAGCCCATCCAAGTTCAGCCCTCCCGCTTCTTGCAGGCCACCTGAAAAATTCAATTCATGAAGAGATAAAGCCTTTCTGGGAAGCTGCGCATCCCGAGAGTGGCTTGGCACTGCTGTGAGGCCGAGCACAGCCCTGCCTGCGGTCACCGTGGCTCCCCTGGCACCGCACGCGGCTGTCCCCTGTCCCCACCGTCACCGAGGCATGGACCCGGCTGCTGCTGCTCCACTATCTCCCGCCTTTCCTCCTTGGTCCCCTCCAGCCTCTCCTCCCCCATCCTCAGCCGTTTTTGGAAGCCGGGGTTTGGGGCACAGTCCCCCAGCCCGCGGCAGCCTGCCCTGCCACCTCACACAGCATCCTGAACATCTTCCCATGACCACGCAGGACACGGGGGTGTTACTGCAGTCTGCACAGAGGAATTCCTTGTACATCAGGTGGTTTTACCCAAACCACTCGTGAAAAAGTGTGCTTTCCACCTGTCCAGATGGGGAACGGTTTTGGGATCCCTGCCCTGTGTGGCCAGCGCTGCCCATCGGGCACGACCGCAGAGGGGTTTGGGCTTAGCAACGCCCCATCATGGATGGTTTAGGAGAAATAAGTGTGTCCTGACGGGGAGGCACCGATGGCTGCGTAACCTTCAGGGCCCGATTCCCCTCGGCTTTCACCAGCTTTCAGAAATTAATTGGTAGGTTTACCCATGTCGGTGGGACTCGCTGTAGGGAGAACCAGTGCTCAGCAGGAGCAAAAGGTGATGCGAAGAAACTCTTTAAAGATTCAGGTTTGATCTCGAAATAAAAGCCTTTCTTAAAAATGCATTCCCAAGCCCCCTCCCTTTCTTTTAAAGCAATGTTTTTATAATTCAAACCAGTTATGAAGGCTCCAGTTACACATCTGCCTTCTGCATGTGATGTTGCAGTCCATCTTAGCCAGCAGTAAAAGTACAGGTGTTTCGGTTTTAAAGTAACCATTTTAAAAATAAACTCTGAATGGGGCCTCAGATTATTATTTTTTATAGCTGGCCACGTTCCCGCCGCAGCACGTCAGCGCAAGGGTTAAGCGGCAGAGAAGGACCGCTCGTGACTTCATTGCTCTTCCATCTGGTGGGAACCCTGAAAACCATTTGTAAATTAATTTTTTACTTTGAATGCATGCTGCCGCATACAGTCATCACTGGATCCTGCACAGACAGCTTGCACTGCTGCTTCAACATGTCTCCAGCGACAAGCTCGGCTCCTACTGATTTTGAATGCAGGAGAATAAAATCATTAAGTATGTATGTCCATTCTGCCTGTATGCTTTCTCCCCATACTTTATGCCATAATTATCATCACATTAGTTTGGTAAATAATGTTGACACATGGTTCCAGAACAGCTGTAGAGTGTCCATCTGACACCCGCACAATCAGAAGTTCAGCTCCTCGAAAAAAAGGACAGATTGAGCCTCCAATTTCTTCATCTACGCGTCCTCCTTCCCAGTTCGAAGGCTTGTGCAGAAGATGCGGGATCCCTGCTAGCCCTGTCACAGATGAGGAAATCTATTATTTCCTATTAAATCCCTTCAAATAATCCATTCATCTGATCTTTGAGAAATGCAAAGTGCTCATTAATCATACAACTGGTGAGCACTGATTTACAGATTAATCTAATTAGACCTCATTTGTTTCAGGTGAAAGCAGCTATATTAACAACTGCTGCCCAGTGCACAAAGCCCCGCACATGTGGCTCAATGTAGAAGTCAGGATCAATTACAAGATTGACTTTGCGGAGCTTGCGCTGCTCTACTTGAGGGTCTGTCAACATTTCCATTACAAATTCAAACACTGCTTTTAAGGGATTTATTACTCAGCCATAACATTGGGTTGACTCTTGGCATCCGAGATCTAAGCCAGGGATCGCCGGGTATTTAGCAAAACCACTCAACCTATTTCAAGGCCCGGGAGGGGGCAGGGGAAGGGTGAATCAGTGGGGCTGTTTCATCTGGTTTTGAGCTTCGAAGAAAGGCTTTGTTTTATGAATGTAGATTTTGTTGAATTAATTTCTGGAATTAAGTCTTTGCAGTGGATGGAAAAAGCAGAATGACTAATTCCTGCCGTGGCCACCCCTCCTCTGCCACCCCCGGTGCCCCAGAGCTGCTCCTTCCCGCTCGCCCCTGCCCCGGCAGGACTGCAGGGAATGGGTCCGTGCTCCCCGCGCACCCCAAAATGGCCATTTACACCCCTCCAAAGCCCAGCTCCCCTCTTCCCCACCGCGGGGGGAGACCCTGCCTTCCCCCAAAGGCAGTGCACCGGGGTTGGGGACGTCCCGGGGCACCCATCCCAGGGCACCCCGCTCGCTCTGGGGGGGTTTGCTGGGGGGCTGCCCTGAGCTGCCCCGCTTTCGGCAGCTAAGCTCCGAGCACTCCTGCCTGGCTCCTGGTGTTTAATTATGTCGGCACTGGTAAATGCAAAGAGCCCGTTTAATCTCCAGTGTCAGCTTACTCCGCTGATTTGCTGAACTCTCGCGTGGTCGGATATCGGGTATAACGGGGGAGCCGGCTCTCCTCCCTGGGGAATACTGTGGTCCCCGGGTGAACGGAGCAGGGGCCTGAATAAACTCGATTGTTAAGACTCTTGTTATTTGTTCTGGGGAAAAAAGAAAAGAAAAAAGGGGTATGAATGATACTTCCAAATGAGCAATTTATATTTTTAGCCAGAAATTGCCCTTTTAGTTTAACAGATGTATGCTTTGGACTAACCACTAGATTAGAGTGGAAACCTGTGCATTTAACTGACAAGGCAAAAAATGTTAAGCCTGCTGGTGGGATGCGGAGAAAAAACCTGCTAGGAAAAAACCCAGCAGAAATGCTTCCTATTTATTTTCATCAGCATCTAGGTAAATACAATGTAATGGGAATATTTAAAGACCTATAATCTTATTTACATTCGAAGCATGAATGCAGTTCCCAGTACATTGCAGACATCTGTCAGACAAACAGACAAGACTCTGCAAAGATATTTAAAATGCTCTTCTCTTAAACAGCTAGGAAGCTGTTTGGGGATTTTGGCAGGATAGCTGGGATATGACATGTCTTTTTTTCTTCTTTTTTTTGCATTTCTTCTTTTTTTTCCCCATAGCAAATGATTTCTTCAGCTCCTTACAAGCAAGCTTAAGAAATTCTGTTTGATAGGGTATTTACTATGAAAATTGGAGTGATAACTCATGGACCGATCTAATTTGTCAGGCATTTTCACTTTGAGGGCTCTCCTCTGCCCATGCCTACTTCAGGTATATTTTAAGGATTTTTCTTCCCCCTCTCATTTAAATACGAAAATAGCACGGCACGGGTCAGTCACGTCAAATAACATAAAACAAATTTAAGTGTTTCTATTTAATCTAACACATCCTGAAGGACAAATGGAGGGATTGTCCAGTGTCGGATAAAATTGCCTTTCCACGGCCTCTTTCATACCCCAGCTATCCCTAACACTTCACAAAGCAGCGAGTCAGATAATGACAGTGCAGTGGCTGTTCCAGCAAATGCAGCAACCCTTGTGCGCTTGGCGATGCTCGGGCGGCCTTGGGCTTGCGCTGGGTGCTGTGCAGAGCAGATGGGCAGGGATGCGGCTGCCCTGCTTTCGAGGTGGTGGAGACCTAACCAGGCTCGCCAGCACCACGCTACGTTACGTTTAGCAGGGACCGAGGATAAACGCAGCCCTTTGCCCTGCTCCGAGCGTACCCCTGATGCACCTTCCTCATTCAGCACTGGCCTTTTTCTTCCTTTCTTTTAAGACAGGCTTTAAAACACAGCCGCAGGCGCTGCTGCCGGGCGGTGCGGTGATGTCTGGCCCCCAGCCCGGCAGGCAGGGACACAGGTCCCTCCCCAGCGCTTCCCAAGGGCTTCGTCTTTGCGTGGTAGCTGCTGCTGGCCTTCTACTTCACTCCACAAAGCTGCGTTATTAGCTGCAGTTTCATTTGCAGGCATCCCTCCGGCAGGGACTGATTTGGGGCTGCTGCGGCTGCGCCCGCCCGAGGAGCCGTGCGGGAGCGGGGGGAGCCGGGAGGGATCGGCCTCAGCCGCTGCCGGGGGACTTTTGTTCCYGCTGCATTTACCTTCTGCGTGGCACACAAAAGCATCCCCTGTCCCCTGGGAGGACCGTGAGCCCCGGGTTGGATCGCATCACTTCTCCCTGCTGTGTTTCGTTTCACTAGGACAGCCCGAGTGAATAACTCCTATTTTACCACTGTTGCTTTGTGCTTCTCGTTGAGCTCCCGCTCAGACCCGCTCTGCCGAGCCGTCCTGCTCAGGCCACTCTGATGGCTATGGAGCAGATCATGCTTCATATGATCTGCAATTAAATGACAGCCAGAGGAAGYGGATAGCAGCATGCGGGAGCAAACCTCGCGTGGACGCAGGGTCCTCCCCACYGCGGGAAGCTCAGTCCAGGCAGGGCGGGCAGCATCGCTCCCAGACAGGGCCATGGGAAAGGATGGTCACCCTTTCCCTGTGACGTGGACCTGCCTGCATCTGCTGGCTGTCCTCCCCAGCTTCTTGGATGGCAGTGAGAGATGGCAGACCTGCTGACGTGGTGCTCAGCCGTCTGTGCCAGCCCACCCCAGCCCGGCGCGGCGGCTGCACCCACAGCCCCTGCCTGCTCACTCCGGCCCCTTAAGGACATCGTGCTGTTGGTCCTGCGCTGCCCTGTGTCATTTTGCTAAAGATAATAATGATTTCACTGCGTTCCCTGAGATCTTCTCCGAGCCTGTTTTCAGCTGCTCGACACAATATTGCTGCATAATTTGGAGTGTCTCCTCTTCATTTTTTGGATGCGAGACTTAGCAACAGAGAAAGGTGCTAAAGAGAGACAAAACTTGTGTGGGTGGCTGGAGATTAGCCATTTGGAAATCTATCCTTTTCTTTGTACCACAAGCTGTTTGCGTGTTTCCACTCCAAATTGCTATACTTGGGTGCTAGCGYGCCAGTGCAGACGCCTCGCGCCGAGCCCGAGGCTTTGCTTAGGTGCACTGCGGTGAAGAGCACGCTTAGTGCCGGTGTTCCTGCTGCAGGCAGGCAGGAGGCTCCCGCTGCGGCCCTTGCTCCTGCCTGCTGGGTCACACCACAGCAGCCACCGTCGGCTTCGCTGCCTCCGTGCCGGAGCGTTTGCCAGCTGCCCACCACACCGTGCCATGCCTGACTGGATGGTGGAGGTGGGACATCTCCAAACGGGTCTCCTCGCAGCCGAGCTCCCCGCGGGATGGCCGCTGGCACGTCTTCGCACGCCTCTCCGCGCCCAAGGCAATTAGGGAACTCGCGGCCGCACCGGCTCGTTAGGCGGCCGCGTGGCACCGTCCCCCGCGCGCTGCCCTGGGAGCATCCCTCGCCCGGGGACGGTGTTTGCCGCTGGCGGTGCTGCGGTGGGAGAGACCGCCTTACCCCCGCCGAGTGAGGGTTAACGCCGCGGCATGCACATTTAAAATTCCTGTCTTCCACTTACCAACCTCATTGGTATGAAATCCAGAACTCCTCTTATTAAACACCGTTAAATATTCTCTTCATTTCCAAAGACAAATATGAACAGAAACACAACCAAACATGTACTGTATTAAAATCATTGATTCACAATATTTAAATTTCCAGCTAGCCTCCAATTAGCAGGCTTTCCAATATTTGAACAGAAGACCATTTTAATGCAATTACAAACACATTTTAGGCATCTAAATTTTTTGCATAATTAGTTCCCTATTAAACTATTTATGTAGCCCTTTTTCCATCAGAAACAGAGAAAGCAGAACAATTTTATTCCTTACTGTTACAATAATTAACTATGCAAGTAGAACAGCATATTAATAGAGTATAATTTGTTTACATTTAAAAGAAAATTGTGTTAGATTAGCATAGCAAAAGACTATTTCCATATCCAGGCAGTAATATGCAGGCCTAATAGCAATTTACAGTGTAGTTAAAGAATATTATTAATAAAGTAATACAGTGTAATTCTGTTTGCCCCCACCATATTTCACAATGTCCTTAATTACAGCTAATTCCATCGAGACTAATTTGGGTGTTATTAAGCGGTAGACACAGGAATCTTAAATACAACCTTTGTTAATGATGAAGTTGCAAAGTTACCGGGGAGCCCGTTCCCGCGGCGGAAAGTGAATGCACCGCGCGCCGAGCCGGGCAGACCGCCGATGCCGTGGGACGGGCGGCCGAGCCGTGCGGAGAGCCCCGGGATGCCGCGGGGGGCTGGAGCAGGAGCTGGGCCGTGGGGCAGCGGCGCTGGCGGCGCAGCCCCTCGTGCAGCCCCAGAGAGGAGCTTGCGGTGGGAAGCAGCCAGAGGCGGGCACGGCTTCTGTGCTCACAAGCAAAGCCCTTCTCGCAGCCCTGGAGCCAGGGGCTGTGTCCCGGCCTCTGCCGCAAGCCAAAAATCGGGTGGTTTGACCCAAGGCTTTGTGTTTTCCCGTGGGCGAGACCCAGCCTGGCGCGGTACGAGGGCACCGCTCCCTGAGCAGAGAGGCCAGGCGGGAGTTCGTGCCATACAGGGTGCACGCGGAAAAGGGAGGCACAGCGCGGTGTCAGGCGAAGGGCCGGCGAGGGGGTGCGGGCAGCCCCTGCCCTCTGCACCCCCCCGCCCCAGCACCGCCCGCTCCGCTGACCCTGGCTGCACAGCGCGCTGACAAATCCGCTCCGGCGATGATGTTCCTTGCACCTAATTCCACCCGTTTTTATGGCCGCTTTCCAGGGCGCGAGTGACGTACCCGACCGAGGCATCACCTCAGCTCCAAGCAAACGCGGGCCTGGGAGCCGGCAGGACGATCACCCCGGGCAGCTCCTCCTGCCGCCGCTCACGGATGCAGGGCTGTGCCTGGGTATCGCCGGGGCTTTCGGTGTTGGTTTGGGGTTTTTTTTTGTTTCTTTTATGCAAAGCATTTCACTTCCCTTAGGAGCTCCCCTGGGTGTTTAATTAGGTGAGGTGAGTTTAGCATGGGCGTTGCAAGAGGCAGTCCAGCTCGTTAGGGGATCATCGGCTGTTGGTAATGAGCGGCTGGTCTTTCTAATCTGCCTTCCAATTCTGTCTAGGTCCCTACGAGCAAGAGCTGGAGGAAGACAAAAGCCTCGTGATAGCTTTATTGGTTTGATCATGAGGCTTTTGTTACTATTTTTGTGTTTTTAAAAAAAAATCTTTGTATTTTATCCTGCCCGAGAACTCCCGGTGCTGTCCCGCGGCCCTGCCGCCGGTACGAGCCTGCCGGGGTCTCGCCAGCTCTGCCCCGCTGCCGGGACGGGACGAGCCATCGTTTCCCCTTGCTGCAGTCTCCATGTCGCCGGTTCACCAGTCCTGACTTTCTCAGGAATTCTCCCAGATTCCTTGTGATAAGATTTGTGATCTTATAAATAGGGGAGGCATAAGCCAGTAACCAGTTTTTCTCCTCTCCCTCTATATCCCCATGAAGTCAACAGAATTACAGGGAGAAACTTTTCCTTTGAGCATGATTTTTGCCCAGAGAAGGTTCTTCCTTCCATGGGCAATCAAGATGTTTTCTATTCCTGTATTTAGATGCACATCAATGCACTGGATTAAACTTCTCCACATGCCAGTATGCCCCAGCATATGTTTTCAAGGCACAGAATACACATCCCATCATGCTAAAATGATTTGTGGCAAAATCACACAAAGCCCAAGTAAGTGATTTTTTAATTGTGCTCTTGAAAGCAATTACACTCGTTCTCTTCCATCGCTGGCAAGCCTGCCGGGGACATCCCTACCTTTGGGCCGGGGACGCCTGAGCCGGCAGCTCCTGCTGACGGTGGCCGGGGAAGGGTTAAGCGATGGGATGCCCTCTGCTTTGCTGGGGTCAAAGTAAAAGGGATTTTCCCCTCTTCGTAGGACCTTTTCAACTGCTAGTTATCATTTCAAGGGGCTGATATGATGCTGCTGGTTGTTTACAGTTTGTGGAGGCAGCTTTCAGCAATGTGGTGCTCCCCCCATGGCGATGGGCTATGGGCAGACCGAGCGGCCGGGAAAGTCAAGCATTGGATGAAATTGGTTTTAGCTCTGTGTTAAGGGACACGGTTGCTGGCTCAGTTCTGACAGGTAAAAGCAAGCATGGAAGTGCGAGCTGTACCGCATCCCCCTTTCGGTCCCTGCTCCCCTGGGAATGGGATGGGCACTGCGGGAATGCCCCTGCCTTTGCTCCCCCTTAGGCAACTGCACCAGGAGAGTCCTTCAGCTCCRGCTCTTTCATGCAGACTGTCAACCGTGCCACAGAGAAGGGCTGCAGAGCAATAGCAGGAACAGTGAGTTTTATCTGTGCAAAAATAATTAATTTTAGTAACCTAAAAAGACTTGACTAATGCCCTGCAAGTTAGGCTTATTCCGCAAATGTATTCAGTCATCCAGACTATCCAGATAAATGACCTCTGTTTCAACACAAGTGCCAAACTCCCATTCAAATGCCGGATAATCCAAAGTTCAGATAAACTCTTCATATCAGAACTGCAGTTATCTACAGCCCATTTGTCTCAACATAGCTTTTAAATAGTTTTCTTCTTTCTTTTTTTTTTTAAATTATTATCTTGCTCTCAGTAGACTTTGCCAAATAGCGCTCAGAACTGTTCATTTCAATCCAGGACCAAAGAGACCACTGGTAAACATGGTTCTGCAATAATTTGCTCCACCAAAAATTAAAAAAAAAGAAAAAAAGCAAAAAAGAAAAGAGGAGCTAGAGAAAGAGAGAAATCATAGCTGTATCTTCATATCCTGCAGATGGCTAATATTCATATGTAACTGTCAAGCATATCACAATGCCAAGCTCAAAAGCAGAGTGCATCAGCTTGTTCTTGCATCTGAGCCATTAAACCCAATGGGTCTCACGCAGAAGGATCGCAGGCTGTACCCGGAGCTGGCAGGCTCGCGGCTCAGCCGGTTCCAACAGCTCTGAGCCTTCGGAAAATGGGAAACGTCTACGCCACTGCGAGCCGGAGGGAGCGGTTCCTGGTCTGGGTGCACAGAGCTGTCATGAGTATTTGCTCTAGGAAGTGGAAAAATGAGGAGACTGGAAGAGCTTCAATCCATCCCTGCCTCCACCTTTAGGACATCCGACACGCTGCTGTATTTTTCAACCTCCTCTCCCTCCAGCGCGCAACCCAGGGGATTTTAATTTGCCTCAACCTCTGCTTTGTTTTACTTCTGACCTTTGCTTTCGTCCCTTTTAAAATCAATGACCTCTCTGCATTCCCAAAATAATAATTGTGAAATGAGAATGGGACCTGTCAGACAGCAAGAAGACAAAAGTAGAGGAAAAAAATCAGGCAAAACTTCATTTATTTAGGGGAAGTGTGATGTCCCTTTATAAAGGGTGATGGCTTTGTGTATGCAGCTCAAAATCTGAATAACTGTTTTTGTCGCGTCCATCCCAGGCTGCAAAGCCATGCCTAATATTTAGTTGCTCCACGCTCCCACGCCCTCCCCACCATTGGGCCTCCCGCGTGCGGCTCACGCTGATGAGGGCGGCAAACGAGCCGGGTCCGTGATCAGGCACTGAACTGCATCCTCCAGCCCAGCAAGCGATGCCTCTGGCTGTCCCTTGGCCACTTCTCCAGCCCCTGTAGGTGTGTCCAAACAATCGCCATTTCTGTTGAAGAGCAGTGTCACAAAACACTAGTGYGAATGCTTTACTGCAGCACAAGGACATGGCTCCTCGCTCTTCTGGGGAAAGGATGCTGTTCCCAGCCTTCGTTTCCTCCATATGTTTTTAAAAAGTCTTAATATGGACTTCAGAGTCTATTTCTGGACTACTGCTTCACCACACTCCATTGCACCTCTCCTCTGTGGAGAAAAAGCACATGGTAACCAACGTACTGTCACCCTGGCTGCAGCGGGGGACATGCCTGACAGGGAGCACAGGGCGAAGTAGGGCACAGCATTAACAAGATGGTTATGGCAGCGTCAGCACTGAGGGATTTTGGTACTGGCTGGTGTAGCACACATTTCAAGTCACGGTATTATGGTGCTATCAGAATATTGCTCATTTGCAGAGCCAACATTTCCCGCAGTTAGCAGTGGCTGGTTGCAGACCCATCTCTCGCCCCTCGCCGCTAGCTGCCAGCTTTTGCAGAAGCCCAACACCATCCTTCTCCAATAAATTCGCCTAACAATGAAATTGTAATAGCACTCTAAACAATAGGCTCAATTTTCTTTTTTTGCTTTTAATAGCGCGCTGTGTTGCACGCACCCAGCACAAAAGCCCCCTTTGTGTAAGCTCTGGCAGCGTCCCTGCCTGCAGGCAGGAGCTGGGAGGGTGCGTGGCTGCCTGCGCCGGCTGCCGAACCGACCCTCGGCCGCCCAGACGCCCCGGTGCCCGGCGGCGGTTTGCCCTACCTGCTCCCCATGCTAGCATCCGGAGCAGAAGCGCGTTGCCCAGATCGAAGGCAGGGCGCTGCCCTCGCCCCCCGAACGCAGGGCGCTGCCCTCGCCCCCYGCGCTGCCCGAGCTCCCCGGGGTGCTCAGCAGCGTCATGCACCTCGGCTGAGGAGACCCAGCCTTCGAGCTCAGGTTTACAACCTTCATAACTGCAAGAGTATAAGAGTTTATGAGCAAAAGGAAGAGCTAATGTCCGTACCTTGTCTTTCACAGAACTGAAATGATATCCGTCGCTTGGGTTTGAGAGTAATTTATCTGGATTTAAAAAATGGAAACCAAAACCCCCCAGTAAACCCACCTCGGCTTGTTTTTCTCTTAGCAATAGCAGATTCTTAGGCTATTTTATGCTTTTTCCTGGGTACATAGATACCCAGAGCATATATTGAAAAAGTTGATTTTTCTTTTGTTTACCCTTATGATCAACCCAGTATCCTCCAGCCCGTCCTGCTTTCACAAGTCAGCAGCTATTTCCCCACCAGAATTCCTTGGCCAATTTTTTTTTCTTCACAGCTATTTTGAAATGTGCCCGATTTCTCTGAATGAGCAAGGTGTTCCTTAAACGCAATTTTTTGGGAAGAGCTTTGCAAATGTTTCTGCCTGGCACGATGCAGCACAGGCTGTTGTGAGCTTGGGGGAATGGGTCTGGATGTGGGACGCATGGCAGTCTGCAGCCCCGACCCCGGCAGCACCCGCCGGCTGCCCTGCTCTCATCAGAAGCAGCGCAACAAGTATTCCCAAAGGCATTTAATTGCTATTAAGGACTTCCAACAAGACCCCCAAATGTTTCTGCCCTGGAATAACACGTATCTTTTTTTCATTAGTCGAAATGACTTCTCTGGCTTGGGATTTCTTTTTATAGGGAGAGAAATGTTGGAAGGACTGGGTAAGCATTGCCTTTTTACTTTCAGATTACATTGCAAAGACATTTCTAAATAATGTGTGCCAATCGATGTGGTACTTCAGCATGCCACTGTCTTGTGGGCTAAAAAATTGAATTACCTTTGAGTAATTTGATACATCTTTAATTAGCATCACTGTTTAATACAACAACCCACTAATATGACAACGCCTCTTCTCTGGCAAGAGGAGATCGAAAGACGTATTTAGTCCACATCTTTCTCATTTTTTTTTCCTGATGAATCACACCATTTTTTTCTTTATAAATACATAGGTGTGATTCAAACCTTGCCTCAAAAGGCAGAACTACTGCAAATAGCCACTGCTCTACCAGGTGCTAAAGCATATTATGAAAGCCACAGAATATGTCATGAAAGAGTAATTTGACATAAGCTTAGGAGTCCTGAAGACCTTTCTGATGGCCACAGATAAAAAATCCAACACAAGTAATATTGGCAAGGGCTTAAAGACCCAATCCTGCAAAAAGCAGGTGCCCACAGATAAGGATACTGCCTGGAGGGGCTGTGCTGAAGCGACGCTCCGGCACCTCTACCAAAGACAGGCAGGTTACAAATCCTTCCTGCCTCCTCCTCTTACCCGCCCGGCGTGCTGCTGCCGCCACACCAAGTTACTCTCTTCTTCTGTGCTGCTCCGGAAATATGCATACAACCGGACTGAGGCTGGACTCTGTGGAAGTCAGTGATGTGTTAGGCAGAGCCTCTGAAATGCATCAAGGCACTTAGAGAAATTCAGTTGTTTATGCAAAGCATTTTATTTTGCTCTGGTTTTTGTGGCACATAGACGAGAGGTCCTACCTCACTCAGAATTGTCTGTGGGAATGTTATTTTGGCATTGTCTGCAGCAGAGGAATAAGGAGGGGTGGGGTGGAACCACAAGCACTCGGAGGGAAGTTTGTTTCCCGCTGTATGGTAGCCAGAAAAGCAGGTGATTCCCCAGGCACCGGCTTGCTATGAAGAAAATTAA
This sequence comes from Phoebastria nigripes, assembly GCA_035582835.1. Lineage (NCBI taxonomy): Eukaryota > Metazoa > Chordata > Aves > Procellariiformes > Diomedeidae > Phoebastria > Phoebastria nigripes. Next base: position 2,385,176 of record JAYKAV010003432.1, read on the forward strand.
TAATTAATGCTGCAGAATAATTAATGCTGCAGTGGTTAAAAGCACTTCTGTTGCGTGCAGCACTGCGGCTATCCGGGGGGGCCGCAGCTCCGCGGCAGCTCCAGCCCGCAGTGCCTGACCGCAGGGCGAGCGGCCTCCCCGGGGCACGGTGCTGGCTGCCGCATCCCCCCGCCTGCGGCACAGCTCGGCGCCGGGGCCATGTCCGGCACTCACTGGGTGCAGCTGTGCCGCGGGGCGATGGCTCGCGCCGCACATGGCCAGGGGAGCGTCGTGGGACACGTGGATCCGGACGGAGGAGGCGTTGCTCGCTTCCCCCTCTCCTCTCCAGCCCCACGGTTTGGCTGTTGTTTCCCGTGATTTGGGGGTCTGTGGCTTGTTATTTCCCTGTAGGGCTGGAGCCCGGCTGACCTGTCCCCCCAGAGCTACATGCTTCCCCCCATGGAAAATGGGGACCTGAGCGGGATCCATGTGGTCCCACTGCTTGGGTGAGCATTGTGGTGGTCGCAGGTGGGTGTCTGCTGTGGGAGACCAACGCCCGGCACATGGCACCCTCCCCGCTGCTGGCTGCCATAAAGGCAACCGAGAAAGGCAAAAATGAGGAAACTGCCAGGGAGCTTGCTGCCACGCTAATGCCACCCCCGCCACCCCAATCATGCCCCTGCACGCCCAGCAACCTGATCAGCATCCCACACAGCATCCCCGCTCAGCATCCCACACAGCATCCTGGCTCAGCATCCTGTTCAACATCCCCATCCCCAGACAGCCTCCCCAAGCAGCCTCCTGGACACCATCCCGCCCAGCATCCCGTACAGCCTCCCACACGTACGCTGTCCCGCGCAGCCCCCRTGTAACCTGGACCCAGCGTGGTGAGGGTCGGGGAAGGGCACGTCGTGCTGCTCAGAGGGGAAAATGCTCTGAGGCCATGCCCCTGGGGAAGGCTCGTTGCCTACATAAGCACAAAGCGTATGTGCATTGTTACCCTCCCATCGCATTCAGCATTTCCAAATAATTTGTCTGCTTCCTTCGCTGCCTGTAGAAGGCTTTTGTGGATGCCGGCATTACCAGTCTCTTATCTCTTCCTTTTTTTTTTTTTCCAAGAGATGCTTTGCGGTACGCTGATTCCTCCCAGTGCCAGTTGAAATGTGCCTCTGGCAGCAGCACTTCCCCAGTGACATTTTCAAATGCCTCAGGAAGAGTAACTGCACTGACTGTCAGATTTCAGTGAGTGGACGGCATCAGCAGTACAACAGAACATCTTTTATTCCCAATAAAGATGTGTAAAATTATCAAGCCGAAGTTAATGTGTAGGTTGGAAATACTTGTCCCAAGTAACAGGATAGTTTACAACCTGTCTCTACTTTTGACATGCTGATATCCTCAAATAGCAACAATAAAGCTTCTGTCTTCTTTCAAGATATTTGTCATCTTTTGATCTTAAGCCAGAAAAAACTGAATTCTGGGAGATCAAAACTCCAAAACCGATAGCTTATATCCTCAGCAAGTGCTTATCAAGTGTAATCCAGAAAGATGGCACATTTCAAAAGTGACAATGAATAAAGTTCAGCTCACTGAAAAAAAGTAAACAAACTTCAAACAGAAGTGGCATTAGCAGCCCATGAATTTCCTTCTAATACTATGCTAAGCAACAGTCCTTCTCTGTTAGTCTGACTTGCGGGAATTTTAAATGAAATTAAGGCCGTAAAAGCTGAATAACATATCATTTCAAAGAGAAAATGCCAAGTTAAATATTTGATAAATATTTTATAAACTCCACCCTGTTGTGCTCCAGCAGCTGCCCTGGGAGACGGTGGCCCCTGCCTGCCTGCTGCCCTGCCTCTCTCCGCAAACGGCAGAATTTCCTATTCGATGGCCGGGTTGGAAATCATTATTTTTAAACCCACCCCCCTGGCTAAATCTGCTCCTTCCCCTCCCTATGAGGGAAGATCCTCACGCCAAATCCCAGACTTGGCAACCCAAGGAGAGCCAAGCTCCCCCCGGCACGCCACGCCACGCATCCTCGGAGAGGCAACGTGCCCTCCGGCCGGCCGTGCTGGGGGTGCAGCACCCAGCACCCAGGCACAGGGAGATTTTCTGCAGCTCTTGAGGCGCGGGAGTGCAGAGTTAATCCTGCCCCACTGGCTCCTGCCTCTGACAGCTTCATGCCCTTGGTCTGGGGGATCCAGATGCCAAGAATTATCTGGGACCCAGCTCATTACAGGTTAAGCCAAAAATCTTAGGGTCGGTCGATGCCCCACGCAGGCAGGCAGGGAAGTAATCACACCAGCAGGCAGGAATAATCCCTGCTCCCGCCTCAGACAGTATCTGAGCTGCAGCACCTGCCCTGGCTGCTGGAAAATCAGCCTGTTGGGTGCCCCTCACCGCAGCCCAGGGCTGGGACCCAGGCTGGGGGTCAGCGAGGGCACAGGGTGTCACCGCCACCCCGAGGGGCTGACAACGGCTTCTGGCACAATCAGCAGGAGATAAACTGCTCGTGAGCATCAGTGTTCATGTCCTTAATCCTTGATGCTACTGGAAAAGTCGCATTCCCAGTGCCTGACCTGTACACACATCCCTCAGCCGGCTGGGAGGTGGCACCTTGCATYGCTGGGGTGGGAGTCACCCTCCCGGCCGGGACGTCCCAGGGCACGGGCTGGCACCTCTGTGCTGCGCGGGGGGAAGCCTCCACGTGCCAGCCGTGGAGCACATGCACAGGTACGCACACACCCACGCATGCGTGCACACACATGCACACACCCACACAAGCCTGCACACACCCGCACACGCGTGCGCACAGATGTGCACACCCCCACGCACCCATGCACCCTCAGAGCCACCCCGAGGCCCCCCGTGCTCCTGACCACCCCACCGCGTTGGGGAGCCGAGTGTCTGGAGGCAAAGGGGCCGGTGAGCAAGGGCTGCAGGAGAAGCACTGCAGCTCAGCCAGGCTGGGAGGACTGGGGCCACCCTTGCCGGGGAGCGGGGGCTTTGCCCACGCAAGGCAAGCAGGGAGGGACAAGAAGTCCGGGGTCTTAGCAGCCCCCGAGCTCACCCTGCCCACGCCGCAGCACCGCTCCTGCGCCCCAGCCCCGCTCTGCCCCGTCTCCAAACTCTCCCTGCTGCTGCACTGGCGAGCCCTGCGCCAGCAGCAATCTCTGGTTAGTTCTCTTGCGCTGACCCCACTGTTGGAATACAGCTCACCCCTGCAGAGTGTGAAAAAAATAACCTGGGAAAATGATATGAAAAAAATCTGAGAATTCTTGAAAAGCTTTTTATCAGCACTAAGGCTACAAGGCAGGCAGAGGAAAACAAAGTCAGCAGTGGTTGTAAATTGTCTGGAAACCATAAATTAAAATTAAAGAGTTCAAATATGATATAAAATCATTTAATCTGGATGATTTATGCTCGTTCTCAGATGCAATTATTTACTAACGCTTCTGTTTATTGCTCTTTTGACTTTTTTAATTACTGTATTCCAAAAATTCAATTACCGAGTGTAGTATATATTTCAAGCAATAGTATTGTAAATAAAAAGAGAACCAATTAATAATGTGCTTAGTCTAGCAAAGCTAAATCAAGTGTAATACAAAATGCCTGGAAACTTGATCAAGGGTTGAAAACTAATAGAGAAGATCCCATCTCGCGGCAGGCGAGGGCTGCGCAGGCGCCTGCCGGGGGTCGCGTTGGGTGGGGGAGAGCCCAGGCGATGCTTTGCTGGGCGAGCACTCCTCGCTGGGGGCCGTGGCCCGATATTGGGGTTTCTGGCCTTGGTTTCTACCGGGGCGTTACGTGCTGGTGTCCCCCGGTCGGGCCGGCTCACTCTGGCTTTGTGCTATTAAAAACTATGACCAGAGACCGGGGCTGCTGACTGGCAGCGGGAGGCAGGTCTCCACTTAAATTCAGGCATGTTTTCGTAATAAATATTTTGTCCTTTTATCTTGTTCTGTCAACATTCTTTGACATTACTAGAAAAATCAATTTCTAGTCACCTTAGGAAGATTGTTCAACAAATATCTCGGCTGAGACCTTTGCTTGTAAAGGATATTTACTTTCCCTCTCTATAAATATATACACGCGCTAGGACAGCAGAGACACTGTGCAAAATGCTATAGATGAATACAACCTGTGTGATACCACATTATTCTAAAAGAAAGGCCTGACATAATATTTTAAATGGGAAGAATGTGGTTTTCCATAGCCGCGTTCTCCGAAATGGCTGAATTTACTTTCATGGGGAAAAAAACCCCCAAACCCAAAGGTCACCTGGAGACTGCCACACAGCAGGAAATTTGGCAAACTTAGAAGCAGCTGAAAACGGGATCTTTTGGTTGGCAGCACCAGGCAGCTGCAAGCACAGGGAGTGCTCTCCCCAGCCCCGGCTTTGCCATTCCCGCTGTTTAACGGGCTTACTTCAGCCATGGACCTTTTTCCCAGTTCTGGCTTTGAATAGCTGTATTACCGAGTGATAGACCTGACCAAACTTCTGAGCCTGAAGTCTCTCTCTGGGAAGATTTTTTTGCCAGGAGGTGCACACGTGTTCACAGGGACCGGGGATGTCGGGGCTCTTGCTGGCCCTGTCTCTCCCCGGGATGCAGGGTGGCAGGGCTGGCGTCCCCAGGTCGCTCCCTTCCCGCAGGCAGATTGGCTTTGCCAGCAGCCCCTTTTTCCCTAAAAATAAATAAAAAAAAGTTTACTGCCGCGCATGGAGCTAATTTCTCCTTCTGCATCTTGTGCCCAGTAAATCTATCAGCTAGCAGCCTCGCAGCTCCAGTATTTCACGTGTTACGCAGTACGAGAAATAGTGATTTGTGAAATGCGATAGTGGCTCTGTCTGTAAAGGCTGCAGCTCACATAAAATCGTGGAGTTTTAAAAGCAATAAGTAAAACTTCAACCAGAACAGAAGAAAGCACTCTCCAAATCCTCTTCTGTCCTCAGGAAAAAAGAAAAAAAAAAAAAAGCCTTATAAACTGGAATTGATTCTTGTAAAACCTTCATAAAAAATAAATCCAAACATTTAGAAACATCTGTTGTGAAGCACAAGATTTCTTTGACTGAGTCCAGCCTCAGTGATCTGCGAGGGGTTGCATCCTATAATAAGGAGGAGCTAGCCGAGCGGTTTTCTCCGCACGTGGTAGTGCTGGTTGTGGGCTGTCGCCGGTGCTGCAGAGGAGCAGCTGCACTCTTCCCCACTCCCCTCTTAATACAGGTTTGTATTTTAAGAGGAGTTGCCCAGGCACCTCGCCGACGCAGGGAGCCGCAGCTGGGCTGGGTGCAGGGCGAGGTGGGACCCTCCCGCCCGGGGGATGCTGCAGCCCCACGGGAGAAGGGACGGGGATGCTGGGGAGCAAAAACACCACATCCCACTCTCCTTAAAAAAACAAAAGAAAAGTCACTGAAATTTGTAACTTTGAAATCTCTCGGTCAGGTGCAGCAAAACACGGTCGGTGTTTCTGTTCCTGGCAAGCCCAGGCTGCGGGAAAGCCAACACTCAGCTGCCCAGGCAGTACCCTGCGATCACAACCTTCCTGCTGGATTCTGGGCTCAACCTCATTTGAAATATTAATTCGGACTAATTACTAAATTATAAATAATTGGAGTCATTTAACAGAATAGCTTGTCCACAATGAATCTGTTGGGCTAAGGTACGTACGTGACTGGGTAAACCCAACGTTCAGCCTTTCTGCCGGCACAAACGGCTGTCGGCTGACCAGAGAGGAGGACAGAGAACAGTGCGAGGTCCCTGCGGMGGCTGCCCGAGGTGGGCTGGGAGATCCCCGCTTCCCCTGCTGGGACTCTGCTCTGGTGCAGCGCTGGGAGCCCCCTCGGGATTTACCCCCGACGGCAGGGAGCTCTGCTGAAACCCCTGCTGCAAGGAGCGAAGCTGGGGCTGGTATCAGGGCCCCCGCTCCTGCGCCCTGTCTCCTCCACGTTGCTCCAGCTGCTTCTCCCCCTGCCTCCCACCCCGGGGTGTGGGGTGCAGGATGGTTTCCCAGGACCAGACCTCAGCACTTTATGACAGCCTTTGCCCCTGATACTCAGCCGTGTCAGGTGCCTGAAGCCCTCAGTTCCCTGCCCAGTGCTGCTGGCTCTGCAGGGTGTCAGACTGGGGAGTGTGGGTGCATTTCCATACCTCCTATTTATTAATGGGAGTCATATGGCTAAATCCCAGTGTGCCGAGCTGCGCGATTCCCACCGCATATCCATATGGTCGTGAGGACTCCGGTACACCGTGTGTCTGAAGGTACTGAATGGCTTAATTAGAATATTAAACTGATGTACAGTTCCTAAATAATAGGTATCATTAAGCTAACTCTGCTCAAAAAGGGTTTTGACACGTGTACACTCCTACCGATAACATATGGAGCAAAATCCTCAGCAGTCAGCAAAGAGGCACAGCAGCAGCTTAGGGTTGGACATCAAAGCACTTTAAGATGTATGGATGCGAGAGAGCAAAGCGACCCAAGGTGAAGGGTACCTTGCAGAGTACAGAACCTCAGGTGCTTGCTACTTCTGCGTTTTGTAAGGACAAGAGAAGGGCTGGCTGAAGGGCAACGGCCAGTTTGGGTGGGCCGCAGGGTTGAGCACTTGGGCTCTCGTGGGGGCCGGCTGCAGTGGGCTCGCACTGGTCTGCGCCGAGCAGAAGACTTGGTCCACGCGGGCAGGTTTGGCCCAGGACAGCGATGGGCACCAAAAGCAAGGTGGGGGCTGCCAGGGAGCGCGAACAACATATTGTTTGCTGAGTTTCCCCTTCCCCTGCAGCTGCTCCCCAAATTTGCTCGCTTCTACTTGGAGTCCCACCATGGCTCAGAAATATTTTAAAATTTGTGACGCATCAGCTCGTTTTGCACCAGAAGGTGGGAAGGATGCTTTTTTTTAACATTTCAGCATGAAATCCAGATCAAATTTTAAAGGTTTAGCTCCTCATGCAGTACAAGCCCCTAAGGGGTGTTTGCGCCAAGGGAGAAAGTGCGGAGGGGAACCACGTTTCTCTCCTTCTGCGCTTTGGGTAGAAAATAGAGGAGAAACCAGGAAAGGGTGAGAGGGGAAACRTGGTGCTATCCACCAGGTCCTGATGCAGAGTGCTGAGAGAATACTTGAGTCCCCATCTTTGATCAGAAAATTTAAAATGGGGGCTCCGTATTTGCATGTTGTGCCCTGTAAAACAAAGTGCTGCCGAGGAGGAAAGTAGAAAAAGTGAATTTTTTAACAACGATTCGAGGATGTCTAAGGGCGGAGGGGGGTGTTATTGTAGAATTTTCTTTGTGTTTATATGAAAACCGTTCCAGATGGTGGTTTAGAGGAATTTGCGCCCAGACCAGATGCAGGCTGGTTAGTCTAGACTTGTTTCTGCTGCAGGATAGACGCAAAAACTTGTCGTATGAAATAAGCCCCCGAATTAAGGATTTAATTACAAAAAGTTATTATCAGCTAAATAGTAAACGTGCTACCTGGCTAGAAAAAAGTATTAAAACATATTTACACTTGAAAAGAAGTAATTAGTAGTAGTTCAATCACTACAGAATGTGCCAGGCCAAGACAGAGGAATGAGTGTAAATAGATAGAGACAAGAGAGATTTATTATTAAATTAGTCGCTTAATTACTGCAAATGTTAAATATGCAGTTTTCTGGCATTTAAATGATATTTTTCACCAAAATGAAAACGAATTGTCCACTCTGAATTCCCACTTCTTAGGCAGCATGTAAATGTCAGTCCTAAATTAAAGTTAACTAGGATCGGTGTCTGCTATACCTTTTAAAAAAAAGATTTAATTAGAATCAATAAACCACTTTTTATTGAAGTTTCCAACGTGTTCTGTTATTCTAAACATACAGAGAGCCGCTGACGTGAAACCTTCAAAGATTTTAACAGGTTTGGGTCAAAGGGGAGCCGCGAGCGGCAGCACCTGGGCGAGGAGCCGCCGGCAGCCCCCGGCACCCCGGCAGCCCCCCGGCACCCAGCGCCCCGCCGGGCCCCGCCACCCTCCTCCTGCCAGGGGCCCCGGGCTGGTCCCCCGGGAGCGGGGGAAGGCGGTAAGTGGGGCCAGACCCTCGGCGGGATGAAGCCCATAAAGCCGCGCTGATTTACACCAGATGAGCATCGCATCCCCGCTCCTTTTTTCTTGCTGTGTGTTTTTGGATGGGCTCCATTCAAGCTGTGAGGTAAGCACGCTGCCTTTTTACTTTCAATTAAAACCACTATTTTTAACTTAAATACATCCTCCCAACTCCTCACAGTGTTTTCATAAAAAGAAATCAAAACATATCTACCCATGCTTTCAGTTAAAAATGATGAAAAGCCCTCTAATCCGCCAGTGTACATATATTACTAGGGCTTTGATTAAACAGTCTGCCCCTGCTCAGAAACCTCTTCTTCCCCCGGCGTTTTGCTGGCTGGAGGTGTGCTGTGTGCTGACCAGGGAGGAGAGCCGCCCGCCGTCCTCCCCAGCTCCCGCTTTACGCATCAACTCACCTACTCACGCTGACATTTCGACTTAGCAGCTTTTTCAGGTTGCCACTTTAATTTATTTTTTAAAAACTCATTTCTGTGAGCCACACGACTACCGTATTCATAATCACCGCTGCGTGGAAGTGATTATATTAGAGGCCTTTTTACAGTGCATGCACTCAGATCAAGATGTAATATGCATTTCATATCCCCTGACTCCCTGTCCTAAAATAGAGACAAAACATTCTGTAATGTCAGATTGCTTTGAATTAGTTTTAATTTGATTAGAAATATCCCACAAGGCTACCCGAGTACATAGAGATTATGTATAATTAATGCCGTGATCAATTAGATCTGAATTGTTAGTCCATCAAGAAGCAATAACATGGGCTCTGATTTTCAAAGAGTTTTCCCTTAATCCTCTTGTTCTAGGGCTCTTTATGATGAGCTACAAAAGCTCCTAAATTAGGACAACATGATACTGCACACATTTGGAAAAAACAATCCCTCTGCGTACTATTTATAAGTCCGTAAGGGAGATGCCCGTCCGGCTCCAGCCCAGGGGCGACAAGCGCAGCCCTAACGCCTTGCAAAGGGAGTTGCATCCCCTCACAACCCCACTGAAACGGCTTCTCCACTCGTAATTAATTGTCTGACTCCRTCCCCCGGTGCGATTCCAGAGTATTTGTCGAGGAGTAAAATTCAATTCATTGCCTTTCCATCAGGGTTTGGTGCTTGCAGCCCCGCATGGCGTTGCCTGGTGCCACGCTGGGTCCCAGCGCTGGCAGCCCATCGACGGCAGGGCTGGACCTGTGCTGGGCATCTGCCCCRCCGAGCTCGCATCCGCCCCAGCTGTGGCTCAGAGAAGGCTGGTTTCAGGTGACAGTGGTGGGACATGTCCTAAACCAACCTAACGGCACGGGGAAGGGGCTCAGGTGGGTCTGAGGGTGCAAGGTCCATGCACGGAAGTGGACGATGAGGACAAGCCCCCAGTTTGCATCTGTGCACCCGTGCCCTGAGATGCCGGCGGCATGCTGGTCACTGGTCCAGACTGGTGACCGGGTACGCTTCTGGGCAACGTGGCCATCCGCAGCATCCTCATGCAAGGATGCTATGCTCATGTGAATCTTCATGAACTTGCTGTGTGTGCAAACGCCGGCATGACCACGTGTCCACCGAAGTGTCCTCCTGTCCCTGTTGCGCCTGCTGCTCTCCAGAGCCTTCCCGCGCCGCCGTACAGCTGCTGACGGGTGAGAGCTGGTGCCCTGTGCCTTACCGGAGACAGATGAATGCCCAGCAGTGATTAAGGAAGCACTGCAGGTACCAAGGCACCACAGGTTGGCAAGGCGAGCCAATGGGTACCTGCACTGTCCTCAAATAACTTGGGAGACAGGATTTATAAATGGGAAAAGATGATCAATTTGAATCAAACTTTATATGTGATTAATTCCATCAGCTGCTTTTGCAGCACTTGCGGGAAATTATCATGCTTTATTGCTGGGCTTTATTGTGCATTTTAAGTGCCATTTCTAGGCATGTGCCTACAAGCAGGACCAGGAGAAGGGCGAGGGTGCGGCTGCCCRTGCTCCCCCGCCGCCCTCGCTGCTCCCAGAGCATCCCCGGGTCAGGCAGGGCGCAGGCACGCAGCCCGCACACCCAGGCGCCTGCGTTCTACCCGCGCGGCAGGAATAGCTCATCCTGGATTCACAGATGGTGAAGGAAGCCCACACCTGGTCTCCGCCGGGATTTCAACCTGTGACCTCGGCGAGGTGTGAGGAGAAGACGTCGGCGCCCTTCCGCGGCTGCCGCGCGAGGGGCAGGATCGCCTTCGGGAGTCGTGGTAAAGTTGCGTGCTTAAAAATGCACAGCAAGGTGGGAATTGTCTTGCAGTGTATTACACGAAAAATCTGTAAATAATTCATAGAAATTTATTATTCAATGTGTAATTCCTACAAAAGCTAAAATCAGGTGGCTGAAGCCCTGAGGAATGTTTTCCTCCGAACCGCTACACATGTCAGCCTGCAAGCCGAGGTGTGAATATTTTAAGTACAACGACTTTTTTTCCCCTTTTTAACAGACTGGATGTGTCACYGAAGGTCATAGCCAGAACTAGCCCGAACTCTCCATTTACCCTTTGTGAGAAAGGATGACACTTTGACACTTGCTCCCAGCAGGAAAAAAATGTACGAATGTGTTTAAAATTTCTCAGGAAATGGGATTTCCCCGCCTATTCCTATTTTTGGACTCTCTGATCTGTTTTTCAAAATTTCATCTCAGATGTTTTAAACTCTCTGAGCTGATATATGCATCGTTTATCCTAGGTTATTGATCTCGGCAGCGGAGCGCGTGTCAGCACTGGCCGTGTTAACGGTTCCTCTCCGTCTATGAATTTGCAAAACCAACGACGCACATTTGGGAGGGTTTGGCATTTTGTGAAGAGCAAATAAGACTCTGAAATATGGTGTAATCAATTGTGGATTCTCAAATAAAGTCATAAATCAGGCTTTCAAATCATTTYACAATAATGCAAAGTACTTTGTTCTTGAGAGGACAAAATGTTTCAACTGATACTTAATTGCAAATTTCCTTAATGATTAACAAGCAGGATGAAAACAACAAAATATTTCAGCATTATACTTTACCCTATCCTGACATAGTAAGTGGCAATATGTCATACCGTTAAGATAATAGGAACATAAAATGAAAACATTATAAAAAATCGAACTGTTTAAAATAGCTAATGGAAACTTTGAATGCCCTTTTTTGTTTCAAAGCGTTTTTCCGTGCAATTTCTTTTGTGCGAAGTCTGATATGGTCTCTTGACAAAAGGGGTTTTTTTCAAACAGCTTTTTCCTGCGAGGAACTGTTTCAGTAAACATTTTCCCAACCAGCCCCAGTCACAATGTGTCGTGCACTCAGAGCTTACTTAAAATAGGAAATAAAATATTTCACTTGAGGCTTTTGAAGTTTGCAGCTGGTTTAAAAATACATTTTTGCGGTGTAATATTAGTCGCTGTCAGCTGCACCGCCTGAAAGCCCCTTTTTGTTCAGTTACAGGGTAATGAACGGCCAGGGAGGGGTCCAGCCCCCTCGGCACGCCGACGGTGCCCTCGGCCACCCCCGGCCGCCCCAGCCCGCGCCCTCCCCGCCCGGCGCTGCCCTCGCTCCCGGGCGCCCGCCGAAACCACCCCTGCACCCCCAAACGCCTTTCGCCTCCCAGGAAATTCTTCCCCTTTTTTTGTTTATTTGCTTATTTATTGCATTTGTTTCGGTGATTCGGATGACATGCGCAAGCGGTATTTGATCAAGCATTTCCTGATGATGTATTTTTCCACTTTTTTCGGTTTTCTTTCAAAAGCAGCCAGAAAGCCGTGGCAGCTGCTCCGTGCCGGTGCAGCACGGCAGCGGTGACCACGGCACCACCCGGGCAGCCCCCGCAGAAGGAGCGTGCCCGGCAGTCGCCACCTGCTCTGCCAAAGCCAGGCTTCCCCCAGACCCCAGTACCGATCGGCTCGTGTTTTGCACCGCTTCTCCCGTGCTGCCTCTGCCTTCGTTTCACCAGTGCTTCTCTTGGTTTGCTGCCATGCCCCGGGCAGGTTGCAGGCCCTGAATTTCGACCTGGCAGCCAGCAGGTCACCCCGGCGCGTCGGGCGCGGGAGCTGGGCGCGGGCGATGCTGCGCCTTCGTCCCRTGCGATGGCACGGCGGCGTTTCCCTGCGGCGGGGCGGCGGGCGGCACATGTCCTGGGGCAAAGCTAGCCCCAGGGAGCATCTCACTCTGCATTTCTTATTAGGTCAGCTGCGAGATGTGCTGTCRTACGCGGCTGTTACCAGGAGCAACAGTACGGCTTGCTCCAGGAAAGGCTGCAGTGCCGTGAGGTTGCAAGCCTGGGAGGAGGGGTACCTCCCCAGGTGACCGCGGCCCTGGCCCAACAGCCAGTGATGACTGCTCTGAAAGCAACAGCAGCAGCATTGCTCGTGTAAAAACTTCTACTTATTATCCCTGGAGGAGATGAGGATTTCCACGCGGTAGAGGTGGAGGAGTGCCCGTCTCCGGAGGACTCCCAGCGCAAGAAGCGAGTGGTGCCAGGGGCTGGAGGCTCAGCAGGGGAATCGCTCTTCCCCTCCTTGCCCTACTCCTGGTCTCCTTTTCCTTCCTTTTCTTCTCATCCCTTCCTGTCCCCACACTGTCCCGTCAYGGGTGGCACCACCTCTTACCGCAGCGTTTGTGCGGAGGAAGCGGAGACCTGGACTGGCAGCAGCTGTCTCTTAAGACCTGGTGAAATGCGTTTGACTAATTATGCCAAGTCATCTTGCGATTTTATGTCTTCCTCCAGCCATTTTTGCTAACTTCTTTCACCTTTCTTGCTTCCGAGCACATGCCCAAGTCCTGCATACGCTGCAAGAGCTCACACCGCCTCGCGGGGATGCACAAACCCAGCGCGATTAATCTTTCTCCAAGGTCGGCTGCTCCCACCGGCCCCAGGTTGCGGCCCCGGGGAGATGCCCGCGCCTCCACCTTCTTGCACAAGAGTCCTTCGCGCTGGACGGGCTGGAAACGGGGATCACCTGGTGAAAGGACTCGCTGGAGTGGATGAAGCTGTAATAGGGCAATTAGTGGACAATCCAACTCCTGCTCGTACAAAGAGATGGCATCTGTGACAGAGAGGTTTCTCTAATTGCTAATTGAAGAGTTGAAAGACACCTTGGAATGAGTTTTGGTCAAACCCCACATGTGGGCACCGGCTGTGCAGGAATAGGAGCCTGAACTCCCTGTCAATGCTCCGGGTAATTCCCTTCTAGGGGGAAAAAAGCCCCTTCCAGGCGCACACACACGCACACACAGAGCCACTTTTCATTATTTTGTGTCACTCATTTCTCATTTGTTGCTATGCATATTGTGCCATTATAACAGGAAATTACATTTGCATCTTGTGTGGCACAAGCATGTTGTGAATATCATAAAAACACATATGGTCATAAATGGTTTAAAAAAAAGGCGATAAAACTGACATTTAGAAAACAGCTTTTGAAAAGAGAAAACATGTTCGTAGAGCTTTTGTACATCTCTTCTATGTGAAAAATTCTGTGCTCTCATTTTAGAAACCTTTTCGGCAAACTTCTTAATTTTTTTCTACATATTAGTTTCAATGTTTTAGAAATTTTACTTTGCATTTTGAGCTTGAACATCCTAAAATCTCACAGAAGAAATCTGAATGAGTCCACCGAGTCTCTCCTGATTGTGTGTTGAAAGCAGAGTTCCCGTTTTCTGTGTGCTTGCCTGGCGCGTGACTGATTTTGTTCAGGGGTGCATAGAGTCAATCGCAGTTTTCAGTGAAATTCTTTGATTTTGAATAATTTTGAAGTATAGTTGGATGAAGCTATAATATTTTTGTGTGCTTAGAAATGGGGTTTCAGCCATTTAGACATTGGCAGGTTAGTCATGGAAGTTGGGTTTGACCTGAACTTCCCTGAACTCAGTCGGTACCCGGCTGTGGAGCTGGGGGAGGACTGGTTCACATCAGCATCATTTTATGCCAGACTTCTGGAACAGCAGAAGATCTTAACTTTAAATAAGAAAAAAAAATAACCGACTAGGAGAAGATTTTCATTACAGGTCAGAGGTCCTGAATTAAAAAGCAGAAAGTCGTTTCAGCAAAGAAAGGAGTGTACAGAAAAAGGACCCTCTCCAAATACATTCACTTATTTTCTGGCCATCTCATTATACTCCCTAACTTTTGTCAGGGTTAACCAACTGGCTGTCACAGCAGTGAAGCCATGCCACGTCTCCACACGCAGATTGTTCTGGGACTGTCGGCACTGCCCGGCCACCGCCGCTCCCCCTGCGGCGATGCTGGGCTGAGCGGTGCTGCCTCGCCGCTGGCCTGCGTGTCCCCGGGCATTTGGTTTTGCAACGTCCAGGTACATAATCCTGTTCTTGGAGCTGTTTTTGTCATCAGTCAGCTGTGGCTCTTGGTCCAACTTAGTGTCTCAGGAAGGATTTCTGCTAGTCATTGCTCTGTGCTCACAGCAGGGAATTCATTCTAATTTTCCAGGGCTGTAAACTGCAAACCTTTTATCTGTAGCCTTTAACAYGATCTGTGACAAGCGGATCCGATGTTAGCATGCTATGCTATAAATCCTCCCGAAATGTTCCTTTACACAGAAATTATGGTACTGATTCATGATCCAAATACGGATTTTCAGTGTGGGTCTTGCCAAGTCGCCATCACTACCTTCTGCTTGCAATGATCATGAGAACTGTCTACCAAGCAAACGAGCTTTGCATCAGAGGAGGAGGAAGTCTTACAAGGAGCACCAAATCTTCTGTTTTTCTAGCCAGTCATTGGGGAGGATTTCACTACCATGCAGCTGTGTACTTTTCCGGCAAACTCTGTGTGAAGATATTCAAAGAAGCCTGGATTTGCATACTGTTCAATGCAAAGAAGTTTAATTTGCCTGTTTTCTATAGGGTTCATGCAAATTGGAAGCAGGCATCCATCCTTCACGTGTTGGCACTTTGCAGGGCCCTTCATCCCCTGTGCCCCGGTAGGGTCGGGTGCCGTCCCCGCGTCGTCCCCGCGCTGGCCTCACTCAGGGATTCCCGTTGAGCTCCCAGGTTTGGCACGTGAGGGCTGCGTAACACTCAGCAGTTTTTGGCAGTCATTCCCAGGCGGTGGATTTTATCCAGCAGCAAAAGCACTGCTGCGGTTGGCCATCGGAGATGAGAAGGGCCACGGTCTCTGCAGCCGGGGAAACCTGAGCTGCAAAACTGCAAGCCTGCCTTTCCCCCGGGGAGCGCTCCCCAAACCAGCCCACCTTCGCTCGCTCCTGGCTTGCTTTAAGCACACCAGCAAACACTAATTAACATCCCCTCCGTGGCTGGGCTTCGCCGTCCAGGTCCTGCACGTGTATGAACCAGCCCGGCTCTTTCCTGCCAGGGCTGCGGCGTTGATTTACGCCAGCAGTGGATCTGACCTTTCTCCAGCTTTATTTCCACAAGCTCCTCAGCTGGAGCAAGGAGTTTCTGCTGTTTCACTTCGGTTTTAATCTGAGCCGTCTCAAGTTCACGGTCAATGTCCCACCTCGCTCTCCTCCTGCGTTAAGAATTACCAGGGAAAGGCGAATACCTCTGTTGTTCCCACTTCTGGTTTCCCTATCCGCCTGCAGGCACCGGAGGAGCTGCGCAGCCGGGGTAAAGGATGCTATCCCCCCGCTTCCCTGGCCGCGCACCAGTCCCTCCCCGCCGAGCATCTGGCCCGGTGGTGTGCTGCTGGCTGAGAGGCAAACAGACATGGAAAAGACGGGGAGTCTGCAGTTGGGTTTCTAAATCCGCAGCTAGGCACCGACTGACAAAGTTGTGACTTGCAGAAGCGCAAGGTAATAGAAGAAAGAAATTTCCCTCCCTGTGCCAGCTGCCTGTTTATCGGCGGCTCCCAGCCCGGTGTAATTCTTCCCCCTAGTTTTCAGTAAGGGAATAGTTGACATTAAAACAAGTCCCTTCTGCTATTGCAGAGCCTCCCGTCTCAGAGAAACCCCCTCGCCCTGACGCACCCTCACCGTGCAGCATTTTAGCTTATCAGGGTGAAAACGAGCTGGCGAAGGACACGAAGGGAGAGGAGGAAGGATGGAGGCTGGGGTAGAGGCCAGCCGGTGGGGAGGCCTCCGCCGCCTGACATGACACAGATGTCCTACACAGCTACGTGCAAATCATCCACTTCTCTGTGACTCATTTCTTCRTCTGCTGAATGGAGGCAATTGTTGCATTTCCATAAAGCAAGTAAAATCAGCGAACAACCACTCATCTGCCTCCTCCCCATCTCCCACGCAGCRCCTCCCGGTCCTCTCCTTTCCGTGCAGTACGACTCAGCGCTGGCACCCTCCATCCCTGTAACCTTCCCGAAAGCACAGCATCCTTCCACCACCCCGTCCTGCCAGAGCCTTGTACAGGGCTGCAGGGAGCAGGAGCAGGAGGAGGAGGAGGAGGAGGAGGAGGAGGAGGAAGAGTTCAGAGCTTGGGCAGGAGCTCTGGGAAACAACGTGGGGTCACTCAGAAAACAAAAAGGAGTTGCAACGTGTGAATTGGATGTAAGGCAGAGCTGCAGCACTTTTAGCCTTCCACAGCAACACCGGTATCAGGATTTTTACTCTAATATTCAGAAGAGGTGCCGCTCAGGGCCGGCGAGGTCAGCCGTGCCTCCCTCTCTTCTGACGCGGTCTTCACCACTACACCATTTCCACCGTTCTGCCYGATTTCTGATTCCACATTCTCTTTTAATATGAATATGAACATTTTGTACTTCCTGAATTTAGATAGGTGTCATATTTGTTGCTGAGCACCCGTAATTTTTGGAAGAGTGTTTGTACTGAAAATGGAAACCTGTCATTTCCCTGCAACTCCCTTCTACATTTAATTACATCAGCTATTGTATCTGAATGTTTGACATCTCCTCTGTTAAATTATGATAATGTTGCTCAGATTAAAACTAACACGCATATCAAAAATTCTATAACCGTATACAATTTTCCCCATTCTTTTTAAAATTTCAGCAGGCACTGATCTCTCAATGGAGTTGTACCTGCGATCATAATAAACCRTCAAAAATAGGTGAATGATACAGAAAGTTGAATATTAAGTCCCCGTTTTAGCAAATCACCTTTATTCACCCTCTCCCGAGAAATCTAGGAACTGGAAGCAGCGATACTTTGGAGCCAAACGTATAGTATTTGACAATTACCATAAATGAAGTGGGAGGGAGAAAGAGAGAGACCTGCGGACAGGACACAAGCATCCCGCCACCAGACCGTGGCAGCCCTGCCACCACCAGCTTTGCCGAGCTACCAAGTTAAAAACAAATAAACAGGCAAATTAAAACATTTTGGAACCTCTCATGGAGGAGTTTATATCATATCATTTATATCAATTTACCAAAGCTGAGATGAGACCCTTGATATTTTATCCTGAAGCACATTTTATGAAGACCTGAATACTGCTCACTCTGGTATGTATGCTTTGAAAATGGGGTATAAAAAAAGTACCAACCGTAATCATATGTTATCTCCAGTGAACACATGATCTGTATTTCCAGGGAGCCAAGGTTTATTACAAATCATTTCAAGGTTCACAGAGAGCCTGTTCTTGCTGTTATTGATCATTTGTCTTTCAATCATCCCCAACTGAAAAAAAAGGGTCTTCCTGTGCAAAGTAGCGTTTCCTCACACACCAGAAAGTTTCTGTGTTAAAAAGCTAATTATTCATCACGAGAATAAGAGGGTGGCTCTTTGCCTGGGAGCAGCAGCAGGGCAGGGGCCAGTCCCACAGGTCTGGGGGACGTGGGCTGGAGACAACCTGCTGGTAGCTGCAGCCGTGGCCTGGCTTCGGGCTCCGACACGCAGCAGAGGTGGCTGATCCCAGTTTCTCTATTGGAATAAAAACCCGCTTCAAAAGCATAATCCCTGCACCTGCAGAAAACTGAGGGCAATACCCTTCTGCTCTGCCTGCACAGCTCTGCCTGTGCGTGGGGGGGTCCAGGCGACAGAGGCAGGTCTGCAGCTCAGGACCAGCCCAGAGCAAGCAGTCTGAACCATCACCTTCCATGGAAAAAATCAAATGAAATACAGCATTGCTTCTGCGTTCTGTCCCGTGGTCTTTATTGACACATGCTGACAACASTTAGCTGCTATTCAGGCTTCACTGGGGAAAATGTCCGTGAATATTTGCTCACGCCGTTCCTGAACACAAACTCTAAACTATGAATTTCCAGAAAAGTCCAAAAACATTTTCATAAAAGAAGAAATTCACAGTTCCAGCGAGATGCTGGCTGCATGAGTCATACGGTGGCGTTTCTATTTCCTGATGGGATGCTTTATGTAATCCTCCGGCTCAGCACGGGTTTGGAGCTGTGTATTTGCTTTGCACACTTGCTCTCTGCCCTGCCCGTGGGCCGGGGCGCGTGGGGGCTCGGCACGGCGGGGGACCTTCCCTTCGCAGCCCCAGGCTGCCCGCACCCCCCAGCTGTCATTTGCAAGGGCTCTGCCCAAAAGCAATTGGTAGGAACTCACAGATAAGTTTGCATGGCAAGCACGTGCAAGCATTTCACCTTTCAATTTTTTTCTATAATTGAGGACCAATTAACAGCGTAGCTATCCCAGCGTGGATGCCCCACTCGGCGTTGCCGCCTGCTGCAAGAGGGGACTCCGGGTTGTGCCGCCGCAGGGACGTCCGGACCCCCAGCCCCGAGTCCCCTGCCACTGCACAGGGCTCCCTTTCTCAGCACTTCCCAGTCTCGCTGGAAACCCCAGATTCGACAGAAATTGGGCCTTTTTGTAGAACTAGGGTTTGCCACAGAAGAAGCCAGAATGTCTCCTTCTCCTCCAGCTGAGGAAGGCCTGGAGGGGCGGGTGGCCCCGGGGATGCTCTGCGGGCACGGGGTGAACTTGGCTCCTGACCCGTTTCCTGTCAAAAGCAAAAGGAAATTCCACCAAAACTGGTTTTCTTTGATTTTTTCTCCGCTGTGCCACAAAGCTGAATCTGTCTCCCTGACACTAATAAAGCAGAAATCTCCAGCCACCCTCCCCACTTCACCCTCATTTTTTTTAAGAATTTAAAATTAACGCCGTATGACTAAATCCAGCCCTGGGCCTAAAGCCAAACGTGCAGCAAGACACTTGCGTGCAAAGCCCTGCGCTGCAGAATGTGCCTGAAATCCAGCGGCAGCATCTTCCCGGAGAGTCAAGAGAATCAAGAGATTACGGGAAAGGTAGCGGCATTGGCAAGATTTGCGTAGGGCATAAGGTAATCAAATAGCCCAGGCTGTATTTAAGCAAGCAACGGGTCCACCCCCGCAAGGGGAGCTGGGAGGGACGTATTGCACTTGCCAGATGTCAGAAGGAGCCGTGGAGTTAGACGGAGATGCTCGGGGGTGACGCGCTGGGCTGGGGGGAGATGCTCCACTGGAAGGGGATGCTGTGCTCACGGCAGCGAGTCAGAGGAGAAAAGCACCCGAACGGAGCGGGAGCAAGGGCTTGGTTTGAGCTGCAGGACACAGCCGTGTCCCTTGGAAGGAATAGAGGCGTTTGTCCTGTCGTGTATTAATAGAAGTTCTCTGTTTTGAATAACAAGCACAGTAATCAACTTAGGTAACCGAACTGGTTCCGTTTTGTTTTTCAAATGCCCTGGAAATTGGATCTAAAACAAAGATCCAACAAGGAAGATGAATCATCTGATCARCAAATAAAGCCTTAACCCGCCCTTCAGCGTGTGTGCCTGAGGCTCGTGTTCACCGCAAACCCCCGGCCACGTGGAGCCCACCCCGGTATCTGCGAACCCGGGTCCTGCTGCAGACCAAGWGCTGCTTTTGGGTCCTGTTTCTCTTCCCACTGAGGCAGAAACAAGATGTTAGCAGGGCTGGGCTACGGTACAACAAACCCTCGGGAGGGACATCCTACCCAGGTCTTCTTCCATTTGTCTGAGCTTGGGAGCAGGAAGAATTTGAATGATTTTTGTTTGCCAGGAACTTTTAATATTAGCATAACGCAGCAGCTCACTACCTAATAATAGCAGCATAAATATTTATTAAAATACAAAATTAATAAAGAACACTGCACTTTAAGAAAAACCAGTGGCCCCACCTGGAAGGTGCCACACCAGCAGCTGGCCAGGCAGCACGGGAGCGACTGGAGAGGACCCAGCTCTGCCCGGGAAGGGGAAGAGCACAGGCTTCTGCAGAAACACGCAGGGTTTGGCCAGAAATTCAGAGTGACAAGCTCCCTGGTTGAGGCACAGGCTTAGGGCTTGACCCTTCCTCCATCCAAGCTTTGCCCGGTGTAAAACCCAGCAGGTGGGACGTGYGACAAGCCCTGGCTGAGCCAGGAGAAGAGCCCCCAGGAGCCCCTCCAGGGCAGAGCATCGGGACCTGTGGGTGCTCCCAGAGGGACGGGAAGCAGGGGACAAAGCTCCGCTGGGAAAAGCCCAGGGGAGCAGGGGCAGGGAGGGCTGCGGCAGAAACCCCTGGTACTGAGGAGCGTGCTGTTGGAGGGCATCATTTTAAGGGGTAGATGTCCTGCCCTGCGGGGGGGACCTGTCTGTGGGAAGGAGTGACGGGTGATGTCTGTGACCTGAGGAGGAACGCCGTTGATTTGGGGGCAACTTGGTCACGTCAATGGAAACGACCTACAGGAAAAGGATTAGTTGGGCAGAAGTGAAGTCATTTGTAAGTATTCTTCAAGGAAGGGTAAAACCAAAGCTCACCATGAAAGATGACGCACTGCTGTACATTGTGTTCCCACAACACAGACCATGGCATGGGAACCCGTCCCACCCATGAGGCCAGGTCTGCAGTTCAGGAAACCATGAATACAACTCTTGCTTCATGAGGATTTCTGCAGGGGTAACATCTAGGCAGGATCAAGGTCACTGATCACCCCGGGGGAGGGGGATGTTAGGATGAAAGTCTCCTCCGTGTCCTTCTCCTCTGCCCCTGCAGAAGCGAGCCCTCGGCCACGGCACTGTCTCCGCTGGCAGCAGCCGTGGGCTCGCAGCAGTGTCGGGCGCTGCTGACACAAGTAAGAGAAGCCCAGCCCTGTCCCTGATGCACAGACACATCCATTTTTAAAAACGGGCCTTCTGTGCTCTTTTTTTTTTCAGCTGTGTCTCTCCAAACTAAGCGAAAGATGTTCTCAGCTTAGTGGGATTAAAAAACAAAGTACGGTAGAAGTATTCTGGCAGTCAAGGCGGCATTTAACTAAAATTGTCTGCCACAGGCACATCTGAAATTAAGTTAGGATTTAATGGCAAACAAAACCAGAAAATGGATCTGAAAAAAAACCCGCCCAACCACCCCAAAACCCATCATTTTTCTAGTGTTGCAAATGGATTGAAAGAGAACCAGGTCCCCACGGCCACATGGTAGTGCGCAGTGCAGCCATGCAGGGCAGGCAGATGCAGACGAGGACGGGAACTCTCCCTTCCAACCCGAGGAGAGGCAGCCTGACCATGGGCAGGAGGAGGATGGAGATACGCTACTCAAAAGCTGCTACTTGGCTGTTTGCATGCCAGTGCTGTCCGCTCGTTAAGTTACTGGTAGCTTTTGCTGCTGCTCATAAGCACAAGTCTCTCAATTGCTGTTCCAGGATTTGAAATTGGAATCAGAGAAACAGAAATGGGATGAAAATGAGATCAGAAAAAAAGAGAGAGAAATGGTGCTTTGGAAGCCTGCTCAAGCCTATAATCTCCTGTGATGTTTGTACTGAGAGAATAAATCCATGCTGCGATCCAGGCTTGGGGTAGCGGGGAGGGAAACATCCCCACGCCGGGTCTGCTGGCCCAGGCTGCCTGCAGCTCCAGAGCCCTGTGCCGGGATCTTGGCAGTGCCCCGCCAGGCAAGGCTGAACACGGAGGTGAGATCCCCGGGGAAAGGCAGAGATGCCTGGTGGGTGGGAGCAGAAGCCTTCCTTCCCAGAGAGCAAAACCCAGGCCAGCAGCAAATGCTTCGTGCGGAGATCACTTTCACAGCCAGTTTATACTCCCCCACAAGGCTAGATTAGATTCTTGAAATTGGCTTTCAATAATTGTCGGACAAAAGCAAAAAAAAGACCCTAATTTAGTATTCATTCTGAAACCAAAGTTCATTTGGTTGATAAAAACTATACCAATACTATGCATTACTGGAAAACTGTGAAATTCTTTGCAGTTCAAGCCATGCAATTGCACAGCCCCTGCCCCTGCGGCGCCCGGCGGAGGCGACGCGGGGCTGGACTGCACGCCCGCGCCGCGGGAGAGGCAGCAGGGCTCTGCCCTTCCACCGCCRGCTCCCCGAGCGACCAGAGGTTGCTTGCATGGTTCTTAAACTCTGCTTGGGAAAAGGCAGAGGATAACGCTCTTCCACGTAAAAATCAAACTACGCAGAAAGTGCTTTCTCTGTACATGGGAAAGTGATGTCTTTAGAGGCAGGCATCCATAGATGCGAAGAAAGTGTTCAGACAGTTGACATGATACTTGTGGAAGATTATAATGTTTTCATTGAGGGACCATGAATTCCTGTTGTGTTTTGTTTTGTTTTGTTCTTTTCCAGAGAAATACTGTTTTTATATGGTGTCTCAGGAACTTCTTTTGGACATCTGCAACATTGCACTTTTCCAGTTATCCGCCAAAGCCCTTTTTATTTTTTTAAGCACAGTAAGAAAATACTTAATCAGACACATGCTGACAGACCGATTTGCTTTATCTTCATCGGGAAGAGCCAGTGGAAGCAGCGTTCCCCGGGATGGCCGGGGTTCGGGGAGGGGACGGAAGCTGAGGGAGCAGAGGCTCCATCCCAGGCTGATGCTAACAATGCTCTTTCAGAGCCTCATAATGAACCCATTGAGAACGCCGAGTTATTTGGAAAAATCCCGAACTGTGAGAAATATGCGCATGTTGCAGTTGAGTCACAAGTTGGCACAAGTGACACCAGCACATATTTTTTTAAGTGTACTTTTCTTTTACAGATTCAGAGACAAGGGACTATTATCATCCTTTAATTTAATCTAAGTCCCAGAATAGCTGCATCCAGCACAGTCCTGCTGCTGAGCTAGAGAAACTCTCTCAGAAGGATATCTGTCTTGATTTTAAGACTTGAAGGGACAGGCTTTCTATTATAGTTCTTGCTAGATGCTTCCAATGGCTAAATTTTCATCCCTGTTGAAAATTTGTACCAAAACCTGCTTATCTCTGTCCTGAAATGATTTGGCTGTAGTTCCCATCATGGATCTCAGTACCTTCCTGCCTGTAGGATTAAGAAATCCATTCCAATCTATTCTTTGGCAGGTACGTTAAAGCCTTTGGTTTCTCAGACCTTTTCCTGTCCTCTTTGTTAAATTAACAGGTTTTCCTTATGAAAATTAGCTGTGAATATGCAGGGTCCGAAGAAGGGCTTGCGTGCCTCAAAGCTGGTCTGGTTTTTGTCAACTGTAAGAGACACTACCTATCCCTTGAACCTTTCCTTGGCTATACAGCAAATTGCATTTTTACTAGAAAAAGCAGTTTATTTCCAAAGGATGTGAAAGCACAYCGTTTTTTGAACAGTAGTTGTAAAAAGAAGCAAAGGAAAAGGAATACGGTTTTGCTTTTTTCTCAATGTCTCTATCTTACCCACTTTTAATATTCAACCCTGTGGCCAAATAAATCCTTGATATAACTGCTCCAACATCTTGCCCTCCGCAGGGCAGCACAGGATCAGACCCGTCTTCTCCGTGACAGACGCAGTCCCCTCATGCTGACACCGGGATTTCCCAAGCAGTGCCTGGGAATACTTTTATTACTGAAACCCAGGCTCTGTAAAAAATCAATTTTCTTGTACCCACCTGAACACCATCAACAATTACTATCTGTTAATATCAGGCTGCCTCATATGAGCTGTACATGGAGAAAAGGAGTAGGTGCACTGTAATTATTATAGCGGGAGTTTGATTGCACCTGCAGGACTTACTGAGTTTATATCGGCACGTTCACTATTTGACTATTTTCAGGTGGTCAAAATTCTCATAACAGCCCAATGGTCCAGTGGCACAAGCTCTGTCCCCGAGGTGGGCGCATCCCCCGTGTCTCCGGTGCCCACAGGTGCCAGTGGGTCCAGTCACAGAAGAATTAAACGCCATCCTCACTCAGGTCCTGCCCAACCACAGATGTGTCCATCTGGACCAGACAGGAGGAAAAAAGACTCTACCCGAAGCACCCTCAGGCATGCCTGGGTGGTTGGGGGGGGTCCTGCACCCCACGGCTCCTGGGTGGTCAAAGGGTCCTGCACCCCACTGCTTCCCGGCTGCCTGGGGCTGGGGCACCTCCCGCCCCTCTTCTGCAAGCACCACGGGCGAGGTGTGGCAGGTCCCCTCCATGCTGTCTAATCCCATGAGGACGCAAGCAGAGACATGATCCCAAAGTCAACAGAAAAGTTCATTTTTACATTTTATTTTCTTTAAAGGAAATTTGGGAGGTGCCAGCGTGGCGAATGCCCCCTCAACGCGTCTCTGCCCTCCCGGTCTGCCTCGCAGGCTGGGCGTTGAGCGGCGAATCCTCCACTTCCCGCAAGCGTCTATATTTGCTGCTTTCCGGCTGCYGCGAGCGCGGGGGAGCGCGTGCCGCAGGGCGGTGGTGACCTGCCAATGCATTGTTGTGGAAGTGCTGATCGGATCAGGCACAGATGGGCGACACAGAGCTGTCATAATCAGCCTGGATTTGAAAATGTTATAATTGGGATGGTAAACAAGTTCACAAGGACCCTATTGAGGCAAGGGATTGCCATGGTAACAGACCAGAAAAGTCTGGGAACGAGGAAGGTATCGATAAGTGGGGGCAGCCGGAGGGAAGGTGYGGTGGGTGCTCCGGGGATGCTCCCGCGGCGCAGGTCCCTCCCCGGCACGCTCCCCGGCAGGGAGCAGAGCCGGCTGCGGGACGCTGGGCGCGAGGGGCCGCAGGCTCTGCCCCGGCATGCCACCCAACCCGCTCGCCTTGCCCCGCTCTCCGGAGTGATGCCGTTGATCCAAGCGTTGAGCTTTCTTAGGCTAAGCAGAMAGGAATGACATCCCTGGGGCTTCAGCCTGCAGGTGAAGCCTGGGAGTAGCCTGCAGAGCAGGTTGGATGTCTTCTGCTCTCTGACCRCCATGGGAAAATTGCATTTTTGCAGCAGGGTCCTTTGCCGGACCACCGGGCTCCGCTTTCCTGGTTTGAGCAGGACTTGAGCTCTCTGGCACATCTGCCCACGCGGGGACAGCGCGGAGAGCAAACCCCTGCCGCGCTGCTGGGTCCTGCAGCCCGCGCCTCCCTGCTCGAGCCGTTTCCCAGAGTTTTAGGGTGAGAAGCTGGACGTGAAGAAGCAAGGAGGAAAGTAAAAAGCTCCATAATAATACTAAGCTTGGCAACTTCTTGTTTACTCCAAAATAGTATTTTTTAAAAAACTTATTTTGTTAATCAGCTATTTATCTTTAATAGGGTAATACTTTTCATTCCAAGACAAATGCAGCAATTTTCTTCACTATAGTAAAACAATAAAATTAGTTTATAGGCAAAAAGAAATGTTAAGGACCCGGTGGCACTGAAACCTTATTAACAAATCTTTTTTAAGTGGCAGACTTGCAGCTTGAGTAAATGGCCAGAAAAAGGAGTTGCACATCTTCAGATAATCAGGAATTGAATTTGGTAATCAGTCTATTGAGCTGGGGTAGACTTCTGGGAAGACTTGCTCTTTCTTGCTTTCATGCCCAGAATGAAAAAAAAAATAGCATTTTGTTCTCTGGGATTACTTTAGGCAGCAAAGGTATGGTTGGGAAGTAAACCCCTATTTTGAAAACCACATGCAATAAAATAATGAGAAAGGGAAAAATGTGCTTTTGGGTAAGAGACTCTAATTAGGTGAAGTATTCAAGCTGCATATCCTCTAGGTTATTGGATCTTCTCTATTTGCAGAGACGTGTGTGTAACAGCCAGGAGTGCCTGGACCAGGAGGAAGGAGCCTCCTTATTGTTCTCATCAAGTGAAATAAATAAATAAGCAAGGCAGGTATCACACCGACAATAAAGTTCTCTGCTATAGAGGGTAGCAGTGACAAATAATTCTATAAATTATCAGAATTGCAATATAATATATGGCTACTTAATGCACTAAGGGTCATTGAAATGGAGCTGGAGAGAAAACCAACCTTTTACTGATACTTTGTCCAGCTATGTATTTAAATACATCCTCAACGGCACTTCTGCTACCCCCGTGGAATATTGGTCCATGATCTGATATTCCCATTTGAACTTGTTTTAGAGCAAATTTAATTATTACGTAAAAAATTTAATTACAGTAATAATGAGAAAACAGCAACAACAAAGAAGGAGAAGGAGGATGTGAATCTGAGTGCATTCCCGATCAGAAAAAAGTTTTAGGAACTGCTTTAAAACTTAACAAAGTGTCTAAATACTGCATTTATTTGGGTGGCATGGAGTAAAAGGAACGGAGAGCCTGACTCCCAGGCATGCTCTGCCTTTGCTCACTTGCTAGAACAACACTAGAGTTAATGAGCGCTCCCAGATTTCTTACCCTCTGGGATAAGATGTCTCCCAGGACTTACGCAGCTTATTTGGGAAGAGGCCCTTGAAATACATCTGCATTCATCCTGGAAATAAATGGCTTTGAATTCGGAACGGTTAGACTTTTCCAAAAGTGGAGAGCGAACACATGTGGGCACATTGTTATTTAGCAAAAGACTGCAAGCCCAGATTTTTCCATCGCTATCATAACTGCACAGCAGCACTATTTATCATTTTTCCAGTTGCTGCATTCTGTTCCAATCACAATGAATTGCTAGGAAAGATCTTTGATAATAACTAGCCACTAAGACCTATGAGACTTCATTTATTATGGCATAATATACACATTACCTAACTTGTGTTGGACCATATGGAGAGCTCTCTGTTGAATTTGGCGTAGTTACTGGGGTGAAACGAGGATGAATTTTGTTCCTCATCCTCTTCAATTATGCCATAGATTGGATCATGCAGCAAACTCCAACAGATCATCTGGGCATAGCAATCAGCCCCGAGGACCACATCACTGATTTGCTCTGTGCCAATAAACACAGCGCTCTGTGCGAAAACACTGAGGGGAGCGCGAGCGGCGCTGAACAGCACTGATCCCTGGAGCAAATCAATAGGGCTTAACACTCACCTAAAGCTGAGGTCTTCTCTGCAAACGGGAACAGTCTTTTCAGTCTGTCACTTGAAGGCAGAAAAAGGCTTTGGAGAGATCATGCTCGTCTCTGAGCTTATAGGGAAGACGGGCGATAAGATCAAAACTTATGTAAACCAAGGTCAGTTCAATCACTGCATTTGAAACTGCAGGGAATTTAGCTGCAAAGCTCAGCTCTGCAGGGATAAATCCTTTGATGGCATAATGTGCGGTGTAAATAAGCTTTATTTATATATGATTATCTGATCTCTGCCTTTATGCATATGCATGCTTTCATGTACATTCTTTCATTTCCCTGCAAATACACGTGTGTGTGTGTATGGAGGCATGTATATACATATACCCACATACATATGTGATGGCATATAGGGAAAAATTTTATGTAAGATCGATTTCTTTTGGATCTTACAGTTTACCATCACTAACCCGGGAAGTTAAGAAACCCAGTCTTGCCTGGTGCCCCTAATTCCCATGGAGAGGGTTTTTTTTCAAGTGGCGTCGAGACGCCCAGCACCACCCAGAAGTACTCAGCAGTCTCCAGGATTGAACCATAATGGTCCCAGTGCCTGGATGCTGTGTGCCACGTTTACATCCGAACTGCTGTGCCTGTAACTCTACCCCAAAATCTCCCTGATAAATAGACTCTATTTAACTAAAATCCCCTTTTTGGTATATAAGGACTAATAGAACATGACATTTATTATTCAAAAGAGGTGGCAAACGAATCAAGACATTGATTCAATGTGAATAGGCAGAATATGATCCCCTGCTCCTGCCTCGGTGCTGCTCTGTCTCTCAGACATAAATAATAGAACGGTTCCCATTCCCATTCCATTATCGCTAATAATGAGTTATGGGTAAAGCCTACCATGTCCCTCGAAAAAGGCAAGATATAGCTATGCTTATGGTTGATTATTAGAGGATAAAATAAAAAGATTGATGCCCAAAAAAAAGTCTAATTAGTGTTAGTCTATTGGAGAGGAAGCTGAGCATGCTGCTCTAGCACTGCCAAATGAAATTAAGGCCCAATTATTGATAAATGAAGAGTGGTTTGTGCTGGAGTCTGGCCTGGAGTCGAGGAAATACATCTGTCATTTGGCCTGCACAGAAGTCATTCATGTGTGACATAGCATCCTGTGCATTTATCATGCATCTGTAGATTTTTGTTTTAATTCAGTTAGCTGTCTAACTAGATTCGGTGCTGGATGCCTCGCATGTAGTCAGAATTTGGACTGACAGATGCAATTCGAGTCTGAAATGGTGTGTGACACGACTGGCTATCCTGCATATTAATTATTATTGAAACCATTGTGGCCAAAGCCTATGCACTAATGGTCTATTTTGTTATCTGCTTTTGTGGCTTTTGCATTTAACAATTGCCCGGTGGCTGCAGGGCAGGTAAGAGACAAACCAGATCAATGGACCATTGTTGTTAAGTGCCCTTACTATTACCACGAAAACGGGAAGTGGAGGTGTTTGAAACGATGCAATGGAAGTGCCTCGTTTTACCATTCTGTAAAGACTACAAATTCTATAAATGCCATAAGTGGGGTCAGGAGCCGAGCCGTGGGATGCCCTTTTCATAAAACTTAAATTGGTAAAATAGTTTATTAATTCCATTGTCAAATGCAAATGGAAAACAAACATTTGTTAAGATGATAAAATTGCAGCACCGGCGCGATTGTTCTGACGCCGGTTCGGTGCAGTCAGCTGTGAGGCTTATTTATCCTGTCGCACTAAAGTTTGATTTAAAGTTCATGTAATTTCTTCATCATATTGTGGGGAGAATTGAAAATAAATGTCACCTTCAAGCAGAGAGAGCTAATGGAGTTTTTCAGAAGTTCTGAGAAAATGTTATGCTGAGGGGACCCCCACCCCGACAGCCTCGGCGCGGCAACCTCTGGTGCAGGTTCTCTTTTACCATTTCATTCCCACTTTGTCCCTTGCTCCTGTTTGCATGGACTAAGCCAACATGACCTAAATGTGCTCAGCCTTATTCCAGGGGACGAGGGAAGCTTTCCTGCACGTTGCACATTCAGTGCATCCGATGGACCTCCCCCTTGCCCGGCACCGACACGGCAGCACCCCGAGGGCAGGGTGTGAGATCCCCAGCCGGTCCCCGGGGGAAGGTTGCCCAGCATCTCACCAAGGGAGGGTCCGTTTTTCAAGAGGATTTCTGCAAGGTCCTCCCCAGGAGGCTCAGCGATGCCCGCTGCCTGCTGCCGTCGCCTCGCTCAGCTCCAGCACCTGCAAGCCCCGCAGAGCAACTGAGCTCAGCCGCCGAACCGCCACGCAGTGTGGGTGCTCCCAGTTTTCCTCCTGAGGCATTCGCTCCCCTCCGCTGACTCCAGACACACGCGTTCAGGCTGTGCGAACGCCCATGGCCAAAGCTATTGGCTTCGGAGGTGACAAAATGCCTTCTGAGGATCTGGGGCTTGGGTGCTGATCCGCTTGGCACCGCGACACATGGGGATCACTCCTTTAAAAGTAAATTTTCTAGACAGGCACCTGATACATCGTTGGAAACTAGGCTGCTCACTGTCACAGGTGCCAATGCTCAGCTGTTTCTGAAGGACCCGGTGAGAACTTCGCCGTATCTTTTAATACCCAAATATTTTTGGAAATCTGCCCCAATTCTAAGTAGGGCAGAAAATGTCTTATAATCTGAAAGAGCTGTAAATCATTTCTCTAGACAAGGAGTAGAGTTTCCAAAGGCACCATATGATTCATATTCCTCAGTCCTATTTAAACAAGGCTGCGGCCTGGATCCCAGCCTTGCACGCGGGCTCTCCCCGCGGGGTTGTCCGCGCTCACCACTGACCACTGCCGCACCGCCGGCTCCRCTCCGGCACCGGCCACGGCTCCCACGGAGAAACCCTGGGCGTGGGGCACCGGTGCCAGGGCCAGTGCACYCAAACCGCCCTGCAAACAGCAGGGGCTTTTGGGCTGGAAACAACTCTGCCACCAGAGATCAGTCCAAAGGTGATGAAACACCTAAATCTCCTTTCAATACTTAAAGGGGGTTTATGAGAAAGATGGGGACAGGCTTTTTAGCAGGGCCTGTTGCAATAGGACAAGGGGGAATGGTTTTCAACTCAAAGAGGGGAGATTTAGACTAGATAGGAGGAAGAAATGTTTTACACTCAGGGTGGTGAGACACTGGCACAGGTTGCCCAGAGAGGTGGTMGATGCCCCATCCCTGGAAACATCCAAGGTCAGGTYGGACGGGGCTCTGAGCAGCCTGATCTGGTTGAAGATGTCCCTGCCCATGGCAGGGGGTTGGACTGGGTGGSCTTTAAAGGTCCCTTCCMACCCAAACTATTCTGTGACTCTATGACAAATCCCTCTCGCTGCAGAATGAGGTGCTCAGCGGYGGGGCTGTGGTGGGGTGCCTCCGTCGGGACGCTTGGGTTTCCCTCCAATTTGGTGCTACAGCACGTAAACCTTTCACTTCCCTTCAAAAGAATCCGATTCATTCTTCACAGTTAAGACTCTTGCAAATGAGATACTAATAGAATTTGCTACCTTGGATTTACAACATTTCAATCASTATTAGAGCCGCTGAAAACTCAAAAAAAAAAAAAATCCTTTCTGGAACGTGCTTCTCCTTGTGATGTTTCCCTGGGTTCCTCTGAAATGGAGATCATGTCACTAGCTGCTATTTTATGTGTACTTCACAAACCGAGCAATATCATGCCTCCAGTATAGGCTAAATTTCAAATATTAAAAATAACAATGAAACATAATTCCACTTACTCATCCTAACTCGATTTGGGGCCGCCAACGTAAGCCGGCTGCCATATGGAGATTTGTTAGCCACTTCTGCTGGGTGACGCAGTGTTTCGGCGGGGCGGGAGGCGGCGGGTGGGCGGYTGCCCCCCGTGGAGCCGGCTCCCCGGTCATCTCCTGCGGCCACCCCACCGCAGGGGCCAGCCCCGCGTCTCACCCTTCCCCATCGCTCGCTGCAACCCCACGCGCACTCTCTGCTGCCTCCAGCAGTCCAGGACAATTTTTATTGATTTTTATCAATTTTTATCATTACTTTTACTTTTGCTTTGGCACAGCACCAGCCACCTTTTCAGACACCGCTGCTGCTGAGAGGGCTCACCCCCGTGCCCCTCCGCACCCGCTCGCCCCAGAGCACGGCTAAGCGAAGGGCAGGACGAGGTCCCACTTACAGAGGGGTGCCGGGGGTGCGGAGCAGCGCCACGGGACGCGGAGCTCCTGCCACGGGAGAGGAGCTGAGAGCAGGGCTGAGCCCGCCGTGCCGCTGCCTCCCCAGGGAGTTACTGAACAAGCTGCCATTTGGAGACGCAGGGACTGCGCCCACACAAAGCACCCGGTTTGAATCCAGCCCTGATGGCTGAACGGCTCAGATACGTGTTTGRCACCTGGCTGATGTAAGGACCCAGCAGAATCCGGCCTGACATTGCAGATGAGCCCAGCTGACCTTGTTTGTCCCCTCCGTGCTGTTCCACCTGCGCTGTGACCCTATAACTTTCACAGAAAAGCAATTTTTGCTGCCAACAACAGTTTTGTGTTTACAAAAGAATATGCAAAGCAGCACTAAGTAGAGAATGACATTTTCTCCCTCACAAAGAGACAGATTTCCTTGCACTCGCTTTATGCATAACTATCTCCACATCGCGTCACTCGCACCGAGCCATGGGGCAGATTCGGCACGGCCAAAAAGGATGGGGCCCTGCTTCTCCCAGCCCCTGAGATGGTCTTCCTGCAGGAGGACGCTGGTGTGGACCCAGCAGCACGTGGGCATACTTCAGGCGCTGGGCAGGTCCCTCCATGAAGGCTTAAAGCTGCGACTCTACTGCGAGCACCATCCCAGCGGTGTCTGCAAATCTAACGTGCTGGGCTTCCTCCGCAGGACCCGCTGGGCTCCTCGCCGCCAGGCTGCAGCGTGGCAGGGGAGGGCATTATCCATAATGGGAATAATTGCAGTTTGCTGCCAAAATCGGGCAGTCCACGAGCAAGCAGCCAGGGCAGCTCCTTGTAGCTTCATGGTCCCAGCGGTCCCGCAGAGCAGGTCGGGCAGGCGGAGGAAGGCGATGCCGGTACCCGCCGGGAGCACCCAGGGTGATCTGCTGCAGACAGCTGCTGCCACGGGGACCTTCGCCTCAGCAGAAAGTCACACCTTACTGAGGGTGACCAAGGAACTTCTGGCATCGCCAGGAGCCTCCTTCGCATGGGCCCATGCGAGCACTACGCTTGGTTGCCAGAAAGGAGAGACATGCTGAGCTCCCCTTCACCTCCCAGGCACCCCGCTCCTCYGGGCGCTGGCCATTAAACAAGGGCAAGGCTACAACGAGGGCATTGAAAATACAGTCACAGATACCTAAGCACGATGCTGGCTGGATGCGCATCCTGGCTGACCACCACGGTCCTTCCGCAGCGTGCCCAACCAGAAGGCACTTCTGGCCTACAGGATGAAGATGAAGGCTCACGTCACCAAGGAGACGTGAGGGGTAACTTCATCCCCAGTTTGGTGAGGAGTTTTTCCAAAAGAAAGTTCCTACATCTGGTAAGGACTCAGTGCTTCCCCATTCCGGAGGAGGAGATGGGTTCGTCTGTGGTGCCGGGAGGGCRCAGGAGAAGGAGGAGAAGCCTCCACGTCCGAGGGACCACAGCRCAGGAGCACTGCCACAGCTCCTCACCGGGAGGAAGGGCGGAGGAAGTGCCTCACCCGCACACAGAGGAAGATGCCTCGGCATCTGTGAAATGTCTGTTTTCCACGCTATATTTATACAGTGCTTATAATGTGTTGATAAATCCATACGCACGGCCTCGCGGTGTTTCCGCAGAGCTGGCTGCTTCGCACGCGGCACGTGGAACCGTGTCTTGTCCCTTCTGCTTCCTTCCCACTTCTGATTACAGAAGCCGGTCAGCTTAACTGGCATAATTAAAATCCACGTGGGATATCAATACTCTGCTGAGAGTTCTATTCTCACTTAGTTTTCATCCCAGATTTTTTTAAGCACCCTGGTTTTATCCTACAGGGAATCAAATTTATTTGGGGCTTTCCCTTGCTGGCACAGATACACATTTTAGTGCACGGGCGCAGTGTGCTTTCACCGGAGCTGCGTAAAAAGCTTTATTACACAAATCAAGCTGGAAAGACTCCTTTGCTGCGCTGGCAGAAATGCAAAGTTCACCTTTTAGTAGAGCGGTTCCTTTTTTTCTTCTTTTTTCAGACCACCTTTGGGCGCAGCCACGTGTGCTTAGTGACACCACACACGTGCAGGGAAGGGAAGAGCAGGTCAAGGGGGGTCCCGCTGCTGGGTCACCCCTCAGCGCACCCGGACCTCGCCCCTGCACCCACCATCCTCACCCATCTGGGCTGGCAGAGCCTCGCCTAGAGCCTCTGCCGGGGGCGATTTGCAAAGGTACCTGCGGGATGGAGCTGTCGCTGAAAGGCAGAGGCAGTTGGCTACCAAACTACCTGACTCTGCTTTAGAAATCCCAGGTTTTATATTCACAACTTCAGCCTTTAATTTGGCCCAGTCKGATGAAAACGCAGCTCTGTGTGTTAAGGAAGCGGCTGCCACAGCATGGCTGAGCTATCTTTCAAAGAGACCTAATACACAACATGGAATAAAAAGAGGAAAACGCTTTTTTCTTTTAAAAAAGGCACATCAATAAAATTCTTACTTAAAAAAAAAAGAACACAACAACRCACTCACGGAAAATAAACCCGGGAAAGCTGAACTGCAGAGACACAACAATAGCTGCAGGGCTGAGACCTTGTAAAGAAACCTTGTGCCCGGAGTAGGGTTTTACAGTGAGTTTTAAACCACTTTAAAATGTCAAGTTTGGTTTTTGACGTGGTTACGTTTACCCCATAAAAATAAAGTGATTTGAAGACCCTTTGGGGCCCTGGAACAGCTCCCGCTCTTGCTATATAGACTGTGCTTCACATGTTGGTTTAAGCTGCTTATTGCCTTTTATGATACTCTGGTTATTAGGTTAGATCAGCAGCACTTCCATTAAAAACCTCTATTGATCATATGCAATACCTGAGTGGTCGGTAGCTTTTATGTGAAGAGAATAAATGATATACTTGTTTCTAACCGTTAAACTATAGGGTTATCAAGGGACTGAATAAAGGCCCTTAATATAGCAATTATTTTTGCAGGTACAGTACT
Source organism: Phoebastria nigripes (assembly GCA_035582835.1). Taxonomy (NCBI): domain Eukaryota; kingdom Metazoa; phylum Chordata; class Aves; order Procellariiformes; family Diomedeidae; genus Phoebastria; species Phoebastria nigripes. The sequence continues at coordinate 2,419,483 of JAYKAV010003432.1, forward strand.
TGGTAATGTTTAAGCATAATTACCTAGTAATCTGGTATTTACTACGTAACTGCAAAGTGTAATATTTGCACCTTGTAAAATAAAACAGGCATTTAAAAATATTTAATACTTTCTGGCTTTCCATTGTGTCTCTGCCTGCGTTTTCCCCACAACGCAGCGCTGCCACGTGTTTCCTTTCCCCCAAACCCCCCAGCACCGGGACAAGGCTGAGCGATGGGGAGAGACGGTAGCCCCGGGGGCTGGCATCCCGCTCCGCTCCCGGCCGTGCCGCGTGGAAACCGGGCTGCTTGTTAGAGATGCTAGCGCCTTGCCATAACGCCGATCCCCGTCATCCCCCGGCTCTGCGGCGGCAGAAAAGATTATTTGGAGATTTCCATCCCCTGCCTCCCTCGGCGGCTGCCTTTCGCAGGGGGCAGGGGGAGGCTGGAGCTCCCTTCTGCCAAGGGATGCTCTGCAGAAGGATTGCTAAACTGCCGCGCGCAGTAATGTGTTATGACATAGATCAGCTGTTGTTTTCCAGTCTCAAAGGAAACCTTGTGGAATCTCATTCCTTTGACTGTATTAAATTATCTGCAAATGTTGTCCTTTAAACATAAACTCAAGGCCCTTTCGCTGGAACATTAAACATGGATCGCGGGGACGGTGAAATCTCTTTAAAGCTATTGTTTCTTTGGATATTTGGTTTACCTTTAGTTTTATAACAAAGTAAATTAATAAATGAAGGGTTAGGAGAATTGTTACTATAGCAATCCCCATGGTAACATAAAAAATGCCACAAACACTCATCTTCAGACTACAGCTCCTGGGAGAGCACAACTCACAGTAAAACGCAGGGATGGCTCTTCATCTCGGCGATACTAAATTTAGCGAAATTTCAGTTGTCTTTCAAATTACACTCAGGAAAAGTTAATGCTCTCAAATAAAGTGGAATACCTTGAGTCTCCGCAGATCTCTCAGAAAAAAAAGACTCTTTTCTTACAAAATCCTAGTGAGCACATTGCTTTAGAAAGCGTTTCTGATCTGAACCCAGGTTTGCAGCGGGGATGCTTCTTTTCCCGGTGAGGAAGCAGTGCTGTCCTCGGGTCCTCTGGGCGCCCGTGGTGACTCTCCGCGGGGTTTGCACAACCCCTCTGTTGTGAAACAGCTTAGCAAACACCAGCGCAAGGTATTGCACTCGCATTGGCACTGCGCTCACATTTTTCCTCAATCTCCTCATGTCTCCGCAAAATGAGAAGATACTGGAGCTATTCAACTCTTAGCATAGGTCACCCTTCAAAAGGTGGAGGGATCAGCAAAAACAGGGCCCAAGGTTTGACCACAGGATGAAATAAAAAGACACCTGTCGTGAGAGTACTCAGCCTAAAAAGTAATGAAAATAGTTATTCTGGGTTAAACCCTGATATTTTCCTCTAAAAATAATGTCCTTGCTTTAGGAGAACTGCCCAGTGAATTAAATACCACCAGCCTGAGCGAGGTGGAGCAATGGTTTCACGCCTCCGGTCGCCCTGCCGTGGCTTTCACGTGCTGCTCTGCAAGGGGCACGCACCAAAGTGGGCACTGCGAGAGCAAACACATTTCTACGGTGCTCGGCAAACTTCGTGCTCCTTTAAACCGGCAGTGGATGACTATTTCTGAAGCAGCAAAGCAGTTAGACTCCACCAGGCACTTTTAACTGAAGTTCTGCAAATTATCATGTCAACCTGCATTTTCCAGCGCTGAGACCCAGCCTGGCAGCTGCTTTTGGGGGTGATGTGGGAAATCCTGGAGCCAGCGACCCTGAAGCGAGTGGCTGAACCCACGGCCAGGTTCGTGCCGCCTTTCAGGGCTCCATCCCTCCCCGTAAACATCCTCCGAGGTAGGCTTGCTAAGCTCTGGTTTGTCTCTGAGGTGCGCAGCACAGCCCTTTAAGGACAAAACCCTGGTATTTCTGGCAACAGGGCGTATTTTTAGATTTCTCCAGCAAACTGTGACGGGTTCAGCTGGTGCAGAGGCAGGGGGAGGCAGGGAGAAGCATCCTTTTACGCTGCAAAACTGTTAGAAAAAAGCCTAGAGCAAAAAAGTCCGAGGTGATGGTCCCGATGGAGGCCCTTCAAAAGGGATTTGAACTTTCGGAGTCAGACTATCAAAATGCAGTTTTGTTCCTCCACACGGGGAGAAAACACATGGCGCTTCCACTTTACACTGACAGATTTTTAAAGTAAAAGACGCTGCTGGAGTGCTGCTGTTTCACCCCAGATGAAACGACGTGGAGGTTAAACGTCACTAGTAATACTGTGTTACAGCAAGGTAGAAGTGGCAAATTAGAAGAATAAAATGAGCAGGGGTGACTCCGCGCACAGAAACAGAGAGGAATGCGATGGGGTGAGGGCGAGGGCTTTCTTTGCAGCTCTGCAATTGAAGTGTTCAAAGAGTAAAGAGAAGAGCGAGCTGCAAGGGTCAGATCTGGACAACAGCCACATTCTGTGTCTCAGCATCCGTTCGGGGATAAATTTGGCTCTTAATCAGGGCTGACAATTAGGCYGTACAGTTAATATTTTTACAGCTGTTTTATTAATAACACATACAGAACATCCAGCCAGGATTTGTTGGAGACACCTCAGGAAAATGAATGATGTAAATAACAGATGGATGCAGAATATTCTTACAAACAGGCATAAAGATATTCCCATCTTGTTTAGAAGGAATTTAAATAGACAGATTGTAGATAAACAGGCAAACCAAAAAGAAGAGAGAGTGGGAATGGGGATTGATAAACCGCAAAGGTGCCCGGGAAGCCCATCGAGCACTGGGGATCCCAGCGTCCGCAGGGATGTGCCCACCGGCAGCACCTGAAGAGCAGGCACCACGCAGCCCCCCGCCGCTGGCCGTGCCCCCGCCGCCGGCAGCACGAGGATGGGGTCCCATGGGCGCACCCCCAGCCCCAGCTGGCCCCTCGCCCCCCCACTCCTGCCCCCGGCAGCATCACTGCGCCTCTTGGGGGGGTCTCGGACCAACCCCGRGCCCCACTGCAGGACCAGAGCTTGCCGTCCTCAGGTCTAGATTAAAGGTGTTTGCTGTTGCTGTGGTGCAATAATGGAATTTAAAGCATTTTTAATTTCCAAACATTTCAAACGCRTTCTTTAGCCGTGGTCTTACACCGSTTTTTTACCATGCGGAGCAGGCTGCAGTCAGGGTCCGAAACCCCGAGGACGTCCCCAGCTCCGCAGCCCCCCGGGTCTCTGTGTCCCCGTGCACGGGCAATGGCCCCTGGACAGCCGGCACAGCCCAGCACAACCACGGTCCCAACAGCCTGGGCTGGGCTGGCTTTGAAAGCTGCCGTCGATGCGGGGTCTTCCTCATCGGGGAAATGTTGCCAACCGACAGAAATTAAGGTTGTGCAGCGCCTTGCCTACGCGTCCCCGTACCCAGCCAGCCTGGATTAGCTCTTGCAGGTAGGTCTCACCCACAGCTCCCCAGCCTGGAAATGGTTATCGTGAGGATAATTTCAATATCCTTGGAATGGTTTTGCCTTTAAATCTTAACTCCRCTATTACATGGGTTTCCATCTACAAATCTCTTCGAATTTTTGTACACATCAATAAGAGAGAAGGGAGTGGTGGATATAATGTAGTGAAGCTTCTGAAGTTTCGACAAGGTGCCACATCAGAGGCTGTCACAGGCAATGCCCAGCCGGAGGGTAATGGACTCGGTGCTGTGACAGCTATTTATAGGGGCCAATCAAAAAAAAATCCACAGACAAGATAGATATTTCAATAGCTTCTTTTAGAATAACTATAAATTCTGAAGCTTCAGGGCAGAGAAATATCACTCAAAGAAGAGTCATTAAAAAAAGAAAAAAGAATTTATCTCCTTGGGGTTTTGCGTAGCGGCGCTGTGTAACTGCTTCCAGCACCTTGCAGCGTGCTCCAGCCCCGGGGGACGCTGCCGCGCAGCTCCCCRGCATGGCCGGCACGCAGAGCTCCGGTGCTCGTGCTCCTGTTGAGAAACACATCGTCACCCGAATGCTCGTCGCAAGCACATAGGCAGCCAGCTTGGGCAGAAAGAAGTCTTTTATATAGACAGATGTATAGTGTGTGTGTATGTATATGGGTATAGGTATTTGCATAGATGTAGTGCATTTATAAACATATATGTACTTATATATACATGCGGTAAGCATGGCAAGAGGTGAGTACAGGTGGGGAGGAAGTGCAGGGGCACGTCAGGGACGGGGTGAGCCAGGAAAGGACTAAATCTCCCCCCCTGTGCCTTTGCCGCTGGAATAAGGGTCCCTGAGGAGGCAGAGCAGCTCGGGGGGATGCAGGGAGTGAGGGGCTGCCACCATCACCTCTGACAAAGCCACCCCAAGTCTGCTGCTCGAGCTTTCACTTGATAAGCAAACTGCCACCAACCTTGACCCAACGGGAGCAATTTTTCGGCAAAACCACATGAGGCAGAAGCCGACTTGCGAGCGCGTGCCACTCCCCTCTCCGGCGAGGAAGGCAACGGGGCGCAGGCTGGGGGTTCAGCCCATGCGTAAGTGCTTTGCTGAGCTGTGGCTTTGATTAGTGCATTTCTTGGGGCAAACAGCTGCCAAATACTGTGTGTACAATATGAGATGATAAACATCACTAGTGTATGATACACTAATGCTTTGTGCATAAATGGTAAAACAAAATCATTTGGCGCCAGTAGCCAGTGAATCATACGGATTTGCAGTTGGATTTGTACATTGGGATTTTCCTTGGAGCTTTGCAAGCAGACCCGACGGTAACAGCTGTAACTGATGGCTGTTGCTGAAGCCCCAGTTGTCCGGTGCACAACGCGGACTGAAGGGCACAAAGTGTCGGCGACGGCCAGAGGCAGACAGCAGTGCTGGGAAGGTGATGTCCGGCACACGGGGCTGCGGGTGGCTTTGCAGAGATCTTTGGCAGGGCTCTGCCCGGGGATGAGGCCACACATCTGCCCGTCAGGCAGCCGTGCCCCGTAGCACCCCGTGGCTGGACAGGCACTGCCAGACCCGCTGTGCATGCCCTGGAGACAGGACCTGCACAGCGAGGATGACATGGACAGGGTCTCCAGAGGTTTGTCGCCTCCTCAGAGCTACCGGAGGTCCAGCAGCCACAGACAAATGTCCTCCTGCTCTGCTCAGACTCAGTGCATGTGAAAAGAGGACATGTCTTGGGAGAAAAAACTCCATAACCTTATTCCTGACTTTWGCTGATAAGGAGGAAGCATAGATAAATATTCCTAGTGCCTATCACCACTGTCTGGTGAGRTGCCTGTCCTATACAGCTCATGTGCTCTGTGCGGGTCACTTGCAGGCTGAGAGACCACTGGAGAAAGTCCCTTCTCCCGTCTCCCTTGCTTGGGGCTGCCAGCGGTGCGGGCGAGCGCTGCACATCACCGGCTGCAGGAACGGCCGCTCTGTCAGACACCTCTGCCAGAAACAGGTTCTGCAGGGGGGGGAAATAGTACCTGCTGTCCCCATTTCTGCAGAATCCTTAGTGCTTTGTCACYAGGGCACGCAGGACGGACCCAGGAGTCATGCATAGGGCTGTTCTTATACCCCTTGCTAGGAGAGAGAAAGCTGAGCAAGACGGACTCTGCGTGGCCCTGTACAGTTGTTCTCGTACTCCTCCACTAAAGCAGGTTGGGGTTCGTAGCTGTACCAGGATCCTGCYTGCAGCGGTGAAATGAATGCAGGCAGCAGAGAGCGATACTGCTCATGCCACTGCTTCATCCCGTCCCTGCATGACAGAATTTTGCTGCAGAGAAGATAGGAACAGCCTTCAGCACAGGAATCGGCAACAGAAAATACTGCAAAAATATTGGAGAAATGAAATGAATGAAATCTGGGAGATGCTCCCTGAGCCTTTAAGTCCTGGCCCCAGTGATTATATCAACGTATGTCTAATGCTTATCAAGAGTCATCTTAAACTCGATAGACTTTTTTCCCTGTTCAAAAGGCATTTGCAAAGACCCAACCGGCCTAATGGTTAGGAAATTTCTTCTAGTTTTCAGGCTGAGTTTATGCAGTGTCATTTATTGTTGTGCCCACATTTTCTTTTAATTTAACCATACCTTTCCTTCCATAGCATTTACCCCTGCTGCATTTACAGGCATATTGCCTCACCTAGTTTTCTCTCTGGAGAAAGTTCCTCCCTCGCTTTACCTTTTCTGAGCACCAGAGCTCTTGCGGAGGCAGTCTGGCGTGCAGGGACACTGCGGTGCCTCTCTCCTCTGCGGCAAGGGCAGCATTGCCTGTTTTCTTAAGTTTTCTCACAGGTCTTTGCGAGGCAGAGCATTTTCTCAGAGACGCGGCCTCTGGAGCCCTGGGATTAGATGAGAATTTCCGCTCTTATCTCTGGATAAAGGAAGTTTCCAGCCCTTGGCTTGCGGGGAGAGGCTGGAAAGCGTGCCTCGCTGTCCTCAACGACAGGTAAACAACCACTGCCTGAGCTCAGCGCTGAAAAATACTGCTTCGAGTTTGGGAAAAAATCCAGAGCAAACAAGTGCCAAAATAACTGCAGAAGGTGCAGGGTCCTCGTGCTTGCTCGGCTGTCCAGGTTGCAGCACGGCAGAGCACCATGCCTGCATGGGGAACCAGGCTCTCATTGTTCCTGGATAAGCACGTTAGTCCTATGTACAAATACACTGGAAGAAGTTAAATATCAGACAATGTTTTGTTTACTGAGCATATAATTTCTACTAAGAGTTGGAAAGGGTTATAGACAAGCAATAATAATTGTTTTGTTATATTAACTTAACCTAGTATCTGACACGGGATTAAATATTCATCATTACTTTGCTTTAAATATTTGTGCCAACAAATGGCTTTAACTGGGCTGCCTCTCTCATCTGGGAGCAGTCCGAGTCGAAGGACAGAGCAGAAATCAGGTACTCCTGGCTTCCCATCAGCGGCTGCCAAGCTCGAGAGGCAATCAGAGGAACCTCGAACTTGAGGTTACACACGCAGATGATGTGAGACCTGGAGGCTGCCTAAGTAAAGGAATTAATAATAACTTACCTGATTTTTCTGACTTCCAGCTGGTTTACAGTCATTTGAGTTCAAATCTGAAACGCTACTGTCCATTGCTCTTAAGTAAATGTATGTATCCTCCACCAAAAGCTGTGCCCGCAGCTGGGTAGCCGGGTTGCATTCTGATTCTTAATATTGATGATTTACACTAAAAGTGGGAAGATACCTCTCTCTCTTTCATGTTCTCTCTGGTGCCCACAGCACCATGAAAACCAAGGTAATATCCACATGATCCAAACGAAACCAGAGAGAAACAGGGAGCAGCACAGCAGATGCGAAGGGCATCCTCGCGTCGTAATAGGCCATATACTGATATTACGGCCCTGGTAGTACCGTGATTCAAAATGAATGGGATGCTAAACAATACCATAGGCATTAGGTGGGGCCCTTAACAGTGCTGCCTTACCAGTCTTGTGCCCTGTGCAGCCTAGCTTCTGCATTATAACAGCTTAAACAACATTGTCAACTTGGTAATAGTTTGATCAAAGGCATATAAATATTTAATATATGTTTACATAACATATACATATATATATGTGTGCGTATATATATGCACACACAATGGAGAGATATATATATAAGCACAATGAAATATCATGATGAGATCGCTCATCGTGACGTAAGGAGTCCAGATCACAATTAATTCATCCTACAGCAAAGTTGGCTTTAGGGAAGAGCGGTCACTGCGCTGTCCAGGCTGGGCAGTGCGGCTCAGATCAGACCTTCTCGCGGCGGTGCACCCTCTCCCAGCCCAGAGAGCACGGCCGCAGCCGCCCCGTCCCTCCCCGGCTGCAAACCAGGAGCCCGGGTGAATCACGCCTCGYGCCGGCACGCCGCGGGGAGCAGCGTCCCCACGCAGATACTGCACTGCTTCCAGCGTCGTGAAACTCGCAGGTACGTGCATATCGTATTCTCACCCCAGCATGCATTCAGCAGAGAAACATCGCTCTAAAGAGCAGTGAAGTCAGCAGAGTATGGAAAAATACGAAAAGCAACATATTCAGGAGTTCTAAAAATCAAACCGTGATAAATATCAGCATAACAAGCCTCATTTGGGAACACACCGTTCTCCCAGAGGAGACTGTCTGACTATCAGTGCCTTTAGAAACACACTTTCTCCAGGGCTCTGCACTGAGTGCAGGGTAAGATAAACACGAGTGCCTTTTCCCAGCCTGCTCATCTACAGGCATCTAAATTAGGAGATTGTGTTATCAGTGATAAAAGTTCATTAAGGGTTCATTTCAGTCGGTTTGAAGGTTTTTAAGGAGAAGAATAAACAAACAGCAATTAGCACCATATTTAACATCTCTGACATTTTGTGCAGCCTATTTCTATCACTGGTAGAGGAAGATCTGCTCTAGCGACTTGCTGTATTTCAGCACAACGTTATGCATCTGCCTCAAGAAACTCGCCGCGCAGGAGATGGCACCTCCCCGCAGCGACAAGGCTACGTCACCCGTCGGCGTCGATGGGACAGCAGAGGCTCAGCACCACTCTTGGGTTTGGAGCAGCTTGAACCAGAGTTTCCCTGATGGTCCATTCAATGGAAAAGCTCCATTTTTGGTGCTGCGGCTGGAAGGAGCTAGCCCGGCACCAGCGAGGCTGCACCAGCACCGTTGCTGCTCACCCATCCCGGAGGCTCCGCCGCCGGTCCTGGTGGCCGCTCCTGCCCTGGTGGTCGCTCCTGCCCTGGTGGTCTACCAGATCAAAACGTTATATGCCGCTATGTAATTAAATTCTGTTAACTTCAAGCAACAGGCATACAAGCTTCCTGAGCTTCACCGAAGCCCCTTGCCAGGTGCAACCGGCAGAGATGGAGCCGTACGACAGAGCGCCCGCCAGCAGTCACTCCGCTCGACAGGTAACGGGGTAATCAGGCATTTTAGTGAAGATAGTTAAAGGATAAAAAGTAGAGGCAGATAGTCTATTGTGCTTAGCTTTCTGATGTGCTGAGCTCTACAGTACAGACGTCTTAACACATAAATTTAACAATTATTATTGTGTTGCCCTTTTCCAAGAAAGGGTAAAGGAGATTTGTAGGAGCACTTAACACATGTAAATCCCCACCTCTTTAAACCAAAGCAGTGTGTTAAATGGGTCCATAAATATCATAAGTAATCTGTCCTTTTAGAAATCATACCTTTTCTTTCTCCTTTCAATGCAATTAAACCCGTGCCTTATTATAACACAACTCTTGGGAACCAGACATTTAAAAAACTCTAAACAGGTGTTTATTGAGAAAGACAATGATCTTCGTTGGGTTAAACGTAAGTTGAAGTGAAAGGCAAAAGGCAGCCTGCGTAACACACGGTCCTGAATCACAATTCGGCTGTTGCTTTGCCAAAAATAAGATCAAATCTCATTCAGCCACATCTCTCACCCACACGCAAGAACTGAAATGTTCACCTGGGGTTCTCTTTCTTCTTTCAAAGACCTTTGGGATTTGCCCAATTGTCTGGTTTCTGTCCTGCATGGTCACCTGCATCCCCCCTGCTGTCCCTGGGACCGCCCTTGGGGATCCCTCCCTTTATCCCATGGTAGGTGCAAATGGAGACCACCCAAACTTCACCCCAAAGGACTGGTTTCACTGCACTGGCTGCAAAGGGCATGGGGTAATCAGAGCAGAATCAGATGAAGAAGTCGCCCAATGTTCGGTGAGACTAATCCCACCTCAGCCGCGGGCACTTAAAATCAGGCTTCTCAGGTCTTTTTATTGCAATTAAGGGATATACTTTCTTGTCTTCAGTGGTTTCTGACATACTAACGGACACCACCAACACTTTACCAGTAGGAAAAGAATAAAGACCTTTTCAATAAGGTCACGGCCAATTAAGTAGTCATTGCGTTTACAGACAAGTCAGCTGGTGTCCCAGGGCAGAGGACACCACACAACCTCCCTGCCCAGGAGAGGATCCTGGTCTCCCCGTCCCAGCCCATCCACTGTGGCGGCTGCTTCCTGAGGAAGACGCCAACCCTTCCCGGGCTGGTGAGCTCCTGGTGAGCCCCCAGCGAAGCCCCRGCGAGCTCCCAGCGAGCTGCCAGCGAGCCCCCAGCCCACACGCTGCAGGAGAAGTCCTCCTGGGCCACTTCCATGCCGCGCACCGCAGTTTGTTTCTCTAGCTGTTCCTTGCAGAACACCTTCAACACATTTATTATGATTGAAAGGTGCCTAATGTATAATTTATATGTTATGATTATTGCACAAAGCCCCAGTTGTAAATTAATGAGGTTGGACGGTACTTAAATCCTGTATTCTGGAGTTAAAATTCACTCGCTGGCCTGCTCCTTTTATGATTCCTGTCATAACTCTGTGGTGTTGCATCACTGCCAATTTAACTACACTTTTACCAGTACGATGAATAAGGAAAAATGAAAATTGCATTTGGCACTTTAAATCAGATAATTATTTTTAAGAAACTAGCAGGAATGTTAAATACATTTTCCAGTTTTTTCCATCTGTTCCGGCTGACGTGCAAGACTGGTACTCTAATAACAAGGCAGATCTCATGAGCGTGCCTCATAATGAATATTTCAGGATTATTCGTGTACCAAGATATATATGTGGTATCTGTTTGCAGGACATCTGGCTGCAACATGTGCCTCGTTAAGTTACACCTGTAAATCTGAGGTCAATGTCTAAACCTGGAAGGGTACAAACAAAGAGTTCAATGAATGGGATTATTAATGGTGCCAGGTGCCGGCGGTGTGGGCGTTGGGGTCTGCTCAGGCGTGGGCAAGGCTCCGGGTAATTGCCCTGGCTTCAGCAGCGCTGGTGTAGTGTGTCAGGAAGCAGGACCGGCGTTAATCGCTACTAAAGCAGTTATGTACGAAATGGGTTTTCTCTGCAGCCTTAAAAATGCTTTCTCCAACTGCACTTCGGTAAAATAATGAACTTCATGTAATTCTGTAATATTTAACTTTGTTCACACAAGCAAACTAAGCTGCACATTGTATAAACCAGCTCGAATGTTTGGTTAAGGTTCAAAGCCAGCCCAAATACTTTTTATTCTGGATGAAAAATTCACTTGCTTTTTTTCCCTTTGGCATGTTCCACCCTTGGACAAACTGAGTAAATACATAACGCAATCGAGCAAAGAGCAAGCGCTGGTGTGGGAGTCTTCCCAGCCCTTAAGCACCAGCAAGGAGGGGAATTTTCCTCTCTTTGAGTGACTTTCTCACAGCTTTTCCAATACGAGCTGCAAGCCAGAGCAGGACAGACAGCCAGGCGAAAAGTCAAGGAAAAAGGTCGCATGCACCAACACGCAGTGGATTTTATAGCCAGCCCAAACGGAGAGCGTAGCTACATTATAAGGACAAACGCAAGGAGGGAAGCAGAATTGCTGAAAACAGGAGAAACACTTACAGACATTTGTGCAAGTGTTGTCTAAAGGCTCGATTTTCATGGGTATGGGGATCTCTGCGCATGCAGCCATCCCCCTCCTGCACTCTACAGCTCCCTCTGAAGGGGAGGGAGCTGTGTTCCCTAGCCGGGAACTACAGCGCAGAGAAGAAAGTTTGCTCTTTTTCTGAATTTGTTTGTTTGTTTGTTTAAGAAAACTGTTTCTGGAAAATCAATGTCTTTTTGTTAATTTTGCCCTTTCTCCTATGTTCATAGGCAGAATTAATAAGTAGTTCAAAAGACATTTTCTCCCCTCCAGAGCTGTTGTCAGCAGCACCCTTCTGCCCGTGCACTTTTGAACATGGCACCTTACCTGTACCTTAGGTTTGAAAACAGCTGAAAACCCGGCAGAGCCCGCGCTGCCGTCCCGCTGAGAGCCGGGGGACTCGGGCACTTCAGTCCGTTACCTTCACCAGAAACTTCACCCTCTCCCTGGCCACGTGAAATGAAATCTGAGCTCAAAGAAAGAGAAAATTCCCCTGATTATCAGGGAAACTCTCCTGAGGTGGGAGATCTGAGATTGCCATGTGTTGGGGAAGTCGAGGATGCCTTTATTGTTTGTTCTGCTGAACAGCGGAGCAAGGAAAAAGGGGGTCGGAGAGGCGGCACCCACGTTTTTAAGCAGTACCAGCACCAGCAGCAGATTAGGTGAGGGCTGTGATTCGTGCAGCAGACAAATGCCTGCTCGGTGTGTGCCGCATCTGAGTTCTGTGCTTCACTACCCGGCACAAAAGGGTTTTTCCTAGAGGGTGAGTGATGGATTTCCCAGGTCCTTGCATCTCTCAGACTGGCTTTCAGGAGGCCAGGCTCAGAGGCTTGGATAAGCTTCTGAAATGGCTGGCTTTCAGAAAGTTCTTAAGCTTGCTTTTCCACCAGCAAGAGGAGTAAGTACAACAAACTGGACTTGGAAGGGGGAACATTTCCTGTTTAATTTTGCAGTTGCTATAGTGATTGATTAAATTAAAAAAAAAAAAACAACTTGTAAATTCAAAATCCTAATTGTACTGACAACAATCTAAATGTGGTTAGAACAGTGAGTCACACTCCAGATTATGTGTCTCAAATAAGGTTTTAATTTAAATTTAACAAGGCAATTATTGTACAGTATGTTAATTCAGTATCATTTGATTAACAAAAACGTGTTGCTTGAGCTTTAACACCTATGGTATTTAGTTAGATCTATATCTATTGCTTAGTTAAACCTCTCTGGCATAGTTGGTGCTAATAATTAACATACAATAAGCATGCATGTAAATGCACCTTCCTAGATTTGTTAAGACAGCTGTTGGATATTTATTATACGGCAGCTGATTATTAAAAGCAAAGAATGTATATAGATGTCCAACAACCATGTAGCAAATACAGGTACTGCATGTGTTACATATACTACCCTCTAGATTTGTTTAAGATGTAATAAAAATCCTAAACACCTCAAACCTATGTGAAGTTAAGGTATTTTATTCAGAACATCTAATTTGAAGCGCTACCAGAATTTTTTTCTAAATGTTTCTTTTGGTCTCCATCAGCAGATATGTAAGCTTCCATGGGAGATGTTTATACCCTCATCACTGCTAGTAGCCTGATTACCCAGCTTGCTGAAAAACACCAGACACCACCAAGATGAGGTCCAAGCRTTCAGCCGCTTTGTGAAATCAATGCCAGAGAAAACACCCAAACCAAAAATGTTTATTGTCAAAGGGAATAAACCTCCAGATATTCCTAAGGGGACCCTCCAAGACCCAAGACCAGTGCTGCTGTGACTCCTGACAGACGCTGGCTCTTCCCAAAGGCTGCCAGTGCYGGGGATGCCGCAGCCTCCCAGATAATCTGTTTCTCACCCCATGCTCACCATGGCCATCACCAGTCCCGACGGCCAGCAATTTTAATCCCATCCTTTCCAAGTACCTGCCATGAGCCTGGAAAATAGATTTTCTCTTTCACTGAGACACCTCGTAGTCCTCAAGAGCTGCATCCCACCTGCCTTTTCTTTCCCTGTACACCCAAGCAACTGCTGCCAATGCAGATGCTCTTCACCCTGACTTTGCACAGTTGATTGTTCTTGCCTAAGTGTCCCTGCTGAGCTTGTTCCCATCTGATTTCACACACTTTTTGTACCATTTCTCATTTGCCAAACCGATGTGGTGCTGCAGCCCTGCCCTGCCCCGTCCTGCCGATGGTGTGTGTTCACCACGCAGGCTGTGCCCATGGCCTCAGCTCTGCTGACCCGGACCAGGACTGCCTCCGGCACAGCCTGGCTTTGCTGCTCCTCCCAGTCCCAGAAGGTGATGGCCAACAGCCCTGTAGCTGCCGTGGCCAGGTCTAAATGCCCAAGGATGAAGTCCACCAGCTCCAGCAGCTTGGAACCTTTGCCACCATTCAAGCTGGTGGATGATCTTCTGTCTGTGCAGAGCATTTGGGCTCTGACAATGGCACAGGGCAGCCTGAGATGGCTACCTCCCAGCTCCGTAACCACCACGCGACCAGACCCCCCGGTGTGATGCCTGTCACCAGTTCTGGTGTGGAATGAGAGCCTTCCTTCTGCTGGGAAAGTGCTCTAGCCTGGCTGGGTTTGGTGAAGACAACAGATTTCCCGGATGCCATAGCCTAGGACACCCCCTCCAGACCTTTCCATGCCTTTCTTTATGAAACTTTGAACACCAAAACTTTGCACCAAGTTAAAAACTAAAAAAAAATGGGGAAGCATAATGAAAATATTGAATTTAATGCTGAGTTCCGTACTGCAAAGATGACTGTATGGCATTGTTTTATTCATTTTCACATCTAATCCCATGAAAGCTTCTGTTTCTTAATATTGGAAGTTGCCAAGGAATTCAAGGCCTTCTTCCAGAAATTAGGTCAATACACAAAGTCTTGATAATGAGTTGTTGGTGACTCAGCTCTGAGACTTGGCGAGGGCGGGAGGAAGTTTTCTGAACTGGCTCTGATCCTTCCTCCCTGCGAGATCCCAGAGGGTCATAATGACCAGCTGCCTCAACCCAAAACCTGCGGGTTATCTGCGAGTCTCTATCTTCTCCCATAAACTATTTAACACATACGGAAAACCGCATGAGAAGATCAGGAGCCATCGCGGAGCCAAGTGCCATCAGCACACAGATGACATCCACGTCTCCATCTTCCTGACACGTACAAACAACACCACCTCAAAGCCGTCTCTGTGGCTATTCGAGACAGAAGCCCAGATGAAAAATGGGGCCATTCCCTCATAAAACCTTAAAGATAGGGATCATTTCATGGCAAACAGAATGTTTTGATGAATGAAGCAGCACCATGACACGATACCGGCTCACATTTCCCCTTCCGGAGCAGCACCAACTTGATGCATGGTTGATMCCGAAGCCCAAATACATTTCCCTGGGAGATGCCTCCTGCCTGCTGTAGGTGCCAAAGGGGACGGGCTCTGTGCTCTCACCCACCTCTGAGACCATTTTGCTCCTGCGCAAGGAGCCCAGCGTCCCTCCGATAGGGACCAGCCGGACGAGGGACTGCCAGGGTGCGAGCTGGACTATTTGTATACGTCCAAAGAGGCAAGAGACAAAACCAGGTAGAAAATCTTGCACACAAATGCAAGCCTTACCTCTCCACAGCTGAAAAACTGTTCGCGGCACAGAAAAGCCCGGGTGGGAAGGGACCCCTGGGTTCTGGCCCACCCTCTGCTGCAAGCAGAGCCTGGGACCCAGGCATCCCTGCCCTGCCAAGTCCAGCCTTGAGCGTTAACGTATAATAATTTATTTTAAGCATGAGCCACTTTTAAGCTACTAATTGATTTTAAGTCATTTTGGATGGATATTTATCTATAAATAAACGATACTTTTTWAAAATCCATATTCCCAAGCCTGTCTATGAATACGGTTGATCACTAAATCCCAGGCTTTTACCTTCAATACAGGTTTCAAAATGGATGGACTTTGGGGTTTTACACTGGACTGCCCTCTTTCTAGAAAAAGGAAAGATAGCTAAAAATATGTGAGCAGTAGTGGTTTACAGCACCAGTGCTGAGTGCTAAAGTTGTTTTCCTATGAATATAGATTACATTTTTTTACATAGCAAGTAAACAGATGCATAAAGATGCATTATTTCATAAGCATAAAAAAACCTGCTGCAAGTATAGTGCTTTTAATTTGTTTTTATGATTACTTGTAATTAATTAGCATCAAAAGTAAATTATCAACATAGCTAAAAACTGAAATTGTACCAGCAAATGCAGGAATGATTTCACTGGTTTATCTTTATATTAAGGTGGAAAAAAGAAATTAACCTTTTTTTTTTTAACTATGCTTAAATTAAAGTGTCAAAAGCTAGTGGCAGCACAGCCTAAAAATGTACAAAAAGAGAAATAATATTCTATAATTACAAGCTGTGCAGAGAGCATGCCACGCACATAAATATTTAAGGCAGTTCCAACAAGTTTGGCTTATTATTAAAGTTGGGTTTCAAAAAGAATTTTTAGAAATCATGTTTACACTTTATAGAGCAATTTATGAGGTCACTGTTCATGCACCTCATCAAAAACTTCAACCTTCGACTGAAAGCCATAAAACGGAGGCATTTTGACAGGATCTGGAGACTTTTAACAAGTTCTTGCTGCTCGGCTCCATGGCCCTCCCCTCCCCAAGATAAACGGCGGAGCTGTTTGTGCTTTGGTCAACCTAAAACAAATCAACAGGTTCCAAAAAAGTGATCTTCCTGACCCCCATCCATTTCCCTTGACATTTACTGCCCCGTCTCGCTTTGCTGTCAAATAGTTTACACAATCTTTTGGAGAAAGGACATGGACATGAAAAGAAACAAGGTGGCTGTTTCAGGAGGCGAGTTTGCATCTGCAAGCAGCGCCCGCGCCGCTCCCCAGCCGCGGTCCCGGCCCTGCAGGAATGCATCTGATCTCCAGCGCTCACCCAGCCGCCCCAGCTATCCAAACTTCAGAAGCAAAACTGGGAGGGAAGAGGAGAGGAAAAATAAACAGACGAATCGCGGGTATGTTCTCCCGCTCGCACAGCAGCTCTGCAGAAGCTGGTGTTGCTTGCCCACGCAAATCGAGTCAAATTAAGGAGAACTTTTGGTAGGTGTTGTGCACCTTGGAAGAAGCACGGGGGTCCACCTTCCATCAAAGCAGAGAGAAAACAATGCTACCAGGAAAACTCAAAAATGCCATTTTGCTAATCTCATTGGAGGAATAGAGTAGGTTCTGTATAGGGAAACACTAAAGACAGGCTTTAATTAAATCACAGTCAGAGTAACTCTGTATAAAGCAAATGATGCTGGAAGAAGATACTCAAGCGCAGGGTGACTTGGGTGACATTCTTAATGATTTCCTCCCCTTCCACCATGGACTGTCATCCAGTTAAATTAATGTTACCTGTGCTGTAGTGCTATCAGGCACTTTGATGCTTATTGACATCATGACGGCAGAGCTGGCTGTTTCAGAGGAAGGACACGGGTGATGGCACCCCGGCTTGGYGCAGAGACCTTCTCTCAGGACCTGTCTCCCGACGGCCAGGTCTCTCCCAAGAAAACCACAGGATTGCTGTGGTCAGTTTGGCATTTTGGCAACCTAATATTATGTCAAGTATCGCATGATCTCCAGGGAAAATACCACAGCTATTTCCACCCCGCAGACCCTTGCGGCATTCCCAAGTGGCAGGACAAGGAGCTGCAGCTCGGAGCCCTTGCTGGGAGCATGCGCAGCTCAGGGATGGGCTCCAATCAGCACGAGCAAAAAAATGTTGCCCAGGATGGGACTGACACCTTCAGACTCTAACAATATTCTTAGTATCACCGTTCGTATGTGGCGTTTTAAACACTGGTTATTCTTCCCACCGTAGATCACCAGTTTCTCTTCTGGGCTGTCAGAGGTGAAGACTGAGGAAGGTGCCTCCAGCACTCCCCCTCGGCGTGCGGCAGAGCAAACTTGTGTGGCCTGTTGTGCCCTTGGCCCGTGGGTGTGAGCCACACATGCCACACTCGGTGACTTTCCTAGAGTCATCAAGACCAGCAACTCCTGTTTCGCACATGGGAGCTGCCGCAGCCTCAGGTGAAGAGCAGCTCTCCCGGTGGTCCTGTCCTGCATGATCCACCGTGGCCATGGGGGCCAGGCTGGCCAAAGCAGCATGGATGAGTTCCTCAGGGGAAGGCTGCCAGTGCAGGGCACCAGCCTCACCTTAGGCTAGGAAAATGAGGTCCTCCACCAAAGGTTTGCTGAAATGTCACGTGGGAGTCTTTAAACAAAGCCCAGGGTATGAACCGTGTTTCACGAAGACACGCAGACCACCAAGGCTTCGAGGTGAGTGCTGTACAGTTGGACAATTCTCTTGGTCTTCCAAAACAAGCAAAGACTTGGGAAAGAGAAGTCGCTCTTGGAGGTGCATCCATAATTCTGTGTCTGTTTCTGTGAGTGCGTCTCCAACATTTCTCACCCTGGAAGCTTCCTGTAAGCCACAGAGGCTGCTAACCCTCTTTCAAATGAGAAGTAGTGCCTGATAAGCTCTTTTTAAACACCACTTTTACTATTAAATGCCAAATCTAGAGCTCCATGCACTGCCTCATTAGTTATTAATGAAGCAACATATTTGTTCAAAATTTATGATTGTTGATTTGCTCCCATCATTGTATGAAATATTAACACAGCATTTGTACTTGCAACCATTTTGCAGACATTAGATTGTGAATTTGCATATTCATGAATGCTCATAAATGTTTAAGGAGACAGCACAGAAAGCATGTGAGCTGTCAGCGAGCCAGTAAAAAGGCATATTTACAGTGTTAATAAGTATTTGAGTTTATAGGACAAAACGGCAAGTAACAAATTAAATGAATTTCAGTTTGCCTGTTGCAACAAACTACAGTAGCTTTTTCTCCTCTTCTTTTTACTAAGCTGAGTAAACTTCAAACCTGCCTGTGAAATTCTCCATCAAGCAGCTAATAATGCAGCTGAGACGTCTTGCTGCTTCTGCCAGGACTTCAGCTTCTCACAACTCCGCATTGTCATACCGCAGCATGCACAGAAGGCATCTGTGCTATGGGCTGCAGAGCCTTGTAATTTGGGTATCTGCTAATCTGCTACCAACGGGAGACGCAGGGCGTCAGGACTCCATCCTCGCTGGCTCGTTAGCCTGGCGTAAGTCGTCGCTGCTGCAAGGGCGGCTGCGGGGCTGCACCCATGGGGAGGCAGCGCCCGGAGATCCTCCTGGGACCCCCGGCTCCTACCGGCTTCTGCAGGCGGTGGGGACGGCTTTGAAGACCAGACCTTTTTACCATGGCCACTCGTGACTAAATAGGGATGAGGGCGTGAAACTCTGCCTGCCTGTGCTGGGAAATAGGGCTGCGCTTCATAAAGTGGGAGTCCATGAGTTTCGTATGTAAAACCGGTGGTGCACAACCTGCCTGTCATTTGCAACATCCCAAGAAATGTTGTCGTTTCAGATTAGTCTTCTTCAACCAAAAGAAGTTATTTGTTTCTGTAAGGTGCGTTACGTACGCAGTGATACGTTAGCGGGACTCGGACCCCRTGCACATAAAGCCGAGGGTGCGCCCGAGCGTGCTCGCGGGATGGAGGAGAGGAGCTCGCGCGGTGGGGTTTGTGGGCAGGAGGCTCCCATGGAGCTGGGGTCCTGCCTGGGTAAATAAGAGCCGGGTTAATTGCTCCTGATACCAGACGGTATTTGTGGCATGGGTCCCCCTGTGCTGCGCCCGAAGCCCCGCTGTCACTCCAGCTTGCAAACAAAAGCTTTTGATGCACTTGGGACCGTACGAATATGTAAAACTGATGAGCAAAATGAAATTAATTTTATGTAAATCTTGGAAACTGAGGCAGCTACTTTGCTGACCTGATTAAAGTTTTGAAGGTACTATTGCTAGCAGGGAAAAATGGTCATTATTTACAGTAGTTATATTTATAATAAAATGCTGAATTAGTTTTATTAAATAATATTTTCATGTCTGTTAACTTTTTTTAAAGCAGGACAGTGATTCATTGGCAAGACAATAAAACTTCCTTTTCTGCTTACTGGATTTTTTCCCCTCTGCAGAGCATAAATCATATTTTGTGTGAAGTGTGCATCCTCGCTTTGAGCAACCCATGTTTTAATAGCATAGCCAAGTCAGTTATTTTAATCTCTGGTACTTTATAATAAATGCTTTTTATTGATTTTTATTGTACACTGCCATGAATTGAATAAACCGTATACACGAGCAGCTGAGAGAAAAAGGCAGAAGGAGAAAATGTGATCAGCATGTTTCAAAGTTAAAGGTGAAAACATGATGGTTAGCACTTTCTTTGGTCAGCAGCTCCCTGGGAGCACCCTGAAAAGGCGCGAACGTGATGTACGTGTTATTCTTTCCTCTTAAAGTCCCAGAACTGGAATGATTCTTCAGGAAGGCCAAATATGATACATTGCAGGAGTATTTATTTGAAATGCAATTTTTTTGAGAAGGGAAGATTTTCCTTGAAAACCAAAGGATCGGCTTGTGCTTTACCTACCCACAGTGTCATTTGCTGCTGGGAAGGAGTTAAGGATTACCTCTCCCCCCACCATCTTTGTTGTCATTGAAATTGGGTCCATCTTCGATCTTAAGGAACTCTTGCAAGCCAGCAAGAACACGGGTGTTGTGTAGAGCCACCCACACCGGGGGGAAGCTTTGGGGACCTCGTTGCAGACGCTTTGCTGCCTGTCACGACCAGCTCCTGGAAGACCGGGATTCGTACAGCCTGACATTGCCCTGCGATGGTAAACTCGTCCCCATGGCCGGCGTGCGCAGCGCTGCAGAGCCCCGCCGGTGCTAAGGGCCCCCGGGTCCTCTAACGGCAGAAGCYGCGCATCATCCTTTACCCACGCCGGCCTGCTTTACAAACTCCTCTTCCTCCTGCCCGGAGGAGGGGGAGCTGCAGGCCCGGTGCCTGATGGTTTGCCAAGGACTGTATAATACATAAATAACAGTTTCTTTAGCCATACTGCTTTTCCCAACCTAAACCCCGAGACTGCCTCCCCCGGGGACGAGCCTTAAGCACCAGCAGCAGAACGACGCTGGTTTATTATTTCCCCGAGTCCTCTCTCTGCAGATGACCTATAGGAGTGATTTAATGCAGAGCTGCTGGAGTTCCAACACTTTCTCTGTGCTCCTCAGGCTGAGACGAGCTGATTTCTTTGGGGTGTTATAACTATGGCCTGCTCCATTAAGTAGCAAACAAAGTACAGCTGGATATAGCAAGCTCAGCTTGACTCTTAGCTTTCACATAACCTGCTTGATTAGGAAAAATGCTGTGCCCTTGTCACACAGCTCCTACTGTAGTCTGAAAAGATGGGTATCCATTGATTCCTGCATAATGTGGCTTCACACTGCCTTTCCACAACAGCATGTTTCACACCCTAAAATAACCTGGCAAAAACCATTATTTTTCCTGCTGGTTTAGCTGTAAAATGTGTTACTACTCTAGGTAATGTGCTGCTTATTACACAATTACCTGAAGTGTTTTACAATGCATTAATTGCTGCTTGATTTAAACATTTCCCATTTAGTAACCAAGCTATATCATTGTGACAAATTACAAGTCAATAATCTGGTTACTAAGAAGAGGAAATGAAGAAGCTGGAGACTGCTTCATTAAGGGAACCAGACCATTGCTAAGTAAAATACCAAGCTGGTGCTATTATCAATATTGTGATGCATGTACACAGAGGCAAGCAGGGAAGCAGAAGGTATAACTGATCCTCCTTCAGCGCTGCGTTTGGCATGAAAATAATCATCGAGAAGACTTAACAGTGGATTAATCCAGGGGAAGGCTTCCTTCCTCACCAGGGCTTGTTCTGCCCTCGCCGAGAGCCCCGGGTGGCATTAGGGAATAGGTGRGTTTTCCAGGATGCCGGCTGCCACAGCTACTGACGTCCCCGGGATAAACCTCCAGGCTCCTCCTTGCTATGAATGTGCAGTATTTTCCATGAGAAGTCCGAAAAAAAGAAATCTACAAGTTAGGCACCTCCTACGTGAAGAATTTTTCTCTTCTTTGGGATGCTGTGGGTCTGCTGGAGGAGGTAAAAGGGAAGAGGACCAATTCCTATTGGGAAAAAATCCCTGGCCGGCTCTTGCCAATTGATCCTGCACCCCAAAGAGCAGGTGGGAACTTGCACAGCCAGTACAGCCAAGTGTTTTGGCTGGGATTTTGGTGTTGTCAAAAATTTGAGTACCTTATCCACACACTTGCAGGATTCCAGGCAGGACTATATTGTGTTATTTGAAGTTTCCTTCTTTCTCTAAGGTCTCCTGAGGTCATATGTTGAAGCTCTACCCCGCTATTATTAAAATCCCTTATGCTTTTATCATCAGTTGTCTTCAGGAGCTGGGACTGTTAATAACATGCTAAGCACACCGTGTGGCATTACTGCAACAGGCAGAGGCACTTTTTTCCCAAGAATTGCTCAGCATTAGCCTAACCCAGTCTCCTTGATTTCAGAAGGAGCAGAATGAGACCAATGCTGAGCAAATCCTATCATTGAGGCTTTGACTTCAGCTTTGTATTACTTCTTCACAAGGGCATGCACAGAGATGTCGTATTGTAAAAGCATTAATGTGGGAAAAATTAACACGAGTGATTTTTAACAGAGGACTAAGAAATAAAAGAAAACCCAAGTGTGAAAATAAATAAAATTACCACATGAAAAGCAATCCTGAGTAGAAAGGACAGGAAAGGAGACAGAAAACTGGAGAATAAAGATGAATTATGAGAGTTGGTGTAGCAGAAGATGATACAGGAGAGGCACGTATTTGACAAGCAGAATGCCAGACTGACAGCAGATAAAGCAGAGGGAAAAGGGATAAAGCGGTGGGACTGAGGATAGAAATAGAGAGCTGGCATCGATATTCCGAAAACCCATTTGAAGGGCTTGTGGCACACCCTCCTTTACCGCAGCATCCGTGTGCACGTGTGTGCTGGGGGGGCTTGCACGCCGCTGGAGCTGGGAGCTGAGACCCCTGCAGCGGGGGCAGCCCTGAGGCAATGACKGAGCCCAAACCCGGGGCAAGATCAGCCTTTGCATTCCTTCCTTATCGCCAGGAATCAGAGCAGCTGGGCTGCGGCCGGGGGGGAGCGTCAGCCCACCCCTCGGCAGGGTCAGGTAGAGGACAGGTTGCCATCACCGCTGGCCAGAGCCATGGCCCGCCTGTCCCATCCCTCAGGCTGTCCCCTGCCTTCAACAGCATCCTCTGCTCGGACGTGTCCCTCCGGAGACCTGCRGAGCTGCTGCCCTGTGCTTGCCCGGCCGGTGCCCTCCACATGCTCCTGCATCCTCCCTTCTCCCTCCACCGGTCCTGCCCCATCACCTGCTTTGTGGCAGGAGCTCTACTCACTGCTGTCATCCAGGGAGAAACGGGTACGGACACATCTGAGTGCAGGTCACTCCGGGAGGGCTCTTGCCGTCGCCTGCATGAGAGCAGCAGCGCAAGCATCAGGCTGCACATAGCATGAGCATTAGGGCAAGTACCGTTGGGCAAAGAGCACATCTCTACAAACGTCTGACAAGTCATAGGCTGCAAGCTTTTGAAGAGAGAAGGGTAGGAATAAATCATCAGGGATGGCCTTAGAAAGCCAACCATCAAGCTGACTTAAATGATGATTGATGAAGCTATTGACTGGAAGAAGATATTCTTACAGTCTATCCACGGGATTGGGACTCAGGAGACCCAGGCTGTGCTCTTCCCTGGACTTCATGAGTGTCTTCAGGCAAGTCACTTAGGGGTAATTTGTCAGCATGAAGGGATAAATCATCAGATATATTGTCACAGTATTATTTACGTAATAAATATCTGTATGATTAAAGTTACTCATTCTATAGTTACAAACATGATTTAGATTTATACGTTTAACCACGTACTTTGGTTTCTGAACCTGCAGTTCAGCTGCAGAAATATCCAACATCCTATGTACCAGCAACGCGGTTTAGGCTTTATCCTTCCTTTGTTTTGGTTTTCTCCGCTGTACAGAGGGGAGGGTATCTACTTCTTTACAGGGCTATTTGAAGACCAAATTTATTACTTAGAAAACAGTTCAAGACCCACAGAAAGAGGTGAAGAGGCAAAGCATTGCTATATTCACAGCAAAATGAAAATATTCATCAAGTGAGATAAGCCCTAGACTTTCTCAAGGACTTGCTCTCAGGCCACCACCTCAGGGACTACGTAAGCTGTTCACAAACTGCAAAGAGAGAGGAGACTTAAAAGGAATCAAAGCCATGCCCTGGCATGTACGTGCTCCATGCATTCGACCTTGCTGAACGATACCCGAGTTGCTGGATTGCTACCCCAGTAGCAGGCTGACAGCGTTTTGGGGGCTACCAGCACACGTGGCTCGTCCCGGCTCAGCGCCGATGCACTGCCTCTCTGTAATTTCAGCTGTGAGTCTCCCTCAGACAGACCTCTGGTAAACTGCCACATTTGCTGATTTTGTAACGTAGATTAAGACTGACTAAGGACCTTGGGCACAACCATTAAAGCATTCACTTGTGAAACCCAACTGGATTAAAAATAAAGTTTTCCCTGGAGAAAAATTTCACCGTCAAACAGCAGAGCAGGGAAAACCACAGACCTCTGGCCCTTCTTCTCTCTGGCGTTTCTGCCCCCTTTTCGTTCGTGCTCACACCCCCAAGCCCCGCTAACCTCTGCGAGCTGCCCCGGGTGGAGAGGCCCCAGCAAGGCGCCCGTGGTGGGACAAAGCCCTGTCTTGCGGCAGCGTGCACACCCCGCGACACCGTGCTACGCAGCCCGGCACCACCCGGATGAAATTCTGGCCATTTCAAGGTCAGCAGCAAATTTTCCATTTACTTCAGTAGGGACAGGATTTTGCCCGAGGTGACTGCAGATGTTCAGAGAGATGCCCCAAGGCCCTGCAGATCACCGTGGCTTCACTTACTACCTTTTGTGTTTCCTTCTGCCTCGCTGCTCTCTGCCGCAGCCCGTGTATCTCCCAGTCCCAACTGCTTTGAAGAAATAGTTAATGGGTGGCCAACCTCTGGCTCTTGAGCCATGGCCAAGCTGCAAGAAATCTGAAGGCAGCTTTCATATCAAAGCTATAATGAGGTTGTTCGTGCACAGAAGCTGCTGATTAATCCTGATTTCCAGCTGTGGGGGAAGYGAGCTAGCAAGAACCCACAGAGGACATCGGTAGGCATCGGTGGGCATTGGTAGAAGTGGTTGCACGCCAGCCTGTTGCTATCGGACAACGCATGGAGCTTCTGCTCTCCCACCCAGCTGCTGACATCCTTCATCCATGCCAGGAGAGCCTCATCTCTTTGGGTCTGGGAGGATTGTGGTATGTGTCCGGTGGCTCAGCACATGTGGATATTTTGGTATGGGGATCAAAGGGAGAGAGGTCGGTACCCTTGAGCTAATGGACATCTCCAAGGAGTTGGGCTGCATTCCTGGTGAGGTGGCTGYGTTGCGTGTGATGGTGGTGTCTGCTGTGCTACATCCCTTCTTCACATAAGCGCAGCAGGGCTGAGTTTCTAGTGCTGCCCGCTTGGCTCTTTTGACCAACCATAAATYTATATGGAACCAAAGAAAAAGATTTCATGAAGACATGAGTCAGTGTGGAGCTATGACAAGCAAGAATATAAAGTAGATTAGTAATTCTGTATTGGCCAAGTTAATAGTTCAGTAAGAGGGACAGTTGGTACTACATTTTGTCCATCTACCGCAGTACTTTTAATACCTATATGATTAAAGAGGTCAAATCACATTTTCAAAAGCACCCTGGGAATCAAAATCATTCTAATCCAAAGCCAAATCTATTTCTTTATTTTCTTTTTCTTTTGGAAGGCTGCAGAGGTGAGAATTTAGGATTCTTTAGAAAGACAAAAATGTGTGGAGAGTAAAGAATTTACTAACCAAAGTTTTATTTTTTATACTTTCTAGCTATCTGAGAGAATTCTGTGATGGGTTTATGACCTGCAAACCCAGCCCATAAAGATTTTCTTCCAATAGAGAAGTCCAACAGCTCATGCAGAAGAACGTTTCTTCTTCTAGGAAGTTCTGTAAGACTCGTGTAAAGAGTTTCACACATCGAGACAAACCTGTCCCTCCTCTCTCCTATCATCCCCCGTCGTCACTCGACGTCAAAGTGTTCTGTATGCTTAGGTGTATCCTCGACGTTAATTATCGCTGTGTCCGAACCCAGGTCTGGTTCAGGGCGCCCGTTGTGCTACACGTTGTAGAGACGGGGGCGCGGACGGGGCGCATTGCTGGCAAAGTCCTCCTGTAGTGCTCTGCTGTTTCTCTGTTCCAGCAGTTCTCCCGGCAGCCACAGCCTTGTCAATATTACTTTAATAGCACACTATTAGTCAGTGCCTGTATCTGCATCCCTCCCTTCAGGGAGAAATATTTTTGTAATAAAACTCTTTTCGCTGAAATGTGAACCAAAGGGTTTAAAAATAATGCCTAGTGCTTGTGTTTCAATCACACGCTGATAAAATCGCTGTTTCGGAAACTGCTACAATGTGACGGAGCCTTAAATTACCGGAGTCATTTCTGATGAGACTATTACACATGTAAATAAATTGTCATAGAGAACCGCTCGCAAGAAATTCTTCACATCCAGACAGTAACTTTATAAAGCCAAAATAACCAGTAGGTATTAATCAGTAGTTGAGGTCTGCAAATATTTGCTTGTTTCCATAGCGATCGGTAAGCCCACATACAAAAAAATACCTTTTCCCACATATGTTATCATCACTTCCTAATAATATAATCATAAAACCATTTCTCAGGCAAGGCTGAGAGGAGAATAAACACCATTAATTAACAGATTTATAAACTAGTGGAGGAGGAGGTGGCAAATGAGGAATTGAGTGTAAAATGCATATATGAGCAGAAGATGATGGTTTGGGCCTTTTTCATTTCTCGAGGAAACTTCGCAAACTCTTAATTATCTCACAAAATACTATCTGTCTTTTTCCAAAAATAAAACTTCTGACAACTGTTCAAACCACGCCGCACTCTCACCCACAAAACACACATTTAAGTAAAAATATAAAGCCATGGCTGTGAAGTGTCAGAGTAATTTATTTGAAGCAGAAAAGTGAGACTTTTGGCATCGCTCTCAAAATCAACCGAGAAGTTCTCTCCCAAAGAGGGATGCTGCGGAGCGGCTTGTCTGGAGCTACAGGGAATGCGGCGCATTACAAAAGAGTGACATTTGGCCAGCTAGTAAATTAGTAATGTAATTTGCACAGCGCATACAGGATTGCACGCAGGAACAACAGTTGTCTTAAATAATCAGTCCTGTGAACGACAGGCTCCTGGTTATAACGCAGCTTATGTTTCCCGGCGCAGCCAGCCAGACCGTTGCACCATTGGATTAGGGGTTTTTGATTTTTCTGACAGGGCTGGTTTATTCAGGCACACGCACATAAATGCATACACGCATGTCTTTGGGTGGGGGCAAATGTAGGAACTGGAAAGCAATTGAAAAATAGCAAGGAAGAAATTTCATTTAGCGTGCTGCCTGACAATCGCTAATTGAATGTACTCTGAAAATGAAACCTGGCCCAGGAAAAATCCTCTTTGAGTTTATGTCTAAACGATGCCCAACATGCACCTTTTCCAAAACTGGCCCAGGAGCTGGGGTGACCCGGCACCTGTGTGRCCAAACTCAGGTGCCAGAATAAAAGATTTTTAAAGACCGTTTACCAAGACTGGAAGTCCAGCCTGCTCAAGGTGTTTCATACTGGACAACTAGAAACGGAGCATCCAAACCCAAAGTGATTTTTGGAAATCAGTCTGGTTTTGTTCATTCCTCATTCCATACTTCTAAATCAAAAGCTAAGTTATTAGAAGATAAGTTGACTTTTCTTTATAAAGGTAAAGAGTAGTAGCAAGGTTTTAAGACTTGCTTTGTTCTATAAGGACCAGCAGGACCCGGAGGATTCAGCTCTCAGGGTTTCCAGGGATAAAAGTACATATTGCTGCTACTGCTGCTGCAACCGCTGCTGATGCTACCGTGGAAGAGAAGTCATTCTCAGGGGATTGTCCTCGTGACCACCAAGTGACACTGCACTGCATAACGAAAAAAGAAACACCAACTTCTTGCGGAAACGGGCTGTTGTTTAGTGCCTGCACTTTGCACCGAAAACCAGGTCTCAGTCTTGGTGTAAATCCACAGCTACTTCATGGCATTTAGCAAAGCTGCAGCTGATTTAACATCACGGTAAACTAGACACGCGTTTGGCACAACGTCTACTGTTCATGAGCCCCACGTACGCTGATCTTCACCTTCTCACGGTGCTTCTTATCCTCACCAGGTCAGGTCCAGTGCACTGAACGTAGTGCTAGCGTTATCTTAGGAGACCTTTGAGGAGTTTTTCTCATGGGATATGGCAATAGGCTACCAAGTCACATAAACAGCAATAAAAAATGAAGGAGTAAGTCTCAGCCGAAAGGGTCATCTTTTGTCTTTTTTTAATGTTGTTGACATTCCTGATGAAGAACTGAGAAAGAAAATATTTCCACACACTCCTACTGATGGAAGTTCAAATCAGAATCTGCTGATTTATTTTTCAGTTTCTCCAAGTGTCCCATTTCGTTTTGGGGAGGATGGAGTGTGTTTTTGAGACACAGGACAGCATTATTTAGACAAAGAAGGCCCAGACTAGGTGGATTTTAAAAACTGAAGACAGTATCTACACAACTGAACCTGCAAATGCCTATTCATTGTGCCTTATTATGGGTAGGCATCACCCCAGCATCTCCAAGGAGTCCTCTGAAGGGATCGAGAACGCTTGAGAATTAATACGTTGTTGTTGGCAAGATGATGTCCCTGAAATGTATGTGGAAATGAGAAATAGTGGAGACCTATTATGTCATTCTGAAGTCATTTTCATCAACAAAGAGAATTGCCACAAGCTGATGAATTCAGCCCTCGGTGATACCCACTGAACAATGGAGGCAAATCCCCTTCTCCTCGTTTCCTAACTGTACAGGGTCGAGGTCTACCTGATAATAAATACCACTAGCCCATTGTGCCATTTACTGTGTACTACCTTTTGGGTAAGTAGAAAGCGTGTATCTGAAATGAATTGGTCTCCAAAGAATAAAGGCATAAAAATGATTTTAAAAAATAAGTAATTGGTTCTTTTTGGAAGTACTGTAAGGTAAAAACACAACTTGAAAATGTACTTGATAAAGCTGCTGGRAAAAAAATCAACAGAAAAAGCTATTTGGAAAGAGGCTACTGACTTCAACAAAAATCACTCTATCTGAAAATGTGATGTATTTTAGAGGGTTTTCTATAAATAAGTAAAAAAAACCCAATCCTAAAATCTAGCTTTTTTTCCAAGGAAGAGATATAAAGAATAGGCATCACAACACTCAGAGGTACATTGAACTTTCAAAAAAGTTGTGAATTTTTTTAAACTGTTTCCAGCATTTCAGCAGCAGCCCAGCCCAGCCCAGGCAGCTGGGCGGGCATGCCGCCTCCTGAATAAGAACGTCTCGCCTCCAGCTGTTCTTCCAGAGACCGTGGGGTGCTTCACAAGCGCAGACACCAATACCGTTGTCTTTCCAAAGGGAAAAGAAGGCAAAGAGTTTATATAACCGATGAATGAAAGACATGAAAAGACAAGCAGATCCTGCCCACTTGGTTATGCTATCTTTGCCGTCAAATACTCCACAGAATGAGGGGATGTCGTAGCCAGTCTGGTATCCTGCACAAGCCCCAGTCAAGATCCACACCTCATTGTGCTAGGCACAGCAGAAAGGCAAAGGAAGACATCATAATTTCAATCAAATCCCTTTGCTTAAATAGCCAGAAGATAAAAGAAACTCGCATGGCAAGACAACAGTTAAACGCCAAGCCCTGAACCTCATGTCACCCCTGAGCCACCGAGTCCCACAGCCCTTGCGTTAGGAGAACTGGGTGACAGTCGCAACAGCCTCTTCACCTGCAGGAATCTGAATCAGACACTCGTCAACATCGGCATGAGATGAAAGAGCCACCTGCTCACACCAGCCTTCCCACCAACACATGGCAGGAACTACTCAACGCAGTGGTTGAAGAACAGTCCTTCCGCTAGCCCTTGCCACTCTGCGGGAGGAGAAATTTATCTTCGGGACGCGTGGCTGTATCCTTAGTCTGCAAAGGCAGTGAGATATTAGAGCAAAGACTGGCACAGGGAAAAAAATAGCCTGCTTGAATCCTAAGCAACTGGCTCTTAGGAGGTTTATTATTTTCTTTTTAAACTGCTATGATTTCAGCGCTGGTGGCAGTGCCAGGTTGGTAGCCCTGGAGACTGCAGCCTGCTCAGGGGATAGGCACCGCATGGCACACAGCGTTTCTAGCTCCCACTGCCCTTGCCAAAAGACTTCAAATCTAACCTGCAGGGACTGCGTACAGACAGCTAGGATAAACTCAGTGCTGGCTGGCCCTCTTCTCTTCTCTGGAGGCTGTTGAAAAGGGCCCCTGCGGCCGCGGGGGGCTGTTGATGAGGGCACGCCGACGAGCGGAGCAGAGGTGGCTGGACGAGCAGCACCCGGCCGATGCTTTCACGCGAAGGGCGGCTCAGACTTCCACTTGTCAGCTTTTTGCAGAGGAGGAATATGTAAATCCCTCTTGCTTCCCTGGTGAACAGACACCTAGGCTTAGGATTTTTAGAATAAATTGTAGAATTTCCGCCGCTCCGGCGACATTATGTTTTACAGTCTGAAATGAGGAGAGGAGCGTCCATGTCCCCTCGTACCAGAACGCCCATGGCAGCTGGAGAGCTAGCAACAGCTCTTGTTGATTAATAACATATTACCATCTGTAAAAAGAATTGAACATATATATGGGGCTGCAACATTTAGCAATCTCAAATGACATCTGAGTAATGTTGATTTTGTTTAGATGACAACCTCATTATGGTGCATAATTGCGAAGCAATCTCCTAGTAAACACTGGGTTAAAAACTACTGGAAGATCCTTGTTCCTCTCATTATTAATTAGCATGTGTCCACTCCGCCAGATCCAGAGCCCAAACTTCATTTGTTATGTTCAGCCAAATGCATGAATAGCTTTTGAGTAATTATTTTCCAACATCATCTAATACCTCTCTGCACATCAATTAAAAATCCTCTTAACAAGGAACTGCATTTTGTTTGAGATCAAATGCCTAGTCCAAAGCTGTATCAATCATGTAGAGCTAATTAGTGGGTCTGCTTTATATCATTTGTTTTACTTTATTATTCTATTACACACTTCCTAATGAAACCAATTGAACAATTTTAAAATCTTTGTTCAATTAACTGAAGGCTTAAAGGCCAGCTACCTAGGCAGGCTTTTTCTGCTTTAAAAAGCATGCATGCAAAGAAAAAAAAAATCCCTACATGTTTTATATCTATTTGTTTTATGTGGTAAATGCTCTACAGCTGTTTTTAAAGGTTTATCACTACTTTTATATTGCTTGCAAATAACTCATGGCTCACCAGACCCTTGAAGCCCTTTGTTCACAGTCAGGCGATGTTGAAGAAAAGGGCTGAAACGATGGCAGAAGGATCTGTGGGAGCTGATCTTGAGACCAGAGCTGCCAGCTCCCCTAAATTACCGATGGATGCTGACATTTTCTAAGCCAGTTGCACAGCGTTCTCCCTCATTGCAAAAAGAAGCTTTGAAAAKGATGGTCAGGGTGAATATTTGCCATGGGAAGATCACCTTTTAATTCCTTAATATTAGAAAAAACAGTGGATGAAATGTTACGTGAGGCTCCAAACAGTTAATACCATCTAATTTCTCACATAAGGATATTTTGGCAGAAGCCAGTGTGGTTACACCTCTGTGTTTCAACACATGAATAGATAGATGCACTTGTTTCATTTCAGACAAAAAGGAGGAGGATTATGAAAAATATTAATACACCTTAAATCACTATAAAAGTTCTTTGCACAGCCCTAGCTGCATAGAATAGCCCCCTTTCCAATGTGCCATGCTTGCCCACATTTCATTACAAGAAGCACCTTTTGATCCAGGTGCCCGTGTGAGGCCAGCTGTAGGGGCAGATTCCACCCCTATCAAAGCAACAAGCTGGCGGAGTGCTGGTCACCCCGGCCGGGTTGTCACACCCGGGAATTTAACTCACCCCGCTGTTGGCTGCTGAATCTCACCAGCAGCTCCTTCAAGCGGTACAAGATGCTGATGTAGGTACTTCTGCCAACGTGAAGAGGCTGGAGGCACCTCAAGAAACATGCTGCTAGTGTCCCGGTACACGAGCAGCCCACACTCCTCTTGCCACATTTTTAAGAGGAAGACTATCTAAGCCCTGCTTAGCCAAGCCTCCAGGAGCCAAGCTCATGTCCCCATCTCCACCCAGGAGGTCCAGCAGCTGGTCAGCTGGGAGCGGAACAGTACTAACCCTTACAAACTTTCAAGCCATGCTGCCCTCAGTGCAGCTATATTTTCCAGACACCATAAGGAGGGGGAAAATCACATCCAAGATTATGGCTATTTTGATGAACAAGCAATTGTTGAAGATACTGAAAATATGGCACTCAGCTTGCAGCTAGAGTGAGGCAGTGCTGTGCAGCTAAGGAAGAGGAGAGTCTGGAAAGATGGTACAACTTTTATAAATTAATTTACTGTCTCTGTGCCCCAATGTAATACGGACCGGGCTTTCCTGAGCGTGCACCTTCTCATCTGCCCTCTCTCGCTGGGGTCACCTCTGGGTGGTTGGGAGGTACTGGATCACATCGGCTGGCTGGTCCATGCTCCTGAACAGCAGCTGTGCCCTGATTTAAGCCTTTCACCAGGACACTTTCACAGGAAATATTCCCAGATTAGAGAACTGGCAAATTAGTAGCAGCTCTGCCTGTTTGGGAAGATTTGGAAAAGAAAGGTGGGTTACAATGTCATGTTCTGCTGCTCTCAGAGACTGTAGGGTTACTTCACACAGTAAGTATAACTGGGCTGAATTTTTCATTAAGGAGCCAAAACTAAAAACAATGAAACAACATTAAACATCCACTCGTACACAGAATACCCACAGCGTCTGCATTCTCAAGGTGCAGTAATATTTTTCCCACCAAACCCTATTTTTGCCCCTTCCATACTAATTTTAAGTCGTCAAAAGTGCCTAACTCCCAAAATATTTATATGAGGACATATCATATGTCACAAAGCATATCTTAATTAATGTACAATCAGGGTAGTTAATGTTGGTAAAGTAGAACTAATTTTCTCCAGCTAGCTTGTCTAAATGGTCCCCTATGCAGCAAAAGTGAATGCATTTTAACTAAATAAAACTGACAAATCAGCAGATGCTTAGGGGCTCACAGCAAATGGACTGTGTTTCCTTTTTCATATGGGTAAGAAGGGTAAAAATAAGAATAACTTCCACATGCCGTCAGATTGCTTTGGAGAAATCAAGTAATATTATAGAAGCATTTGAGCAGAGGGAATTCAGATTTAGACCTCTAGAAATCTGGGTTTCAGAGCTGAATTTCTACTTCTTTTTAATATCAAAAAATTCCTTGCATTCATTACAGGCTGAATTTAAAGATACATGCCTTTCAGAAAAGCGCCGTGCTCCTGTCTGCTTTCACACCCAGGCAACTTCCATTTCTTCAGCTGGAGCCACCTGCGCATCCCTGTCTGGCAGGAGTGTGCGGAGCTCAGGTGTACATTGGATGGGATCTGCCCGGCTGCACCGAAGGGCACAGCCTGACATATAGATAATGATATTTCTCAAAGAGCAGAAAGGTCCTGGTCCTGCTGCGGCTAAGGATGCCACGCCACATCCCAGGTCCCAGCCTGGACCACYGCTGCCCTGGGAAACCACCGCCACCTCCACCATCATCACCATCGTGTGTGGGGAGTGGGAGGTGGTGGGTACCGAAGGCACCGCTGTCCCACGGCCAGCCTCCCCGGCCTCCCGGGGGTTTTGGGAGGTCCCTGGAGGTGACGTTAGTGCACCCTGACTCTGTCCGTACTCCGTGAGGCTGTCACAGTCCCTCATTTTTTCCCTAAGGGTGTGTCACTTTGCTTTACCTGATTATTTCATTGCTACTTTGCTTATATTTGTGCATGCTTACTCCTATTTTAGCGTGCCGTCAGGGAGACCTGGCAGTCACTTACCAGTGGCACAGAAGAAGGAAGGACACAGGTGTCTAATGCAATGGTTTGGACAGGCTGAACCTGTGACGAGCTCACGGGTGGATAGTGGGGATCCCAGAGCCAACACCAGGCACCAAACACTTTGTGAACTCTCTGTGGTTAGTGCCTGATTTATCCTCCCCAGGCAGCTCCACCACGGCATTGCAGCAGCGTGTGTCCATTCAACACGCGGTTCCGCCTGGGGAGGAGGCTCCCATGGCCAAGGTCTCTGCTGGTGGCCCCTGGTACCCCCTTGGTGGGGCTGCTGGAGGGGGATACACGGCTCTTCACAGACAGAACAGCAGCTCAGCGCCTCGCGCGGTGCTGGGTCCAGCCTCAGCACCACGTCTCCTCGGCTGAGCGTGGAGCCCACTCCTCACGGTACCCACAGGGGCTGTTAAAAGCATCTGAGCAGTGTAAAAAGCCCAAAGAGAGGGAGAGGGAACACAACAGCCCTGGATCCTTGAAGAAAATGGGAGAAACTAAGCATAAAGGAATCCCAAAAGGAGTGGCAGAAAATTACTATGAATATTTATGGATTCCCTGTGAATAATAAGTGAATGTAGGCTCAATATTTTATTGTACAAACAGGTTTTATTTAGTTAAATCTGTAACAGATGTTATGAAACTGCACCGAAGTGCATCCTGGCTCTGCGGGCGCTGCAGCTCTCCTGGAGGAAGCACATCGGGTGCAGCCCCTCGGACGCGGGTGCCCACCAGCCCGGCGGAGATGTTTGATGTCCGCTCCCCAGGTGTGAAGGGCTTTTGGTGTCAGGACATTTGGGAGCCATTAAGATTCCTCACTCGTACGCAGCCTGTTTTCTGTTTCTCCTCGTTCGTGAGGGGAAGCGGGGGGAAGCATCCTTTTCGGATTATCCAAGCATCCTGTTTGGAAAGTTTTTGCCAGAAAAAGCAGCTACATTTCACATCCAGCTAAGAAACAAAACCAGACACACAAAAACCCCAGGACCTCTTGGTGTCAAAAGAGAACTGTGCTCCCTTGTCTTTGGGGCCTTGGTCATTTCTAAGCTTAAGAAGAGTCACGGAAAAAAATTGCCTATAATTAGTTGAGTGCTAAACTGAGGAAAAGCAGAAAAAAGCGGTGAGGACTGGTTTGAAATTCTGCACCATTTAATTATCTTTTTTGGGTGACAGGAACAGCCCTTCTGATGGTGTAAACCATCTTCACACATCGACTTCAGCCAGAGGCACACCGGTTTACATGTCTGATTGCCTCTGGGTAGAAAATAAGGTACAGAGCATAAAGTTCATAAAGTGGAGATTTTGAGTGGTCACTTCTAAAGGAAATCTGGCAACCCCATCAGTCGGCTTGCTGCCTCATGTATCTGAAGGTGTATGACAGTGATTCTGTCAGCTGCACCAGCTCTGGGCTTGCAAAATAATTCGTGTTACAAGCCGGTTCACAAGAGTGACTTAGGCATGACTTGGAGCTGGACTTACCCAGTTCCAGCCATTCAGCATCACACACTCCTGTTCAGCTGCTGCCTGGACTTGGGAGCCTTCCTCGTACCAAATTTTCCCTCGTAATGCTGTGGCAATTAAATTTCATCTGTTGGAGAGCTACCAAAGCCTTGGTGGGTCTCGGATCGTGCCTCCACCTTGATGGGATCCCCAAAGCAGATGTTCTGCCCCTTAGGCAGCCCAGTTGAGCAAATGCATACTGAACATGCATGATCCTGACAAGCCACAAACATACCCCAGGAGTCTGTAATGTGGCAGCTTCAGATCCCTCTTCTGCCCTGGGGGAGTGGAAGTCCCCCGGGCAGTGCCTGCCCGCTAGCCCGCAGAGACTCTGTGGTGTTTGCTGTCCTTCAGGCTTTCCTGCCCCAAGTTGCATGAAATACAGAAATATTTGGGGGATCCCCAATGAGACGCAGTATTCCCACTCTGCAAGTCTGGAGTGGTGGGGTCACTTTGTGTTCAACCCAGTCAATTAATTGATTTATGCAAAGTGAGATGGCTTTCACAGCGGAGGCTAAGGCTCTCCCTACATCGCTGTGTAAAGCTGTCGGTACACATAAGGCTTTGCCATGCAGCCATAGCTGACCCAGCTTGTGTGCAGTAAGAAGTGCAGACTAGCTGGACCATGCAGTTATGTAGCTTCTGTTACCTAGTTGAGCTCTGTAGGCTTTGTTCAAGTATCTGTGCAAAGCTGTGCTGTGCAGACATTGCACCTATATTTTTACAATTTTTTCCTAAGGATTTGGAGTTGTATTCCTGTCTCTTAAGGCAGGGATGGGGTTTGAACCCAAGACTCCAACTTCCCAGGCAAGTGCCCTGGTAAGAAAGAAATGCAGCATATTTTCAGCTGTGCATTAAAGGAAGCAAACCTCCCATTTAATTAACACGAGGACAAACTCTGGGCTGTGAGCGCTGAGCAGAGATTTTCACATTTTCCTCCCTGGCTGTCTGCATCTGAGCAGTGACGACTTCCCATTCTTGACTCCTTTGCTACAGTCAGAGATGGACTGCAAGAACATCAGCCCCTCTCCCCGTCTGGCCCTTAATCAGTTATGACTTGTGAAGATGGATATAATCCACTCGGTGCTGCTATCATGGAGCTCGGGTGGGAACTCCATAATGAGATTAGTTTCAGCAGCCTACTCACACACTTGGAGTTACACATGCCCTTATACTTTCACATATGTTTAAAGTTCACTGGCAACCAATGTGCAATGTGTCTTTGCTTACATAAACATCCCTAAGATTAAAATCCTAAATCAAGGTTGCTGCACATGTGTGCGTGTTTGTTGGCTGAAAGATTTTACAAGCTCTGATGGCCAAGTTACAATCCAAGCATGCAAGATCTACATGATGGATTTGCAAATAGCTGTGGAAAAAAGGAACTTGCAAGCTTCATTGGCAAAGCCAATGGTGCTTGCTAGGTGCATCAGGTGAGTAAGGAGGGAGCTGCAACGCCTGTGGACACAGAAGTGATGGGAACAACTCCAAGGGGAGGAAAGCTAGCCTTGTAAATAGAGCAAATGCAGAACGAGTACATGCAGCGACTTAAAAAAAGAGTTTAAAAAAATAGATATAACATGCTTAAAGACCTGGGTTGAAACTCACCATTGTCATGCGTGAGGATTGTTATTCAGCCTGCAGAACATTTAAGTCATATTTACGGTCTCGAAATAGGGCTTAAGTAGGACATAAGTGTTCATAACCTTGTGCTGGCCACAGCACAGGGATGTTTTCAGCTCAAGTGAACATTGAATTCTTGCTTCAAGTAGATGAAATCCTCTTGGCACTGAGCCTTGATCAAGGTTTGGCGAGTGTACACTAGTTACAGCCAACATTCAGGAGCCTGAGACTGCCCTTGCTGAAACAAAATGGAGAGCACAAGTGCTCTCTCCCAGGCGAAAGCGTCCTTTATGGATTTCAGGACATGAATAAAAATTGGCCATACAAATATGCCTCTATTTTCTCACGCTTCCCCTCTCTCTGTGAGCAGTGCAAATTTAGAATATTTGAAAGCAAATGCTTCCCTGTCCTCACATTGTTTTTTATGGACATCAGCTTGCGATGTCTTTACAATTAATACATACAAAGATGAAGTGACAGTTCCCCCCTCCACCCTCGGTTGTGGTTCACACAGGCCAAGATCTTCTCCTTCTCCTTGGCCAGAACATAAGAGAATGGCCATCTGGAAATTAATTTTGAACAAAGTGTAAAGAGAGAATATTTTTGTGATCTAATTCTTTAGGTAACATTATTTAATTTATTTATACAAAGAAACGAATATGGAGACAGATGCAAAACAGAACTTGAGAGGCAGAGCGCCCATTGTTCTGTTCTTCTTCTGTAAAGAGCCAATTATTCTGCTTTAAGTCCTTTAGTTTCAGGGRCTGACTGTGTAGTTTAAGGGATAAAAGTATTAGCCTTTCATCTGTAGGATTCAAGTGCCAGTCCTCAAGGCAGACCAAAGCAAAATGAAGTGCGTTGTCTTTTTTTGCTTCTTAATGTATTATTATATAATGGTATTATTAAACATTAGTGAATAGAGAATTAAAATTCCCATCACTGACAGCTGATTAATTTTTTTAAAGTAAAAAATTTCACTCATCATCAAAAATATAAATGAAATCTTTTAAGGCAACTTTCAAGGAAAGCACAATGGCTGCTATTTTCTGTAACCATAATATGCCTTTCTGTAATATTGTAATCAGAGTGCATTTCCTTTTAGCTACGGAATAAAATACAGATTTCAGTCTTTGAAATAATAAAAAAAGAGAGGGCAAGAAGAAGAAGAAGGAGAAAGGTTTGCTCCATTATCGCTGGAAATGAAGGGGTCACAAGCGTTTACAGCCTATGCCTTTTTCTCTCCGGTTTTTCAGCCAGCACAGGTGATTTTCAGCTGATCAGCTCCTTCCAGAAGTTTGTTGTGTTGCTGGGCTCACCTTCTGTGTCACCTTCAGTCTGTCTCTGCAATGGGTATCACAATATTTACCTTCCTCCTGCAAGCACTGGCTAGCTAACATTTCAATTTATGCTCATTTGAATCAACTTTTGCTTTAAATCCTTGAACCCGGGGGAAAAACGGGACCTTAAACTTGCAGTGCTTAGGTAAATTCCTCTCATTCCCTTAGGCTGTCATAATTCAGTGAAGAATAAATGCCGTAGCTGTGCTAAGGCACACTTGTAGAAGCAAACAGCATCTATACGTGCGGGTCAGTAGCGGCACATATATATTGCAGGGTCAGGATGCTGGAGGCAACCCCGCAGGTGGGAGCCCTCCTGCCTCCCCCTGCCCGGCTGCCGGCCCCGTCCCACCGAGGGTACAGGGAGGTGGTAGGGGACCGGGAGCCCCAAGAGCCGTGTGACGGCCCCGTGGGACACGGGGGAGCCGGGAGAGCTCGGGCTTTGGTGAGGCAGGAGGAGCCTGCGGGAAACCAGCCGGGAGCCTGGCTCTGGCGAGGGGGCTGAGGTACGCCCCGAGGACGGGTGAGTTTTAAATGGCTTTTCTGGAGGACGTTTGATGGCAGAAACATGGGGCTTTCTCCTCCTGAGGAGGGGCTTTTCTGCAGACCAGGGGTAGCTGTAGGGTTGGTTTGCTCTTGACCGGGAGCCCTCTCCAACTTGTCTTGCTTTTTTATTTACCTGAAATAGAGGTAATTTGAGGCACTGCTCCCCTTAAGGACTGCGCTGCGAGCGGCCCCCGACCTGTCTGGGCTGGTCTCCTGCCCCTCGAATCCATCGCGCCAGGTGCCACGGAGCGACTACCCGCCTGGCAGCACCCACCTTCCTGGGCAGAGCCCGGCACTGACCCGCAGCTGAGCCCTGCGCCCCGGCAGCCCCCAGCGCATCCGTACTCATGTGCGCTGTGATAGGCAGCGTCAGCAGTAATAAAGAAGAATGGCTACATGAATCCAAATAGGAGAACCCTAGAAACTTTCCATCATGTCAGCAGTTTTCTGTCATGTCCTAATAGGTTCATTTGAGTAATTTTGTTTTCACTAATAGGATACAATGAATAATATAATCATATCAGGAAGTTTTTAAATTGTATTAGGAAAAATGAATATTGGAATGACAGAATAGAAATATGAGGCCAAAAAAAATGCAGGTAAAAAAGAGATATTTTGGGACCTGATTCTATTAGATATTCCTGTGGCATTAGTCATGGGAATGCTATTACTGTCCACGCCACCGCGTTTGATGCACAGCCTGTAGTTATCGGGGAATGGCAGACATCTTCATCATCCCGGTATGTTTATATGTTGGGAAAGGAACGTGTCTTCCTGGCTCATATATGTTTTCCCCAATAATGTCCTTATTAGCCTTCCGTCTGCTCACACTGCAGTAACTGGATGACTACAGCAATATGTTTTCATTAAGGACCGAAAGCGAAACGTGGAGGCAGGCACCCTGCTATTCCCAAAGTGTGCCAGCCACCAGCCAGGGACGCAGCGCGGCCGGACGGCGAGGCAGTTCGGCACCACGTGGGGGAAGAGAGGAAACCACCTATGGGCACATACACCTCTTCTCGTGGGCTGCCTCTCACTGCAAAAGAGTTTGTGTTTTTAATGAGTTCTTTTAGCAGCTAAAGCAATAATCACGCAACTAAAAAAATACACAAAGCCAAGAGGTTTCAACGTTTTTTCTAAAAAAAAACAAGCTAAGCAAGGGGAAAGGCAAGAGCTGCACCTGCGGCAAGACACGCCGGYGACACTGGCACAGCCGCCCGGCCAGTTATAGGATCTTCCCACCCTGCTCAATCATCTGTCCTCTTGGCGCTTGTAAGCATACCGTAATCGCTGAAAAAATTATTCTGGTTTGGTTTGAAAGTTTGTTTGAAATTGGTTAATAACATCAGCAGTTATTTAGGAATAACTCAATATTTGAAAATCAATATATAATAGTAATTGCTATTAGTAGTTAATGTTTGTGAATATGAATACATATGTGATCATTTTGTATTTAATGTTTAAGAACAGGAGAGAAAAACAGGCAGACACACCYGTATATACATAGCCAGAGCAGGATAATACATGCATACTTATGTGTGCATATATATAATTTATTTAAAAAACCAAGCTAACAAAATCACTAACACCCTCCTGGAAGCAGGAACATCAGTGCAAAATCTCGGTGCACCAAGCAATTGTTGYGTGAAATCAAAGTAAAAGCTACAAACCAAACTGCACCAGATTTCATGTTTTGCACTGCAAAGTCTGCATTATCCCCCCTCGTCTGGGTAGTCTGCGGGGATCCCAGGAGACCCGGCACGGCTGGACACACTTTGTCATCTAAAGCATTCTGGCTTCTTTCTTGGCTGCACTGTTCACACGTATCCCCCCTTCACGCTCCCCTCTGCTTCCTTCTGATTCCCATATCCACCCCACTGCATTAACTGCTCTGGCAGACACCTCTGAGAGTGTAAATTGAACTTTTAAAATGAGGTAATTTGCCTTTTCCCTGCTAGCTTGATTTCAAAACAGAGACACATTTACTAGCCCAGCAGAAGAAATCCTCCAGGCTGCCGGACCCTGCAAAACCGTGTAGGAATGTGTTTTTATTAAGTGGTAACATCTCAGACCACAAGTGTTTTCTAGAGTGAATGTCTGACCGCATCCCTACTTAGAATTAGAATGGCCTTAATTCAGTCTAACTCACCTCACGTTGCAGAAAATCAAGCTATTTCAGATTAAGGTCACTTTAATTCCAAATGCGCATGTTTCTACAATGGCTTAATTTAACTAACTCATTATAAATTCACACCTTTTACTAATTCCTATTAACTTTCCCACATGACCTGGTATAGAAAGTCTTGAAAATTGTCATCAAATATAAAAACCTGCCACCGCCCCCTCCCCCAAATCTTTAAGTAATAGATTTCTGAAGCAGTGCCCTTGTTTTTCCACTAAGTTTCTGGTCTGTATTCCCCCGGGAGAAAATATCAGCCAGATCATGTGGCATCAGTGTCAGACTGCTGACTACACAAAAGTATAATGATTTTCACCCATCTCCGGGAGCCTTGAACAAGCCATAGAAACATCCTGGCACAATACACCTGTCCCTGGGACAGGTACCGCAAAATAATTGCTCAGTCCTTCCCGCTCCGTTTCCAGATGCTGCACAACGGCTGCTAATAAAGATGCATGGCTTTTATGTCACCCGTCTGGGTTCCCAGAGCAGGTACAGATCCACGCTCGCCACCGAGCCTGCTCGCTGCTGTAGGAGTTTAGACACCCAAAAGACAACGATGCCTTTGTCTGCGGTCTTACTTGCTTTGTGTATGTTCTTGCTACATTATCACGTAGGGTCAGTCACGTCCGAATTAATACAGAAACTAGTCTGTTATTAACTCTTTCTGCTTCATTTCTCAGCCAAGCAATATTGGCAAAATTTCCCTTTTCATCACACCTCAGTAGTAAGACAATGGGAGTGTAATTTCATTATTTATTATTATTGCATTATCATTGCATYGAATCATGCAATACGTTACCTTCCCTATCAGAGGTAATGAGGCAGATGGGGGTTTACATGCTGAGATGAGAGTTGATCAGCCAAACGTGGGATGATGTAAAAGCACCTGGGTTTTTTGTCCGTAACCAGGGAGCCTGTCCACCAGCGCATTGCCTCCGTGGTGACGCGTGTGAACCCTTTAACCAGCCGCAGCCCCTTCGTTCATGGTCTGGGGATGAACTCAGGTCGGAGATCTGTGCTCCCCGCTGCTGCAGCCTACCTGGCGTTCGCCTGTCAGTGGGCCCATATCCAGGTTTAGAGACCAAGGATGTGCCCCAGGCTGCACTAGCTTGAAACGGTGGGTGGAAACAGGTTGGAAAGGCTATGCTTATGCATTAAATGTTCTTTTTTCTGGTAGCAAAGGCAGCATAAAGACATAAAAGCAGCCAGCATGCATGCTGGAATGACATTTTGATAATGACACTTTTCCTCAGTTTTAAACCGGGTTGGAGTGTTATCATAATCTTTGCAGCAGCAACGAGGTGCTTCCTGACTATCAGTCGTAAAGAAAGTGTAACATGTCTGTGAGACATTATTAGAAACTGGAAGTAATATCTCATTGCATTTTTGTTTGTGATTTGGGGTAACCCACAACGCAAGAATCCATGGCATTTACTAATAACTCCCTTATGCATCCACACCCCGGAGAGGACGATGTTAATTTATGGAAAAGCTTTTGGTCCTGGAGATCACCGTGCTTTAGYGGTCATTGTGCAGTTCTTGTCCCATCAAACGGGGTTCGGTAGGTCTGGAACAAACTCRGGTCCAGACCTCCTTGAGCAGCG
The DNA here is from genome assembly GCA_035582835.1 of Phoebastria nigripes. Lineage (NCBI taxonomy): Eukaryota > Metazoa > Chordata > Aves > Procellariiformes > Diomedeidae > Phoebastria > Phoebastria nigripes. The sequence goes on from JAYKAV010003432.1 coordinate 2,461,791, forward strand.
GGATGTGGTTCACCATTGTCATCTCCCTTCTCTCTGAGTGACAGCCCTGAGCCACGGAGCTCAGGTGCTGCTGTCTGCACCGGCCAAAGTTTTCATCTTTGGGCCCATTTCCAAGTGTACTGCGAGAAAAGGATTGCTTGAGTCTTGCTTCTGGAAAATGTCAAGGGATGCTCCGAGATTCTTTGAAAATGGTTCTGTGGGGAAAAATTCATTCAGGCAGAAACAAGGGAAGGTAATTCAAGACATCCAGCACTCAGCCAGATCCTTCTTGGAAACACAGCCAACGCTCCCATCCAACTTCACCTCCGCTTTCTGAGTTTCTGCTGATTGAGCCACCACCAAGGCGCTGCAGACCCTTGGTCATGCAGTAGCAGGAGCTCAACAGCTGAGAAATAATTTGACCCAAAAAAACCTTAATTTTTGACCAAATCGGACCCTCCTGTGCCTCACCATGAGACCCTGACTGCTCACAAGCATATGCACAGCCACCATACGGGGAAATAATGATATCCAAAGTTAGGTGGAAAGAAACCTGATGTCTGTGAAGCAGCAAAGGCATAACGCGTGTTTCTGCAGCTTTGGACGTGGTATCTACGAGGGATGGACAGGAAGGGCACAGCACTCCTGAACCACAGTACCATGTTTTGCCACTTCTGCACATGTATTACCATTTATTATTACCCTTAGGTATTTTGCTATGGGATACTTATAGAATTTGTTCACATTCAAAAAATGTATTTCTATGGGAAAAAAGGGGGAGTCTTGCAGCATCTTCCAGCTCTTCACATGGACTTGGGTACCTGAGAGATTAGGATTGGTTTAGCCGTATGCCTAGTGCAGACTGCTACAAGCAGCACTTCAAACTCCTGATTTCGCAAAATCTCTGTATTACCAGTTCAAGATCTTTGAGCAACCAACAGATTTTCCTAGATTGTTGCCCAGAGCTGTTAATCCCACATTTCATCCTTTCCTGGGTTTTTTAAGAGGTTGAGAAATGTAATCTTAATTTAATCCTGACTCTGGAAACCACTGAGAATCATGGAGGGGCAGGGTCCCGACGGGCAGGTCAGAAATGGGAAGCTCTCCACCTCGTCCCAGCACTAGAGCTGCACAGCCGTTGCGTTTATTATAAAAGGCTTTTCCCAGAAACTCCCCTTGCGTTAGCTAACGACAGTGACCCGACAACCCTGCCGGGTGGATGTGTGCCGGGGCGGGTAAAGGCCACGGGAGATTTGAGGGACTGTCATTGCTGGATTTACTCCACCCAAAACCAGTGGGCTGCGGAGGGGAAGAGGGGCAAGGTCACGCTGCAGCCAAACAGCCGTGTTCACGCCTCTAAAACAAAGAGCAAGAAAAAAAATCAGAGAAAATCCAAACCGACATTCCGGTCTCAGCTTACATAATTGTACCTTTTTATTAGTACAACAGTAYGATCGCAGGACAGGGTGTCAGACTTAGCTCTGAATTTCCGTGCTTTATTGGATTAATTGTGAATGTAAGATACTTAATGTTACTGTAACAGACAGCAGATTGAGGGGTCTAAGTCTTGGTGATTTTTTTTTTTTTTTGTAAATTTTGAGTGAGGGAATGGAGGGGCAATTAGTAAGAGTTCTTTAAGAGAAAAAGCGACTCTTGCTTTTCTTCTTCTCTCCCACTGTTGGTTTCACAGAGGAGTGACAGAACAGCCAAGGGAAGGTCCTCCCCTGCTCTCACCTCTCATGTACAGCGCTGCCCGTAAGCTACACCCAACATTTGCTCATCAGTCCACTGGTCACAGGTTCATCACCATTGTTACTACAAGGCATTTTCATTCCAGCCACGCTTTGGGCGTGTCCACGGCAGGTAAGGGAACCAGTGCCGGGACACCCGCTCTGGCCGTTGCACATCCACGTGGGCAGGAAGGGCTGTGCTGGGGCACGAGCTCAGGTCTTGAAACCAGCCTGGCGTGGTTACCATCCCTGCTCCAGCTGTAAGTACTGGCTCTTCGCAGGATGTGGCCACATGGTCCTGGCTTGGGCATCTCCCACTTGCCATTTGTCTCTTAAATGGCTCTCGATCACTTATGGCAAAGGGCTTTTAGACCATTTGATGTCCTGCAGATATTTCCAAAATCTTTTCACATCAGCTGCATGCAGGTTTTGAATTTTTTTGTGTTGTGTACCTGAGAACCTGGTCCAAGCCCAAACACAGATGAGGTTCCTTTCTCACCAGCATAAAGGTGCCTATGACCAGAACGCTTTATTCCTCTTTCCCGGTATCTGTATGTTGATATAACAGCATCCACGATCGGAAGGAAGTTATAGTTGTAATGATACGGTCTTTGCACATCATCCAGCACTACTTGGCCTTCCACATGGAGGTAGGTCCTGATGAGAGATGTCAAGGAGACAACAGCTTTGCTGTGAAGCTGAAAGGTGAGTGGACAACTTGGATAACATTAACAAGCACAGTCCTTGAGACAACACTCAAGTTATGTAATCACTGATCTGCATTGATGCCAAAGTAAATATTATCAGGTCCCCGTGGGCTTGACATACTCTGAATATTCCAAGAACTTTTATTCTCCTTGTAACCCACTACATCTGCCTTTTTCACTGAAGAGCTCATCTGTTTTGGGGAAAGAGAGCCCCACAAATATATCAAGATTGAGAGTGCGTGCCTATGGAAAACAGAATATATCTTTCTTAATTCATTCAGATTAAAAATTTCTCAGTGTTTGACAGTAGTTGTGTCCATGCAAATTCCATTGCCTGGCTGTTTACAGGGAAGTGTCTGGATCCCTGCTCTGCACCGGAGTAACCCCGTTAACTTCACGTACACTTGCATTTCCTCTCCTCCCTCTGCCAATACAGCTTCTGCATGTACTTGGCTCCATCATGTTTCACTTGAAGTAGAGGAACCAAAATACAATCTCATGTCATTTGCTGTCCAGCTGCAGTCTGCCGAGATAACACACTGCTGGCTCTGTTTCTAGGACAAAACATTTTTCATGTTTATTTTTATACAAAAAAAAAAAAAAAGCTTTCAAACGTTTCAATGCTTATTTAGACTGCAAGTTATTAATGTTTGTCTATTACTATTACTCATTTAACATCAGTCTTGTGTGTTGATAAAGGGCTCAGTTTCTGGGTTTGTTGGGTTTTTTTCACCAGAGAAAAAATAGTGTACATTGGAAATGGAAATCTGACATCCCAAAAGCAAGTAGAGCCGAACGCTAGACAGAGGAACCCTAAGGTCTTAGCCTTCAACCCACTTATTAGAACCAGGATTTACTGTGACTTTGTGCAGCAGAGGATTAATGGAATGAATCACCTTACTTCCCCTTAAGATTTGCCTAGGCATGTGATTTGGGTCTGCTAAGCTGGTATAATGATGAACAATCCTTTTTATTAACATGGTTAAAAATAGAAACTGCAGTAAGACCTTACATAAACTAGAAGTAACACGTGCCAACTCATGCCCAAATCCCCCAGTGAGCTGTTTCGGTCTATGAGATGTTGGCATCAAACAAACAAGTTGACTATTTTGAGAAAAAAGGAAAACGCAGTATAAAGCTACTCTGGTGCTTTTCTCTAAATGTTGTGAGCACAAGGTCATGACTTTCCTTTATATATTTTTCCCACAAGATAATGTAGTACTTTGGGTACGTGGGAGTATTGCATGCACTTGGGCACCAATGGACACACACGTGCACTCACACACGCACAAATACCCACACACGTATGCACGCGCACACACACACTGTGTTTCAGTGTCTTCTTGTTGGCAATGACCAGCATTTCTAAGCAGCCATGTGCAAGACCCAAATGCATCCAGCTACTGTGCAGATGGTGCAATGGAGCTGGAGACAACTTTGTGCCTCCTTTATCCCTTCTTTATTTGCACAAATTGAGATGCAGCCCAGGCCACCACTTGCTGGGCATGAACTGAACCTCTGTCAATTCAGAGGTGGGTACCACCCCACGGAGCCCACCACCATAACCCTAGTCCCCTCTTTTACTCTGGTATTGTAATTTCATCCCAATTTTACCCTTAAACTGTACTTTCTCAGTCACCCTCTTCACCTCTAGTGTAATGATGACGACTCTAATACACTAATGACTACTGCCTCTTTTTTTTCATGAGTTTTAAAGGGACACAAGATACCCTGGCACCTCCATTTAGTTTGTAGCTAACTCCGACGCCTTGGAGTTCATCTCATGGTGAGGAGACTCCTGCCACTGCTTTCTTCAGGAGCTGAATCACAGCGCCTGATGTGTAAATGCTCTGGATGCTCCGGATAGGTCCCCCCTTTACTTGCAGTGAACGTTAACCGCCCTTTGTCCAAGACAAGATGGGATGGGGATCTATAAGGATCAGAGACCATGGAGGGTTGACTTGAGTCTGAAGAGCAATGCCCAAATACTGTGTGCTGGAAGACGAATACCGGGGTGTAACCTCCTGCGTGGCAGTCGGTGATCAGCACAGGCCACTGATCAATTTTCAGCCCATGGTAAATAAACCAGGAGCCTTTTGGGACAAAGCAGTTTCCATCTTGAGCTCCTCTTCTTGTTGGGTCACCAGGGAGGCCGGGGGGTCCCTGGGAGCAGGGCTGGGTAAGGGCACCCAGGGTCAGACACAGCCTGGGGTGGTCGGGCAGGGCCACCGGGATGGGGACATCAGCTTGGGGCAGGGTGGACTGTGGTGGGGCTGGAGACCATGCTCACTGAACTGGGCCTCTCCAGGCACACCAGTATGGGTCTGCCCACCACAGTCATTGCCAATGGGTTTATGTGGTCCCGGACAAATGAGGGACACCAACGTCATTGCTTATAAATACAGATACTCCTGTGAAAGCCAGCAGTATTTTGAGGACCCTAATTGTGTTTTGGATCCAGTGAAGCAACTCTGAACATCTGAGCACCTCTCTGAAACATCAAGGCATGCCTGTGTGCCTTTTCCACATGGTCTTTGGCATCTAAATTGTGCCTTCAGGCATCATGTCTCACCAGTCTTCCCTAAAATAAAACAGGTGGATGAAACAAAAGAGGGGTTTACGTCATGCCTAAAAGAAAACGTGCATTACCCCGTGCAGATTAACACCATGGAGAATACCCATCACTGGTGAAATACTTTTTCAAATGCTTTCTTACTGAGCTATATTAGCCGCTCACGAGCTATGACTGACTGAACCAACTTAGAAACGCTTCCCCTTAAAAAAAAATTATATTAGAAAACTTGACAGCTTTTCCTTAAATCTTGCCTGTTCTTAGTAAGTTTAAAGACCAAATTAGCAATGCAATCATGAGAAAAAGAATTGGAGACTTCTCCAAGCTGTCAAGTGCATTTTACTGGATGATTAATTGGCAATGCTCTGGCCAACCCTTGGGTCCTGCTAAAGGCCATGCCCCTTGACTTGCACCTGCCACTGTGTGACTGATTGCAGAAAATGGATGTCTTCACTTTTTCTTTTTTTTTTCTGTTGCAGCTGTTAAACTGCTTTAAGGAAATCTTATTTATCTAGAACAGAAACTTGAACTTCTTCTCTAATCTCAGGAGGATGAAATGAATGTAATTCTCTGTCTCAGACTGACTTATGGAAGCAATATTTTAGGATCTTTAGGAAAGCTGTGATAATTGGACATGATTTTGCGTTCCTTGTATGTGAGCTTGAATGTTTCTTTGCTTTCATGCCTTCTCACAGCCTCTACAAGATGCCTTGTGACAGCAGATAGTAGGTGTCTGCCCTCAAAGGGCCAAAAGCAGCCACCCAGCTCCTGCCAAGGAGCACTGGGCTCTGCAAGTGGTTTAGCGCAGCAGAAAGGTGGGAAAAGCAAAATGAACAATTACCTATTGCATGCGATGGGGAGAAGTGAAGGAAAAGAAACTTTACCTTTCCCGTTTAATTTTTAGATAGAGRACAAGGCTAAAGGGGCAAACCCAATGCCAGGTAATACCAGGATATTAGGTGTTACGTGGAGTGATTCACTAATGGGGAAAAATTTGGTGAAGATGGCATGCAGGAGAAGTCCTTAGAGTTCCCCAAGGAAATGCAAGCAATTCCAAAGACTTTATTTGGCCAATAAATATTTACAGAAATGTTTTGGGTGTGTAAGCACTGTCTTCAGACTTGATGTCCTTAACAACAAAAAGAAACTCCTTTTCCCTGTATTGTTGCTGGACATGGGCCCGGGCTGTTTTTCACACATGGCAAGTCACCCCTGAAATGCCACATTACCTCCTTTTCTTCTTTAACTTCAAGTCTGTCCCCAGATCCTGCCATGAGATATATAAAAAATGAGCCAAACAAGAGATCACATGCAAACAAAACATCTGAAATAATCCTGATATTTTAGGTGAAATAAAACACGGCAAGCCAACAAAGCATTAATTTACTATCCTTATCTTCATACCAACTGCATGCAAAAGTGAAGAAAGAGATGGCACCTACTCTCAAACTTGTAATCCAAGATCCTACTTCCATGACTGACGTATATAAAAAGACCCTGCCCTCAGAGGCGTTATCTGTAGGCACCAAAAGGCAGTTGTTGGACTGGAGATCAGTTAGAGAAGTGCAATACACATCAAGACAGTCCTTGTAGGTGCTGTAGTGAGTTTTGCCACAGTATGGATATCAAGCTTTAGGTCTTTTTTTCTTTCTTTAGAAGGAAAGGTCGTTCACCATATTTGAGCTATAATCACTTACTGTGCCGTATTTTAACATCTGAAAATACTATTTGAAGAACTTGGTGTCAGAATCAAAGCAGGTTTAGGATGATGGATGTGAAATATGTATGGTAAACAGAAAAATGCAAGTCACTCTGTTGACTTCAACTCTGATTCCTCACACAAAGCAATTCCTGTGAGACACGTACGGCATAGCCCTAGTCTGCTTTCCTTCAGCTTCTTCTCCTGTTTCTCTGCTGAATTTTTGCCCCATTTCACAGCAGAGGAAGAGGAGCTCCTTGAGGAGTGAAATGAGTGGTTAAGTGGCCTGATGATGAGATGCATGCTGAACTGCATGGATGCTCTTCTGCTGTCTTGGGACAATATTTCTTAGGTAATTTTTTACTATGATGTCAAGGACACCTGACACATAGACAGGCACAAGGTTTTAGCAGCTGCAAAAGGCCCGGTATATAAAACCGTAATATTAGTATACTGGAAGAGATAGGTCATTATTGCAATCTTTGTAATGCTAAGTGTTTGACTCTAAAAAAGCAACCAGCCAGAAGATGAAGAAATGCTCTTTTAAAATCTCAGATATAGCCCATAATATGTAACACGCTAACGTCTCTCATATGTGCTACCATGTTGGCATCTTGAGATGGCATGTTGAGAAGCAGTTTCCAGTGGGAGAAGCAGCCTGTGCCTGGGGGTCTCAGCCTCGTTGAGCGGGTATTTCTGATGACCCTGCCTGGCAATGACTGAAGGAGATGTAGGACCCGGCATTGCCGATTACAGGTGTTTAAAAACACGTCCACAACTCACAGCTGACATAAAAACCGGGGGTGACTTCTTTGGTCAGCGGTTCGCTGTCTCTCGTCTGTGAGGAGGGGAAGGAGKGAAGGGTTGTTCACAGGCTTTTTACTTCTAGGAAATGTTTTGTAGTATTTCTCTATTCCCGTGAGGCTCAGGCACTTCTCATTTACCCACTGAAATCTTAGATTTGCATGAAATACCAGGATTATAGAAGCTGGGACTTTAAGAACAGTGCCTAATATTGTAAGACTTGCAATCAACTTGGAAGAGTTGGAAACACTTATGCTCTATAAATAAATCCTCCATAGAGCCCATATGCAGCTACTGTATTTTAAACCTCAGGAGACACAGAGAAGGCAGTCCTGGGAAGTGTGAGCTGCTCATTAGCGTGGGAGCTGAGGGGAATGATAATTTCTGTGTTCTTTCCCTGCTGTGCCACCGGGGCCAACACCCCAACCCAGCCTGCCTCTGCTCCCACCTGGGTGCTCCTCACCCAGCGCCTGGGGTGACGTGGGTGACAGCAGACAGTTGTGACATCTTCCAAGGTGAAAAGCAATGGAGAAATGCAACACCTCCCCGTTCTGTGTATTTAACGCGAAGAAAACACTCCAAAATGCTTTGCAAAGCCAAAGGACAAAGGTCGGATCCTTTGGTCAACCCAGACATAAATTGTCCCTTATCCTTATTTGCCCTTAATGGGAATTTTCTTAACAAATGGTTTTTCCTCAGAAAATAGCAAGTGAATTGCATAACATGGATGTGAGCATATGAATGACTAGCAGTATGAGTTGGCTCCCTGGGGKTCCAAGCATAAATAACTGTCACTGGAGCTGCAGTGAAGATGTTAGCTGGATTCAAAGGCAGTTACCCCTTTGCGGACAAAGAGTGAGAAGAAAATGTGATATAAAGGCTGCATAATGCTTTTGTTCTGGTTAAGATGCGGGTAACATCGTTCCTGTACATATCTCTCAAACTCTTCTTCCGTTGGAAGTTGCTTTGAGATCCTTTGGGAGAGATGCCTCTAGAGATATGTAGCAGCAAAGATAACCCTATGTACCATAAACCGCTCTGAGATGACCTATAAGTTACTATTAGTGAAGAGCACGTATTCTTTCTTCCTCGCACGTGGGGTTACATTTCACTCTTGCTCATGATACAGTGCAACAAATAGAGAAACAAATAATGGAGAAGTTAACGTTGGTCCTTTAAAAGTCAATTTCTGTGTGCATTTAACCATAAAAGCAACATCTGCTCTGCTAAATACAGGTGTTTTATATCCTTGTCATTAATTGGAGGGGACATTATGTCATCATACATCAACAGTTAAAGTTGGTTAAAGTGCCACTTATCTCAGGTGCTATCATTAATCAGATCCCTTTCATCTGGGTGCCCACACTGCCTCTATTAGTAGCTGCTTTGAATGTTTTCCTACTCTTTTTTTAACTGGTTTTGAATTAATGGCTCGGAAATCAGACACACACACAACGTTCACCAAGGGCTGTGGTCCTTAGTCAGGCAAAAACCCCACTGAACTTCAGTTCTCTCAAATGAGGCTTGTGGGATCAGACCGGCAATGCCGCAGCAGTAACTTGCAACCCGGGGATGCAAGAGGCTGCGCCCTGGCGTCGTGTCCGGCAGACCACGACCACGAGCTGTCCCTCCTGCCCTGCCTTCTGACCCACCAGCTGCCTCCCGTGAAATCTGCCGCCGCTGGCACRTGCCCACGCGGGTGCTGCCGGCCGTGGGGCGGCAGGGGAAGCCGGGGCTGCACCGCTTCCCTGGGAGCAGSGCGAGGAACGCCCGGGACCTTCACCGGCAGCGCTGCCCGGGAGCGGGCGGAGATGCCCTCTGCCTGGACCGGCCGGCAGGCGAGGAGCAGCGGTGCCGCAGGGCTTCGCCCAGTGCCCCAGCCCCTCCATCCCCAGGGCGGGAGCGAGGCTTGCGCTGCGCAAAGCAGGGGAAGAATTATATCCCACCTCTCTATCAGTGGCATCTTTGATGGTCATGAGAAGTGCATGTGGAAAACAGCCCATTAGCAAGGCTTAACTGCCAGAGAATTGTAAGTAAAACAAATTGAGTGTGACATTAAAAAGTAAAGTATTGAATGGATTTTCTTTCCGAGAATTACACGAAGTCAAGTATCTTATTAAGTTCAAGAGAATTACATTTTATATGCTTCAGCAAGAGACATGTACCCTTTAGAAAATAATAATGAACTGCTTTTTTTTTTGCATTCATTTACATACCTTTGATAAATTACTGTAACCAGATTAGGGAGATAAAATAACTAGTCTATTAATTACAATGATTATTATTTAATAGAAAATGGGATTCTGGGCAACGTGTATGGTAAAAGGAAAGCTTAGCAATGCATTATATGGATGTGGTATTTTATCTTAAAGAGTAAGATAAGTGTCCAGCTCTTTCTGCAATCTAAAGAATATGTTCATTACCTGTGCAAGATTTATAAGTATAATTGAGTGTAATATTTTAAAACTATTTGCCTTAYTTCGTAGTACATGGAGGACAAGGCAGAGCTGCTTCTTTAATTAAACAGCGTAAATTCCTTCATGAAGTTATCTAACAAGGGTTCCATTTGTAAGGAAATTATTTTTYATTTGAAAAGTTTGCAAGGTGGTATAATTACAGTCCTGCTTGAACTTAAGTGGGGGTGTGTGTGTGTAGTTATCTACATGTGTCTTTTCATTTTATGTGTGTTTTATGTAAATCCTATTGCATCTAATGCATATGTGTGTATGTATATACACATATTAAATCCATATATACGTATTTATGTGCATATATATACATGTGAACCTACAAACACATATACTAGCACGTAATAAATCATAAGCAATGTCAGAGATGTGGGCTCGGTTCCCCCTTGGTCCTGCCGCAGGCGCACCTCTCCGGYGCAGGACACGAGGCAGGGCCCACGCAGAAAACAGCGGGTGCTCACACCTTCCACCCTTGGATAGCGAGTCTTCTACTTTGCATTCATCCACAGCATAAAACGGCCTTTTTAAGGGAAGACGTTTTGAATTGTGTCCAAAAATAGGAGACTGCAGTCTGTCATAGCGGAAACACAGGAGAGGGAGGAATGGGAGTTACATGCACAATCCCAAATCTGATATTTTCCAGCTCTGAAATGCCTGGCTTTGTGGCTGGCGCACTGTTCTTTGCACATAGATTTTGTATGCAGTTTCTGAAGGCTTTTTTGTAGTGGTTGTGGGTTTTACAATGAAAATAGTGGAATGTGCTTYATCCTGTGCTACCAGTCCCACCTCCACCACCACCGCTGCTCCTGCATCCGTGCCGACGGCATCCGCCGCAGGCTGGAGCCAGGGGCTGGGCTCCAGGTGCTGCCCCAGTACCAGCACCCAGCATCCTTCTCCCTGCGCCTGTGCCACACGCTGCTTCAGGGACCGACGCTCTCCCCGGATCCCTGCCTCTCCATCCCTGCCTTTGTTATCGTTTGTTACCCYACCTTTGCTGGTGGGAAGGGCTCAGCCTTAGGCACTTGCATACAGTTCTTGCAGTGTGTTTTTAAGCAAAGAATAAAAATCATGGACTTCTCGTGATTAATGCCACTGCAAAACTGAGCAAACTCCAGCTAGATCACAAAGAAGCTCTACATCAGTTCGAGAGCATCTCCCATCAGACGTCAGGGAGGTATGAGAAAAAGACGTAGTCTAAGAAGTTTTTACAATAGACAAGGATAAGGAACATGAATACACTAGTTGTCATCAGTTCATTTAATTAAATATATTTAAATAAACTATCCCTTCTATCCTTTCAAACCTTGTCACTAGGCAGGCTTTGCACAAGAGCAAGACTTAAAAGTCGGCTAAAAGAGTATTGTTCACTGGAGCTGGAATTCATCCTTGCACCCAAGAATGAGAAACATTTCCACAAGACCACTTATGTCCTACTTAAGCTCTAGACTGGGATGTTAAGCTCTCAACTGCGATGTAAGCCCCAGCTTTGCTATCTGTGCAACAGCAAATTCATGCTTTTTATACTTGGGCCACAATATTTAACCTCGTTTATGGACTGTCTCAGTAGTCATGCACAGGCATGGTATCAGGTCAGGGACGGGGCGTCTAAAAGCCTCATTACAAATATTGTTAGTCCCCCATTAGCTGGCCAGTGTGATGAGTGCTCTGGCAGCCATGAGCTGCACATCCCTCCTTCCTCCCACTCCAAAACTACAGCTGCACCCAAGAAATGGAAAAATGGGAATTACTGACTTATTAATTGAAAAATAGGAGGTAAGAGGCTCTTGTCCCGCAATAGGAGAATGCAGTTTTTCTGTTATTATTTCTCAGGACAGCAGTTTTGGAGGCAACTTTGCTTTTACATTGTTGACCCCTCCAAGCCCCGGTGCGGCTGGCCGGGCTGGGGCTGCTCTCGCAGCCGCGCTGGTCCCTGCCCGCTCCGGCTGCCTCGCCTGCTGCCGGGCTGCCATGTGGGGCCGCTGGCTCTCCCGCACACGGTACCTTGTGGGGGTGAATGAAGGACTTGGTTTGCCTCTCACTTACCATGGTGTAAATGAGGAGCCGCTCTCCTGAAGTAAATACAAAGTTGGTTAAAAGAGATGACGGTCACCCCCTAAGTACACAAATCATGCCAAAAACTTCTGAGCAGCACCTCTCATCAGTTAGCATACACGGTCAGGAGGATACACTTATTTAAATGAACTTTTCCAAAATAAGGGTTTTTTTGGAACAAAAGGAAAAAAATAAAATAAGGAGCAGRCAGCAGCACTACCCGCTCTGCGGCGCTGCGGCACTGCTCCCCAGCCGGAGCCAAGCCCCGCGGGCCATTGGCAGGGTGCCTTCGGGACCCCCCCCGGGGCCAAGGAGGGGCACGGGCATGGGCATGGGCACGGGCATGGGCATGGGGCGCAGCTGCAGCCGGGGTGCGGGGAGGGTCTTCCGCCCCCCCGGTCAGACAGAGCTCTACCTGCCAGTTTAAAAGGAAATGAAAGATAAATGCTAACATCTGCGACCGCACATGCAATGGTGGCAGGGGAGGCTAAATGCTAAGTAGAGCAAGAGACATGTCTGGCAGAGTTACCTGTGCATAAAATGAACCTCCCTGCAGTGCCCCAGGAGCAGTGTCCACTCCCTCCCCGCTGCGACCCGGTTCGCTCCCCCGGGACCCCGCCGTCACCAGCCCCACCGCGGCCGCGCTTGCCGCTCCCGGGGCTGGAGGGGCAGACCGCTCCGGTCCCTGCTCCCGGACCGTGGGCTTCATGCATTGACAGGCAAACTTCGGCTTTTACATTTTYCCTTCTCCTGCTTTCCGCGGGTCTCTCTCCTGTCTCATCTGACACAGGAGCTGTTGCCACCTTTCCCGGAGACGGTCTCGTGTCTCACATCTTCTGTTCACACTCGCAGCATCTATCATCTGCAGCCTTGCTGCCATAACTTCTTTTGGCATATGTCAGGTCACCATTTATTTCTACATTTTATTTTTTTAACAGAACATCCCACATGCTGTGATCAGTACTGCTGATTTATAAACCCCCTGCAACCTCTCCGTTGCTATTTTTCTAAGCAGGTCAGGAAGCAATGTCGGAGCTAACCCTGCCTCTCCGCAGCCGAACAGGGGCTGCTTTCCCCAGCCCTTGGGCGAGCTGACATGCAGTTGTTCTTAGCTTATCTGTCACATCTGGTTTTATTCACACATCTGGCAAAAGACAGCCATTACATATATTTTCCAGCTCTCCTAAATGTTCCTGCCTTGCATCCAGACGGAGGAAGGGTGAGGTCACGCAGGAACATCGCTCTCTGACAGCTCCTTGATGGCTCTATGCTATGGTGCTGGTCTCAGGCATGCTCCTCTTCAGGGTGCTCCTATACTTCAGAAAATAAATCATAATTGCTACTCATTAACTCTCTGGCATCTTTGCCCCACAGCCTACGCTTGTACCCCGCAGCCAGGCACAGCAACCAGAGAACGGCGATGCTGTGAGCGCTGCGAACACCTCCGCCTCTGGCTGGCAGAGCCTGGACTGCCCACTGCCCCCCGAGATGGGGCTGGTCCTCGCCGGCACTGCCAGGGCACGCCGAGCCCCCCAGCCCGGCCGCCCTGAGGCATGCTGGTGGTTCGGAGGGCCACCCCGGACCCTGGAGCAGGACCCCGTCCYCACCCCGGCTGGCAGCCCTGGCTCTCCCGTTACCAGCGCTGGGGGCGGCTGAAGACAGTCAGGTTTGCAGAATAATAACAACCACCTGTCAGGTCTTATTACTCCGATATTTCACACCAGAGATTTGTTATATTAAAGGGCACTGAAATTACTTATGTCAGGTTACTGAATTATAATTAAATACTACGTAGATTATTAAAATACTCTTATGGCAATGGGGAAACATAAATGATAACACAAGACAGCCCCATTACAGAATTAGCTTACTAGCAGAGTTTTGCTTTGATTTGTCATTAACTGGAATAACTACCCTCTCGCCCGCGCTCGCCTCCTCTCCCTCTGCCCGGTCGGCGCTCGGGCGGGCAGGGGAGCACCGCCGCCTGGCCACGCTCCGGCCAGGCACTCGCCGCCATCGGCTCTGGCATTGCAGCAGCCACGAACATCACAGCGCTGCGCAACTTCCACCAGCAAACATGGAATTCGGTGTTTCTCCTGGGTGTCAAAAATCCATTCGAACCCCACTGGGTGAGCCTTACGTGCAGTGACGGAGAGCAACCCCCACCCGGAGCCCCGCTGATCTGCATCAGTCTGCCATCATAACCGGGAGGATGCTGCGAAAAGCAGAGGAAGATGGCAGGATGGGGGTTCTGTTGCTTTCTTTTTAGCCTGAGAAAAACCTACATTTTGTTATATGTTCTTATCTAAAGAAACACAGAAATTATGTATACGGACCGAATAAGCTATGAGTTTGCAAAATTATTTTCCCTTTCTTATTCATTCCTACATATGCGGAGGAGACAGTCATGATAAGCCGTAAAACCATATGATAAACAGCAGAATAGTCTCTAAGCCCGCTAGGATTTAATAAGGATGAATTCAATATGTTCAATAGAGTTCTGCAATAACTGTCCTGAACCCCTGTATGTACCTATGTGTAACGCTACATCCTTGGTTATTGGATCAAAGACCCTGGCCTCTCGCAGGGCCCCCGATCACCCGGGTATGTGACCACGTCCCTGCTCCCTCTCCCGTTTCTCACTCCGTTTCTGCACAGTAGCTGAGTTTCCGCGGGAGGGAGGGGAAGAGCCCAAAGAGCCCCGCGGCACCGCGGGTCACCCGCGACTAAACCAGTTGTCATCTAGCCGACCAAGTCACCGACGGCGGGGCCCGCTCCTCCTGGCCGGCGTGTGCCCGCTCAGAGACTGCTGTATAACAGACGGGCACCGCTGCATTCGGGACGGGCAAAACCAGCTGCCGGCGGGAGCCRGAGGGTTTGCACGGGGAGATCGGGCTCCTGAACGGGGCTTGGATGTCTTCAGCTGATGCTTGCATGGCTCCCAGGTCTTGGACCTGGCCTAGTTTTCTTTCCCCCTAACAAATACATATTTTACAAGCAACTTACAACCCCAGAAATTTCTTCAAGGAATTGCTAATCAGCAAGATGCGACAAGAAATAAGAAGTAGTGGTGGTTAATAATAAACCAAACAGCGTAGAAAGAACAGATTGCACTCAATATTACTGTCTTCCCCTAGATTTGGGGTTTTGGTGGGGGCTTTTTTGGGTTTGTCGGTGTTGGTTTTAGCTGATAGTTCCCAGCTGGGACTATAAATTCATCTCTGTGTGGAGCTATTTTCCTACTTGTCTGTGCAGCCATCGGGATGCCTTATCAGAAAACAGTAATGCTTACACTGTAAAGTGCATGCGCAGGCACAGGCACATATAAAGTCCTGGAAAGAAGCTTTGTCGATATCCTGCATATATGTTAAGGAGAGTTTCTCCATTAGAAAAGTTACACTGGGACAAGCTTTTTTTGGAAGCTGCTGTTTCTTTGTGACGAGGTTAAACCAGCCACATGAGAACCACGCGGCAGCTCTCCTTCCACTGTGTTTCCCTACCAGCATCTACGCCAGCTGGTCACGGCATGGCCGCACCAGGACTTAGAAATTCCCTGTTAAATTGTAGTATACTTACAGCAGGTCCACTTCTGCACATGAAACAGGACTCATCCCTGAGCGCTGGTTATCCAACAGTTAACTGCTGGATCATCACTGGGATGTAGGCTCCCAGTGCAGACGGCGGGAAAGGACAGGTATCTCTGGAGGGACACCCGTCCGTGTGTCTGAGGTGGGTCATTGTCCAGGGGTGTCCATGGATGCCTCCCATCCAAAGGGCATGGAGGTAACATCTCGTGATGTATTTCACCAACAAAAACTCCCTAATTCCAACTGCAGCATGGACGACGGGGCTCCTGCAGAGCTCCCGGCAGTCCGTGTATGGGACTGGAGACACACATTTGAGCAACCCCAAAAATAACGAACGCAAATTCGGGGGAGCCAGGATCGACCCGTGGTTATCCTGTGAGTTAAGTAAGACTTAATTCATCACGTCAATTATTTGCTCCAAATTATTCACTCAGCACTGATAACAAATAACCCAGGGGCTGGAATCGCTTCCACCAGGGCCGTGCAGGCAGGGTCTCCAGGACTGCCCCGCTGGAGCAGCACGGGCGGCGGGGACGTGCCACCAATGCCGGGCGACAATGGACCGGCACCCTGCGCGGGAGCTGCCAGGCAGCAGCAATATATCTCCTCTCCTTTCCTTTCCCACATGCTCCCTACCCAGCCTCAGCCTGGAACATTTATTAAACTGCTACCATGGGCAATACTTTGCCAGACCACTTTTATTGTGAGGGAGGAAGGCTGGGGGGGACGTTAACGCCTGCACAGCATTTCATTTGTGATGTAGCACGCTCGCCCCTCTGGGGAGCTGTGCCTCCCCGCAGCACCCATGGGTGCCTGCCTGCACCGTGGGCAGAAAAGCGAAGCGAAGGAGGTTTGCGCTGCGCAGCAGGCAGGACAGGCAGGCTGGGCAGCCGGGGACGGCACTGGCTCCTGCCCCGCGGTTTGGCTCCTCCGGCCCCTGCGTGCCACCCCGCCTCAGTGACCCTCTGGGATCACCGTCCCATGCGGAAAGACAAAACTGCCAGTTCCAGCATTCCCTTGCAGGCTTTAGTCGGGTTCCTCTCACGGGGCCATGGTGTACAAACAGCCAGGTACCGGCGATCATCCGCTGTATTTAAAAATAAATAGGCAGGAAATTCTTTACTGCTGGCTCTGTAGGGAAGAGGGTGGAAATATAGAGTGAAACTGTTGGGAGAGGAGCATGCATATGTGTGTGTCTGTGTGTTAGTTTATATAACACTTTAACTAACAAGCTATGATCTTCTCCAGAACAGTAGATAAAATGGCAAGTGAAATATAGGGCAATAATTCTGACACTAAGGCGAAGTTGCTGGTTTTAATATATGCCTCTTTGCAAGCAGATAGGCCATAACATGACAATAATGAAATATAAATGACCTACATAAAAAAAAGATAAAATCAGGTAATTACTGAAGCGTCAGTTCTTTACAAAATAATTGGTAATGACCTTTGATAAAGAAATCACTTTTGTGATATTGCTGACAGTACAATTTTCAACTCTGAGAAAACATAGCAGCTGGCTCTAAATCAGGGACAGCGCTGCTGGGACTCGCCGCCGCAGCAGGAGAGATGCGCTCCTCGGCAGAGCCGAGGGGGTGGCTGGGCGCTGGGAGGTCACAGTATGAACCAGTTTTGCAGGCATCACCCTGGCAAATGCGGTGGCACCCAAACCCATCAGGTCCTGCAGCTCGTAGGCAGAGCCTGGAGATGACGCTCAGCACCCTGCGCTGCTGCAACCTCATGCCGAGGGGCGGTGGGATGCCAGCAGCTCTGCGTGGCAGGGTCCCACCAAGCACCCAGCGAAGCCACCCTGTCCAACCTGAGTGACCTGCTATGGTGTCGATGTTGGAGCAGGAGCTGGCCCAGGGGACCTCCGTCTGTCCCTTGCGACCTAGATTACACCACTGCTTCCAGGACAAAGCCGGGCCGGCTCTAACCCCTCCATCCCCACTGCCAAGATGCCCCAAGTCATCCCTGCCCTCTGAAGGACCACGTTGAGATGTGAGATTATGGCATTTGCTTCTTCTCCCCTGCCCTCCCGGACCGACGGGCAGAGCACGCTGCTTGACCCATTTGCAAGCAGGAGCTCCTGCGCGACCCCCGGCTTGCTCCCAGCAGGCTGGAGGACAAGCGTCAGATGGAAATGACTTTTGATTGCTTCCAATCTGGCTGAGATTGCAAACAAAAGGCTGCAAATGTCACATCCAATCTCCCCCAACGGACGCTCCCCCTGGAAAAACTTCTGAGAAGTCCAGGCGAGGGAAGGAGAAGATGGCAGGCGTATCTCAAAGGAGCCACCTAACATCAAGGGGTGACAATGACCTGCTGCATTAAATTCACCGTTGCAGTTGCAGAGCTATTCCTCTAGCTTTTAATTTTTCTGCTGATCGTGTCAACTGAAAAATAAGTGAATGACTGATGTTTTTAAGGGTATTCAATACACCTCCATCTTACCGAGAAGGAAGAGTAAATCCGAACCATCGAGAAGCCACGTTCCTTTTTTAATCAGCAGTTTCAAAGCAAGAGGCACACCTCGGTTTAGCTGCAAACACAACCTGGGGGTGAATGTTGGAGGCAGGGGTGCAGGGGCAGCGAACAGAGCTGGTGGTCTGCGCGTCCCTGCGGGGCTGGCCCCACGCTCCCGCGGGCTCCCGCCGCCCCGGCTCTCTCCGCTGCGCTGCATCTTCCTGGCTACTTCGGACGAGGCAGCCAGAGCAGCGTGGGGGTCACATCCATCACGGGAGGCGGGAGCCACATGAACGTTAGAAAAATTCTGCTCGAATTATTTTGATCCCATAAGCAAACCCATGTGGATATTTAGCGTTTTCCCAGATTAGGAAATGAACCAAAAGTGACATTACAAAGACGCACAGGCAAGTTTATACTGAGGGTCTCTTCACTTGTTTCCTCTGCCCTGCGTCTCCTGGCGAGGACGCGTTGGGTGCAGAGCTCTGGTCTGCTGCTCCGGGACGCTGCCGGTCAGCCACTCCGCCGGCAAAGGCAGCCGCTGCGGAGGGTTGTCCTTCACGCTGGACGTGCGTGATGAGAAGGGGGAGGCGGAGGCTCTCCCACCTGGGGCTGCGCTGCCCCAAAAGCCTTCACTGCTTTCCCCAGCGTCTGCCGAGCCGCTGCTCCCCAGCTGCGCGCCCCGAGCACGGGGAGGGCTCGGGGAGGGGTAGAAGGGGCCAGGCTCGGTGGTGTGGCTCCCGCTCCCCACTGGGATTCCCAGCAGAGAGGGTTTACGAAATGCAAATGTGCCACAAGGCTTAATAACAGCTGTCGACCAAATAGGTGCGACAAGATCAGCAGATTTCCTGAAACATGGTCGAGCGAAAAAAAAAAATAATAATAGCCTGAACTCTACTAAAACCATATTCACAACCACGAAATCTCTCAGCTTTATGTGACAAACCTTGCAACACACCCACTCCCCTTCCCTTCCCCCACCCGAAGGAGAAAAAAAAGATCTTCACACTTTTTCCAATACCAGCTGGTTCATTTATATTGCAGAAGTTTCACGAGACAGTTACTGACAGTGATATACTAAACACAGGTTAAACCCACCATGATCGCTGCCTCTGTGTGTGCAGCTAGGAAATTATAACATTTGCATAAAATGATAAGAATGGCACCAGCTTCCTAATGTGACCGTGGAAAACACATTTGCGGGGCGCCCCGGCCAGGGGCCACCAACCCCCCTGCAGAAGCGTAAGGGATTCCTGCTCCAGGGCCGAGCCGCATCTTTCCAGCAATTTTGCTCAAATTGCCAGGGTGCGACCGCGCTTCTGAAAATGTAGGCGCACTTCCAGATGCACGGAGCAGCCCCCGGGCTCTGTACGTGACAACCCGGACCCCCGGGTGCCGGCTCACCCGACAGGACCCATCCTGCGAGCATCCCCTCGCAGTGCCGGTGCCCACTGACTCGGCCACATCTCCTTCAGCCGTGGGGATTTTAAACACGGGAATGTCTTTTCTCTCTGCACAAATCACGCTGCTTGCAGAGTTTCCCCGGCCTTTACTCTCCAAGCCACGCCATTGCAGAGTGCTGCACGAAGGGACATGGGGGAGAGGAGGTCGACCTACCAGAGTTACTGTTCTCCCTCTCCAATTTATGATTCCGCATTTTTGGAAAAGGCCATGGATTCTTTTGAATGTGAAGACAAATAAAAATGGCTCGACAGCCTCCTTCCCTTTAGATGAACATTTTTTCATTTTTAAAGGATGTTTCACAATATTACTATTCTTCTCAGAGTATTCTAAATACTGTGATGTATGAAGAGGTGGGCAACAAGGTCTGTAAAGATTTGATTAAAAAATCTGTAATAATATAACATGCAATACTGACAGCATACAAGTATAATCCTGCTAAATGGGTGGCTGTGACGCCTTTCAAACTTCCCAGATCTGATATTTTATGATAAAACCTTTCTCCATTGACAAAGAATGAGGATGGCAAGTGCCAGTGCCTATAAATGGAAACAAGTGCTCACAGACTACCAGGACGGACAGCGATGGTAACAGACACCAGAAGCCAAACGTGGTGCACGGGCGGCAATTCCTGGCACCCGGTGCGCCCAGCACTGACCGTGGCAGCCGTGGGACCCCAAAAGGGCTTTTCTGCTCCTCAAAGCCTTAACTGGATGCCTGTTGTATCAAGTTGATGTGCCCAATTCTGCAACAGGCATTTTGGCACTTTATCCTGGAACTCTCGGTCCACAGCAATAACGTCTGCAGACGTCTTTGCCATCTCATGAGTCTGGCCAGGACCTGCAGCCGCCTGTGAGCAACGTGGTGGGTGGCACCTTGATGGCACGACGGGGCTCTCGGCCCCTCTGTCCTTCCTTTGCCATTTCCATTCCCACCTGGATTTCCAGCCTCTAACATCCAGGCAAACACAACCCATGGATGACCACAAACAGGGGCGGTTTAAGGAAAACGCAATCTTGCATCCGATAACTAAACGAACGCCAGGCGCAGGGCGCGGTGCAGCCCTGAGCACGGTGGCAGAGCTGCAGAGGCAGGGTGGCAAGGTGCACAAACCCACCCAAGGGACCTCGGCAAAGATTGAACGGTTTAGTGGAAAAAAATTCTGTTGCTAAAAAAATGTGGAAAAAAAATTCTCTTTCTTTCTGGGGAGGGAAGGAATAATCTGCCTTTTGACTCTGTGCAGCTCTTGCGGCTGCGGAGGAGTCCCTGCTGAGAGCAGAGCATGCCTTCTTTGTGTCTGCAGCCCGCGGCTTCCAGACCAAGTGATGAAAAAGTTCCAGGAAAATCAGGTTTGCAGATGTGTGCTCTTCATTTGTACTCGGAGATGCTCCCAGTTCTCCACTTACGTGTCGTCTACAGGTTAAAGAGAGGGAATGTTTAGCCGTTCCAGCAAGCTCTTTCTTTTAACGATCCGTGTTTATTAATTTACAAGCTTTACATACAGACCCATTCCATAATGCTGCAATTTGCATGTTAATATAGAAGTTGGTATAGTTTGTGAGCCGCTGCAGCTGGAGCGGTGGGTCTGAGTACCGAAATGGCGCTCTGCAGCTCTGCGGGGTCTATGAGAGAGCAGCTCCAGCTTTTGTCGGCGCTGGAAAGCACAGCACGGTTACACCRGCACAGGGACCGGCTGGGGAGGGTCTGGTGAAGACAAGTGTCATCGGCAGAGAGCTCTCTTCATCACGTTTTGAATTGCTTTCCCGTAAACCCCAGCAAGGCTGCCTACCCCTCAGAAACCCAGCTGGTTAGTGCTATGTGCTAACTGCTTTTGTGCAAACGCCTGTCAGTGCCGGGATAGGACCCTCCAGCCGCCTCCGCCAGGCACGGTGCCCAGGCACCTTCCCGCACGGCGGGAGTGAGCCCGGGTCTGTCTCCCAAGCGCTGAAGCTCGGGCTGGGAGCTGGGAGCACTCGCCGGCACACCGGCGGTCAGGGCTGCCGGCTCGTTTCGGCTGCCGCTGGCGGCGATGGGGTCTTGAAATGGGCTGCAGGTGGGTGGTGGGTKCTGCTCCGAGGGTGGCCACGTCCCGCAGCCCGGTGAGTGCTCCCAGGGCGCTGCGGCTGTGCAGCCATCGTCTCGTCCGCTTTCTTTTTACCCAGGAGAAGAAGAACAGCTGAATCCTGCATCATCAGAAGACAAATGAAAATTGGCAAATCAGAGATCCACAAAAATACTTACTTACAAAATGCCCTTTTCTTAGCACAGTCTCAGGATTTGGTGGGGTTTTTCAGTGATTTAGGAACACTCCAGACTAGCACTTCTGATAACACACATACAGAAACAACCCACCTCCAGAGGTATTAAATGCCTACTAGATATTACTGCCCATTTTCCCCATCTAAAGAATTAACTTTTAATACTTTTCCAATTCAATATGTATTTTTAAGTCTAAGAAGCTTTTATTCTAATTCCTACCCCCAGCTCTGTCTGGAAATTAGGAAGCTCACGAACTTTGTGATCCTCCACTTTGAGTGCGGCAGCCTCATTCCCTAGGACAGTGAAGGGGAGGAAGGATTGTTCACATTTCCTTTTCAAAGTGGGGAAAAAAGGAAAAAGAAAAACAGGTGCTTTAAAATTTTCAAGGTGCAAACTAAATTACAAGATGCCCAGGAGTGTGCAATAGCATTTCATTGTTTGAGTTTGGAATAAAAGACAGATAATTAGGAAATTGGGAGTCTATTAATTTTCCAAATTTACTCATGCAAGAAGCACTGAGCTATGGTGATATTTGCTTACCTCGTCATTATGCAAAAATATATTAGCTAATTATTTTGACTAATGCAATTAAGATATGCATATTTAGCATAAACTATACAATAGAAATGTTACAGTCAGCAATTGCCGCGTTGCACTCATGGGCAGCAGAGAGGCAAAAGTCTCAGCACAGTCTCTGATGGTAAACCATAATAATGCTCCTATTCTGCCCGAACTGTTATTATTAGTTCTGTTGCAGTAATTAATTTACTTTACAGCATGACTAGGTGGCACAGTTAGCAGCGGTATTAATTTTTGTTATGAGCCACCTGAAGATGTCAGCTTTTGAGCAGCAGAGACTGTGCCTTTAATTGCCTAAATCAGTGGCAATGCAGTAACTCTTGCCGGGATCCAATTAGGACGCTCAGTAGCTCCTTTCTTGGCCCTTTATTTTGTATGAGGACATCTCRGTACCAACACGGGGCTGCATCGCTGTGTCCACGCTGGGGAGGTGGGCACGCGTCCTCCCCTGCCATCTCCTCGCTCCAACGGGCGCGGGATTTGCCACCGGCCCCGCTGTCCCCAGGCGCTGGCGGTGAGGAGGGACAGCGGGGCCACTGCCGGGATGGGTCACAGCCCCGTTTGCTCCTCCTTGGTCCAGAGGAACCACGGGAGGCTGGGGGAGGCTTTCCCCGAGTGGTGAGCTCCTCTTTACCTGCCACGGCACGGCTTGTTCTCTCCTTTTCCGTTGCACATGCTTGTAAAGCAGGAAGGGAAACTGCTTGGGATGCTTTGTGTTACGCCGCAGGTTTCCTTGGTGAAAACCGTTGTGCTGGGGACATGTTTCTTTGGGGTGAGATGTGTAATTCCAACCCTCCACTCTTTCCCCACCTCTCCCCACCCCAGAACAAAATCCTACTGGGAACTAAAAATGGAAGAATTTCAGGCGAAGCTGAAAAAATTAGTATTTTGTTACTGTCATATGTTGTCCGCAATAAAACATCTTCTAGCGTGTGGGGAATATGTTAGCAGACCTTGGGATTGTCGGTACCTCCCTGTTTCCCATCGGTTCCTGACATCCCCTGCCCCGGGCTCAGCCCTTTGCTCGGGGTCTCTGCCTGCTCCCGCCCTGCCCTGGGCTCCCCCTTCCTCACCGCAGCGGGGTGGCTGCGGGGCTTGACCCCTCGGCCCCCCCCGACCAGCCCYTGCTCAGCCCTGCGCACCCCCTTTTACTGCAGCTCGGGGGGCAATCGTGGGAACAGGCAGTATTTGAAAGCATCAGCTATTCAGGTCCCAGCAAGGACTGCCAGCTTTCCGCTCACAGAAATCCCAGTCTCCCACCCCAACAAATTTCCCAGGGTTGTGCCATATGCCGAGCACTGGGTTAGAGAGCTCCAGACTCAGCATGGGGGCCGGGAGGGTGAAGAAACGCAGGCGGGTTGAGAAATGAAAGGGCTCCTCTTACATAAATTGCGTGATGAGTAAGTTGCTTTTGGAGGACGGGAGGGAGCAGAGCCCGGGGGAGGAATCCCTTTGTGGCTGCAGTTTCCTTTCCCTCTTCCAGCTCCGCCGACCTTGGTAGAGACTGGAGCAAAAGTCTGGGGGTTTTTCGGCACCCAGTAGGTTTGTGTGGTCCAGATGTGATCGGTGCAACTCGGGAGCGAGTGCTTTGAGTTAAAGGCATTGCAAATGCCCAAGGTGCTGCAAAAGAGTGATGCTGGGTAGGAAAGAGGACCACAGATGAGAGAAGAGCACAACGTTTGCACTGAATCTCCGAAGGTTTGGGTGCCTTCACTCAGCTGCATCTCCAGCTTTGCTCAGCACTGGCTGTGCTTCCAGTGGAGTCATTTTGGCTAACTCTGCACTAACCATGTGGACTGTCAAATGGCTTCTGCTGTATTTTGTTGCCCTTTCAAATATTTCTCAAAGAGTAGGCTGTACCATCTGGTGGACAATCTGCCTGTGTGTGCAACAGCAATATACCTAGCGCAGCGCCGACGGGCCCGCAGCACCCATCAGCAGCCGCGCGCGGGCAGGCACTGGCCCCGCAGCACCCAGGGCTACTCCTGCGGCTGGGCGAAGGGAGACGGCTGCACGGGTGCACGGGGCCGGTGCCGAGGGGCCGCTGCCCGCCGGGCTCTGTGCCGGGGCGAGGGACGGTCGGGCGCGCAGAGCCCGGCAGAGCCGGGCTGTGCTCTGATCCCCCGGAGCAGGTCCGGCACAGGGCACCGAGCGCTCCCCCCAGCAGCCCCCCGGGCGTGCGCGGGGCTCGGCTCTGGCCAGAGACCACCGCCGACGGGCAGCCCGCAGCCTGCTTTGGAGGCGAAGGGAGTACACCTGCACAAAAGCAAGTCCTCCCACAGCAATTGGCCCCCCCACCAGCAAACCGTCCTGGGCACGGGGCTGCTACGGCCTTCAGATTGCATAGCTATTTCCTCCATCCTCAGCGTGCGTGGGAAGGACAGAGGGGGTGTTTCCCCTGGTTGAGGACTCTTCTCCTGGAGCCACCTTATCAAGTTTTAAACCTCTTTCCTTTCCTCTTTATTGATTTATTTTTACATATTGCACATTCACAGTTACTGCTGACTCCACACACTTCTCCCTTTTTGCAGCACGCTCTGATACAAGTTGCCAGACAGGTTAGAGAAGGCGGATTATACATTGCTGACAGTATATATAAATCCTCATTTATATCTTACCACAGAAAGAACAGGATGGTCTTAGGAAAATCACTCCAATAATGCCTTGTGGATTGGTCTACATTTTGTTATCAAAAGTAAAAGGCTCAAAGATCATGAGAGGAAACCAATAATACCAACATTCATCTCAAAATATACATATCAGCTGGGCRTGCAGGATGACAATGTTAAAATAATCACCTTAACCATCGCAGATCCTCTCCCTCTGTGTATACACACACACACACTACATAATATACATGTCTGTATATAACACATCTGTAATATCCGTAACATGCATGTACCAGTTAGTTAGGAACCACCAAGGAATAACAAAGCTAGCAGGTTAAGCTTTAGTCTCTTTGCGGAGTTGCTTTTAAGCAGCACTGTCCTCTGAAGGCTCTCTGCCCTTTTATATCCCAGAATTTGTTCTTTATCTCTGAGAGACTCAAATGCATCGATGACACAATAGGTTTAGTTTATGTTCTATTGCCTGGGTATGAGTTGAAAATACGTGATGATTCTGTAAAAACATTCTGTGGGTCTATTTATTTCTCTTGCATGCTCTAGGAGTTTTCAAAACCATATTATGTGCAATTTTTTGTCTTGGGAATATGCAATACTGGGACAATCTTTCTTAGCCAGAGTTTAAGGAATTGGGGAATAGACTGGCAGGCAGGGTTTCCTCTGCAGCAGTAGGGAACGCAGCTCTTAAACTCAAGGGCACAAATACCAGTTCTAAGAATAGTAATTGCCCAACGGCTGCAGGGGTTTGCCCCCTCCTTGGCTCCCCTGGGGAGGAGGAGGACTGCTGCCGCCGGAGCGGTCGGGGCCTCGTGTCTGCGTCAGGCCAGCGGCACCGGGGTGATGCAGGCAGTGGATTTTAATCTTATGTGGATTTACAGAAGTTTTGTGCCATGGTAATATAAAAATTCTCAAAACAAAAGGGGTTTTTTAGTAATATCAGGGTGTGTTCCAGGAAACACACTGGAAGGTCTCCTGGATGCCAGTGATGCCAGAGACACCGATGCAGTGACAGGAGCTGCCCTGGAACGAATGCAGAGCTGTTGCACAAACCATCGAGGACCACCACGCTTCTCTCCTCCTACGTAGGAAAGACTAAGTCTTGTTCACGCTTGAAGTATCTTTTGGAACAACACTTCCACATTAATTTCTTAAGACATCCACAAAGCCGCCTGCTGCCAATAACCTTCCTGGCGCTTGCCGGAGACCAGCCGGAGCAGCGCCCGCTCCGGTGGGTGCCATCCTGGCTGCAGCCCCCTCCTCCCCGCGGCCGCGCCGGGCCAGGAAGGTCTGGCAGATCCCCGGCACCGAGCACGGCGAGACGCGGGCTGGAGCACATCCCCAGCTGCGGCCGGTCAGGGTCACTCCTCCAAAGGCAACGATTCTACCCCATCCCCCCAGTAATTTGTCTTTATTCCTTATTTTATGTACACTTAATATGTATGATCTTAACAGCTTTGGGGCCAGATTATTTCAGCAATTGCTGGTATGCAAATCCCATTAGGTTCAACAGGAGTTCTGCCACACATCTGACAAGGCTATCTGGCAGTAAATCTCACGCATGCTTGTGCTCCTGTAAGAGCCCTCGCCTCCCCTGGAAGCTGGAGTGAAACTTAATACGGAATTACACAATATGAATACACACTAAGGAGAGACCGGACTTTTAAAATCATGCTGGCATCCAAAAGCCGTTATTCTTCTTAGGTAATGATGAAAAATGCAGCGGAGATGATGATGTAACTCACCAAGGGGGAACAAGGAGCTCTAGTGAATGGATGGCTTGAGTAAAACTTCTGCTGTTCTTCTGTTTATCCCATTCTCCACTTAATTACCGTTCCCAAATATTTTTTAAAACACACCCCTGTAAACAGCCTTTTCAGTGCTGAAAAGAGAGAAGCAACACACACCAGCCGGCAGAGAATGCCTTTTCCTTTCCTTTTTTTCATTTAATTAATTCCACAAGGAGAGGAGAAGAGAAGGAAACCTTGGGACTCTTGGTACAGGGCAGCAGGTGGATCGTGTAAAAGAACACCGGCTGCAGGAGTGCTATTAGGAGATGCCAGCGTTGCTGCGGGTTAAGCAGTGACCGGCGTTTCCCGTGGGGCTGGCAGGTCTCCAGCGCAGACCGGCACCCGGCGGGCACGCGGCGGCCGCGGTGCAGAGCCAAGCGGCACGGGTGGGCACCCGGGCGGGCACGCGGCACCAGCCTGCCCCTGCCCTGTTGCCACCCCTCGCCGGGACCGGTCGTGTCGGTGGTGTTAATGTTCATTTCCATCAGTTTACCCACAGAACCTCCCGAGAAACCTCAGCTTCCCTGAGAACAAAACCACAATTTTCCAATTTTTTCTAATTTTTTTTTTTGCTAATTCCCACACATAGAAAGGGGGTGTGAGATCCTCCAGAGAGCTCGCTTTCCATACTGCTCTACATGCAGGCCATACTAAAACGCCCCCGGCAAAGCCCCCAGGCACACGCCCGCTTGCTGCCTGGCACGGCTGGGCTGGGGGCCACGGGGCAGCGCCAGCCTCCTGGCTTCGGCTGTGCCCTCCGCATCCCATCTCCCTGCGGGACTCAGCTCGGGCAGGGGAGGAACTCATCTCCAAAACACCTCCGTTTCTGCCGGAGGGAAAGCCGAGGATGCGGCTGGAGGAGGACTTGGGCGCTCTGGCCGGTTCCTCGGGAAGCGGAGGGGAACAGAGTCCCCGCACGCGGGGCAGGGACCCCCTTTCCCACCCACCGAGAGGAGGAGCACGCAGCGCTCCTCACAAGGATGACACTCGTTTCACAGCACCCAAAACCTTTGTCACCAATTGCAGTCTCCTCCCTACTTTCTAAGCAGAACGATTTAAGAATAAGCATGCAGAATTTTTATTTTTACAGAAGCTGCCGGTACCATCACCTCCAAGTCTCTCTATGACTATTTTATTTATTTGCTGTAATCGAGTCTGGATGCATTACAGTGCAATTTCACGCTCACGTTGTAACGGAGCCCGGCGGCAGCGGCCGAGGCTGGAGGCTTTGGTGCGTTAGCGCTGCTACACCTGATGGGGAGATGGGGGCTGCTCCTCCTCAAACGCACAAGCTCACCCTTGCCAGCCCCGCAAACCCCCACTGGCAATTCCCTTGGGCTCCTGGCGCTTGCACACCGCAAGTCACACTGAGAAATATTTATTGTAAGGAGAATGTGCTCCATAATTAAAACTTTCTGCGATTAGGGAGTTTATGATCTAATGATGCTATAGGAAGCAGAGTTTATGGTCACTGAATCAGTACTTGATTCTGAGAGTGCAATTAACAAATCACAGAAACAGTGTATCAAAGTGCGTCGTTAGAGCCAGAGTTGCCCTCCTCTAATGAAATGCTAGCTTTAGTAGTATAATTATTAAGATCACCATTTCACTATTATAGTAATAACTGTAGATAATTGCACAATATTATCTTTCACAGAATCATCTTCTCTGCATAAATTAAAAGGTTCAAAATATAATTCACAGGGCAAAACCCTCCCAGGAAATCCATGGGGAAGATCAGAAATAAACAGCAGAAGTGATGACTTGCCTCGATTGCAGCAAAGACATGTGGCTTCATCATGTGTTTCTTTCATAAGGTGGTATCTCTGCCTAATTGGCCTACAGGGACAGAGCGGTACTAGGGAAGAATAAATTGTTTGGCTGCGTGACCAGAGGTACAGAGAGTCCAGTAGAGTTAAATCGTGGTTACAAACAAAAGTAATGGTTACATGACATCTTTGGATCTATTTTTAATTAACTACCAATAAAGCTGTGCAGTAATTATCAGTTGCCCTCAGTCCCTACCATCCGTGATGTATAGCTGTTGTTATTATTACCGTTGGTGCTGTCCTTATTCCATCTTCTGCCGAGGATTTCAAGGAGAACGCAGATGCTAGCTGGGATCTCATGTCAACCAAGGCTGTACTGAGCTGGGGAAGTTACAGCTTTCCTCGGTACCTGTATGGCAAAAACATAGCAAAAACCAAAAAAGCATCATGTCTTCGCACATGCACAGAAAAAAAAAAMCACTTTTATGAACTTTGAGAACTTTTCTGCTAAAACCTGAGCTGCCAGCAGACTTCAGGGATGGGATTTAGCAGCCTACAGCATCCCAGCTCATCTCATCCTAAAGTAGACATCAAACCACAGCAGATAAAATGTGCCTCAGAAGTACTTATTTCTTCGCCACTGATTAGAAATCAAGCTTAGATGCCTACCACATTTGTAGATATCGAAAATGAGGTGAAAGGCTTCCTATCTGGTTGCCTAAGGGATTAAGCAGGTACCTTGGTGACTGTGCTCTAGCGTGCCTCAGCAGCGTCTACGACCAAAGTTGGGCCAGGTACACCTTTCTCGTGGGTTTGGGCACAAACCCCTGTATTTCCACTGAGTATTTTTCATTGCGTGCCTAAAGAAAACACCGTCCGTCTCCTCTGCTACGTGAAATACTGCAGACTGCACACAGGGGAGAGAGAGGGGAGCTCAGGATCTCCATTTGTGGAGTTAAACGCAACTGCAGCCAGCGGGCCCCTGGCGTTACGTGCCGCTGGTGAAAAGTCCATCTCCAAGCAGCCACTACTGTACTGATTAAAATGGGCTTGAACTTAAAAAAAAGTTTTGGAAAGATTTATTAGCACTGAAATTGCATTCTTGCCGGGAACAACGACTTCTTTTGATACAGAATAGTTTTTTTCTGTCTAAAACCTGGAAATTTATAAAGCCTTTCAAAATGCATTAGCATTATCCAAATAATAAGTAAATTGAGATGCTAATGAATGTGACTTCCTGAAAAAATGGGAAAAAATAAGCAACGTACAAGGTTGGATCTCTAGCAAATGTAAAAAAGGGGTCGTCCTTTGCACTCCTGTAACTTATTTCCTGTAAAAAGTAACTTCAATGTTTTTGGCCTTCAACTTGCAAAAATATGAGCCTGTGCATCAAGGAGCAGCATGTGAACATGCCTAAGGAGCCATAGGTGCCGCATCCTTTACAGCACAGGCTGTCATTTATGCGAATAATTATGCTACAGTCAGATTTAGCTGCACCCATTTTACAAACAGGAAAACTGAAAAGCAGCTACATCTGCTTGGCAGCTGTGTCAGCCTGAGATAGGCACAGAAATCCCAGTTTCCACATTTATTTTTAGCCAGATGAGATTAAATTGATACGAAAAGCCCAGTGAAATAAATATGAAAAAGAAGCCATCGCTCTGATGGTGAGGTATCCGAAGTGTACTGTGCCGAAGATCGTCTCTGTGCAACATTAATGATTATGGATGATGGGGAAAAATGTTAAGCACTGAAAAAAAAGAAAAAGAAAACTTCAGATGTGCCTCACTGGGAAACTAGAAAGGACACAGCTTCAAGTAATGATTATTTTTATTTAGGAAAACATTATACAAGGGACTCTTTCCAAGGAAAGCAATCTGGGTTGTGTCTGGGCTGAGTACACAATGTCATCCTGTTGCAAAAAAAGCAAACATCGTACCAGGATGTATAAACAGGAGTGTCATGTGTAAGACACATGAAGTAATCCTCTGCTCCAGGCAGCGCTGGGAAGGTCTCAGCTGGAGAATTGTCTCTGGTCTGGGCACAGCGTTTGGGGGAAGCTGGGGACCAACTGGAGACAGTCCAGGGAGAGCAGCAAGAGCGAGCAGAGGCCAAAAAAAAATGACCTAAGAGGAAAGATTGAAGGAGTTGGGCTTGTTTAGTCTAGGGAAGAGATGCGTGAAGGAAGACGTGCAAAAACTCTTCAAATACGATTGAGGCTGCCGCAGAGAGGAAGGTGAGGGGCTCCTCTCAGTGCCCACCAAACGGAGGGCAAGGCGTAAGCAGGTCACGTCTATACTGGCCAACCTGCCATCGCCAGGGCACACCTCCGATTCTCGGCCCCGCAGCACGAAGAGCTTTACTGAGCAGCCCCTCCCTGCAGCGTGCTGCTGATCACACCGCCCCTCTGCTCCCTCTCCAACTCGTCTTCCAACGGGAGAAACACCCGTGCAAAGCAGCTCTCCTGGAAAGCTGCAGCCTTGGTGTGGGTCACCGTGGCATTTTCTTCGGGCTTCGCTGCAGCAATAGCCTCTACCGCGCTGGGACAGGAAAAGGTGGTGTTCAGGTGGACGTTGTCCCTTCCACTTATCTCAAGCGAAGAAAAGAAACTGCTGCAGATAAAAGACCTTCTCTGTTCAGCGTTCGTCCATGCTCTGGTGTTGTCTGCACTGATCTCTGCATACTGTTTGTAAGAAGCCTTGAGATCCTTTGAGGTGTAGGTTTATCTCACTGCCAAGCTAAAATTAGAGATATTGCAAAATAATTGAATAGATCTATCATCCAAAAAAGAAGCAACACAGTTACCTATTTTCTTTCCCTTTTTCTTATCCCCACCACAGAGCAAGGGAGTTAGCAGAGCATATTGAGCAGAAGTTCAGCATGGAGGTGGCTAATCTCTCCTTCATGCTTCTGTACTTCTAAAAAACTGTGCAAGTGAGCAGAAATTCACTGTAATTCAGATATCCTGTGAAAGGTTGTATCCCAGGACAGTTGCCCCTTGGGGAGGAAGAAATTTGTGACCTTGTTTAGCTGAGCAAGCACATCAGCTGCTGGAGTAAAGATGCTGTAAGCATTTCCAGCCCAGCTGGAAAGGAGGTCACGTTGCAGGCGGGCTACCTGCCATGCGGGGGGCTCACCGTGGACGGCGCGCAGCCGCCTGGAAGAGCGGGAGAGGCCAGGACGAGGCAAAGGAATCAAAGCATTTACGCGAGTTCACAAAAGAGAGAGGAGAGCCGTGCACAGCTACTTGCAAAGCTGGAAAATAACTTGCACCGTCAATAGTCCTGCTTCATTTTAACGAAGCCAACTGTGCGATCGGTACCGTAAAACGGCTCGTCGGTGGGAAGCGTTACGCTCCCAGGCGCCTGGAGAAGACTCGGAGTGACAAATAAATGAACAAACAAGATCTGCTGTTTGCTGCAAGCAAAAAGTTTACCTAGCTGCAAGGATGCAGCAAGGAGAGTTAGGGTTTTGCGAGACCAGTTTTCATTAGGGTTTACATTGCAATTTTGCCTAATTAGTCTCCAATAATTAATGCTGTGAGTGTAACAGAGATGTAATCAGATAAAATGCTGGCAAGTAAACCCCATGGAAGCCATACATCTTTTGATAGTAATGATTATGTTCTTTTTTATTATTAAAGATCCCATTAGAAAGAATTTATGATTTTTCCCCTTTGTGAGAGAAATAATAAACATTACATTGGATGCTCTTATTTTTGGTATTGAGCAACTGAGTATATGTAATTAGCCACAGTTAAAAAGAAATTTTGCCTGAATGGCTTTTGGGGAACATTACATCCAAATTACAACCCTGTAGATTTTTTCATGTGAAARTACACTATCAATAAATAACTCAAATACAGTTTCTCTGAAAAAACATTTAAATCCTGAGGAAAACATGCAGGGAAGGAAAACGGTGGCGCTGAGGACCTGAAAACCCACTGGAGAGAGGACTGCGCCAGCGGTAGGTACCACCGTGAGTGCCTTGCCGATCGCTTTTCCAGGGAATTTCTCTGCTTCCTGGGAATTTACCCGTGCAGGCTGATGCACCAGCGCTCAGCAGACCCACGCTGAGGTGCGCTCTGCAGTGGGGACCCGTACCCAGCCCCCTTTGCCCGCCCGGGTTTGCCTGCTGAACCTTCTCCTCGGCTGCAGTCGATTCCTCTCCCACTGGCGTTGGCCTGGATGCTTATAAACACATTAAACTGTCTCCACCCCGATGAACCCCCAGTCCAAAAAGACTCATTCAAACTGAAGAAATTACACGTGCAGCTTTGTTCCAGTCCAGGTTCAGGTCGGTGCCACAAAACTCCAAAGGACCTGACCACGTGCAAGAGATGTGGTGCTTAATCCTGCAGGCTTCACAGTGAAGAGACAAGCAAATATTGGGTTCGTTAATGGTTCTCTTGAATGTTTGAGCCCAGGCCTTGTGCTGTACACGCTATCTGTGTCCCTCACAAGTGTGACCACAACCCTGATCTGTGGGGGGTGGTGCTACCCCCAGGCTTCCCATGGCTTCTGTGACCGGGGGAAGAGGAACATCCCTTCGGTTGCAGCGTGGCCTAATGCGACAACCAGACGCGAAGCACGCTGCAGGCAGCTCGTGCAGAGCCTTTTGGTATGAAGCTGCCTGACCTACATGCTAAGATGCTTCACAAGCATTATCCATGCCAGCAGTCAATAAATGTGACAGCAGCGGCACTGCCTGCACGGGGAAGCGAGGCTCCTCAGCATCTAGCAACAAGATGTCACATAATACAGCAGCCAGTGAGGGAGGAAATGAAATGAGACCTGCTAAAAGTGCCGAATGTTTGTTCTTTGCTTTTCACCACAGAGAAATCCCCGGGGTGCTGATAGCATCCTGCAGAACAATGTGCTAACACCTGCGTGTTGCGTGCTTCCCTCTCTCCTACCACAGCTTAGGATGGACAACCTATGGTGTGGCCACTTCTGGGAAAAAATCCCCCCTGGAGTATGAGAGAGGCCATCAAAAATTCCTCTTCAGGATGTAAAGGATGCACCTACAGCTGGAGGGACTCCGGTCAACTGGGAGGAACGCAGATGGGACAGGTGGAGAGATGCCATGAGGATGAGCAAGGCGCTGGGAGGTCTTCCATGCATGGAGGCTGCCAGGGCTTGGCTCATTTATTCTAACGAAACTAAGACAGAAGGATGTGATTTGTCCCTAGCAATGTATCAGAGGTGAATACTGGTGAGGAAGAAGAACACCCTAAACAAAAAGATAATGTTTCATACAAAGAGAAATGGGTTTCAGCTAGCCTTTAAAATTGAACTGCCTGGAAACTGGATAACCTCACTATTAGAGCTGTAAGGTTTTGCCTTCCGATGGGAGAAGCAATAAAAAAATTGTTTTTCATCAGGAAGCTCAATGGCGGGGAACATGAGACGGCATCCCAGGATCCAGGGCTGAATAGCCTAGAGGTCCTGGACTGGAACATGGACCCTGGGCTCACCTTCGACGGCAGCTTCCCAGATGATAACAACAGGAGGTATGGCACAGAAAGACCAAAGGTAGATACTGCTGCTTTTATCCAGATGTCAGGATTGGAGAGTTAATGCACCAGAACCCAGACTGCTCCAGAGCTTCCATTCACGTTTTCATAGCGGGAGATGATAAGCGGTGAGCAGCAATGTGTTTGCTCACATAAGCAATGCCTACAAGAGCTCGGGCTGTCTTTGAGAGCCACGTAAGCCACCAGGATCGACATGAGAAAGGCTGTGTTCTTAACTGTCAGGAGGAGGTGCTCTGCCTGGATGAAAGACTGGGCATCCAAGCAGATCACCGTCATGAAACGGGGACAATTGCCACACTCGTCATAAAAGCAGCAGCTTCAAGAATTGCCCCTTCCTTCACGAAGGTATAGCTGAGACTCGCCCAAATGTATTTGAAAGTACAAAATTGCAAACCTTACCGAGGAAAGGAGGCAAGACAGGGAAATAATTGGGAAAGCAAGGATGATCAGAGCTGAGGAACAGGTACACAAGCAAGCTTTACGGCTTTGCAGAACATGAACGGAGATGCCCACTCAGCCAATACAATAAAAATGCAATCACCTGCGCAGTTCAAATGCGAGCTCAGGAAGCATGAAGTCCTAAGCGTAATCAGAGCTCACACCGTTATGGGCTCTGCAGCTCAGCAGCTACTTTTCAAACTCATAAGTCAACAGGCTGCTTTGTGAGCATGAGAAATCGCATGGCGACGTGATGCAGCCACGGAAACCTCAAGCCAACTCAGCCAACATGCTCTTGTCTTCTGGACAAGCTCCAAGCTGGGAGAGGACACAGACTGCTCCCACGATGAGGCGATTGCCTGGCTGAACCAGCAGGCATGAAGAAAAAAGTCACATCGAGGAACTTTCTATGAAAAAGAAAAGAAGTGTTTCAAAACTGACGTCCTGTCAGTAATGGGAAACAGGAAGAAGGAACAACTTCATGATAAAGATGACCTCTCTCAGAGCAAGAAGATCTGCGTTCCCAGGGTGGAGGGGACGTTCCAGCAGACGGCAAAGCCAGTGCCTTCTGGGCATTTCCAGATACCACTAAACAGTCAATCTAACACTGCACCCTGCCGTCCCCGAACAGGGCAAAGCCTGCGCCATTCCTCTGTGTTGTCTCAGGGGGATGTTGGGAGACTCTCCCTCATGCCAAAGAGCATCTCCTCCCTCTGTGGCGTCTCACGTCTGAATAGGTAACGATCACTTTGGGAGGATGTCCACGTGGGGATGGATGGCTTCCAGCTTTGAGGGGAATGCTCCTTCTCTGTACCCACCTCCATCTCTCCAGCAAAGCTCGCGAGTCCTTCACCCTTTCAGGCAGCTGCACTGGAGGGGATAACGCGCTCGCCCCTCTGCTAACTTACACACCCACTGCAGGAAGGACAGCAGAAGTGGGCAGCCACCAGCAAAGCTCTGGGGCTTCTGTGAGAATGGAAAAGAGAGAGTATGAGCCCTATTCCATGGTCATAGACCTGGCAGAGGCTGCAACCCAACCAGTGATATCTGATGGTGGAAGAACCGAGCACCAGGCAACAGCTGATGAGAAGTTTCTCTGTGCATGGCATATTGGAAAAACACTGAGCTGAAGTATTTTGCAGCTCTAAGGTGGGTCTTACAATGAAGATGACATCCAAGACTAACCTTGGAGTGAGTATCCTCACCAGAGACAGCGGCAGCCAAAGCTCAAGGCTGTACTTGACCCGGTTCAGCACAGGTACTTGACCCTTGGTCTGCAGCATTCGCTGTGAGCAAATCAGGCAGAGAAGGAAGCAGTCAGGACTGCAAACTCCGTGCCTCCTCCACCAGACTGTTTCCAAGACACAGCTTTGGTATTTCGCAAGTACGCTGTCAACGGTTCCAGCTTTGTCCAGATATAAATAGCAAATTTTCATGGGATAGAAGCCGTTTCACCCCCGCAGGACCGTGCTTTTCCAGCTCAAGGTGCACGTTCATACCTTCCTCGGGTGCCATTTCCGCAGCTGCACTGGAAGTGCTTTTAATGGAAAGCCATTACAAGAGGAAGCCGTTCTGAGATCATTCACATGCTAGGAAATTTTGTTTCAGTAGACATTTAATGCAAATTTCAGTCGGTATCCACACTGAAGTCTTTGCTTGTTGAGAGTTGATAAATTTAAATGGCACTTGCCTCAAGTGAAAAGATCTGAGTTTTATACTGTAGTATTTGCTGTGGATCTTAAAAACAATGCATGCACAACKTACATTTAATGTATGAATCCATTTTTTAATTTCAAAAACACAGACACTTTTTAAAGTGATGTGCAGCCATGAATTTGGCAGACTGCTTAATTCCGTATACAGCAAGGATGTAGCAGGGAGCCTTTTCCATTTTGAATCAAATGGAATTTGTGATTTGCATGCACCTTTTGAKTCAAAATCAAACATTTGCCCTGGATTGGCCCTAGTTTAATTAAAGTGATGAGAATGTGTGATATGCTTTTGGTCTAAGGCAAAAAGGATGCACAGCAGTGAAATTTGGAACAAACATAAAAAAAATTGAGAAATGCATGGTTGGAAGTGATAAGAAATGCCAAGACTATGTATTACATGGGATCACGGGATGAAAATAGAAAATATCCTAAAAAAATTCTGGCGTACTGTGAAACTGTTGTCGGAAGGTTTGGATAGGATTACATGCTTTATGGATAATGTCCCTGTAACTAGCACTGACGAGGTTTGTAATCTTTTCTGTGGTCTTTCTGTAGAGCTGATGGGGATGTGAGCAGATTTTCCCCTCTCGGTTTGGTGTAAGGGAAGGGGATGGGGATTTTATCTTGGACTTGGGCTGGAAGAACAGGTGGGTATCTTAGCATTTGCACAGATATATTTGTGTATACATATTCCTTTCTTTATGTGGGAGGGGGCACCTCTCTCATGCATGTAAGTTTTAGAAAACAATTGCTCATTTCTAGTGAGTGTCGTCCATTTAGGCAACCAAGGGTTCCCTCTCTGTTATTCCTATCACTTACGCCTTCGTGCAGTGCAGGATTCAGGAATTTTGGGTATCAATATTTCCAGATGTTGGTAAACTGGGTTTTGAAAACCTTTAAGCATGAGCTTCCCTTTAGCCTTTCAAACCACCATGTCCAGAAATGAGAAACACGGGCATGTCCTGCTACCCCAGCTTGCAGTAGCTCGCCAGCAAGGAGGCGGCGCGTGTTGTGAATTGCTCGGAAGAGCTCCATTCCAATGTGTGAATTAGTGGATGAAGGACCCAATCCCACTTTCCGATCATCGCTTTCATATAACCATGTCCAGCCTGTCCGGACTTGTTTTCCCATCATCCTCTTGAGTCACTACTTTGCTCAGGTCGAAGGTAACCAAAAGCAGGGAAGGGGGTAATGTTTTAAGAATATATTTTCCCAAAAAAGTTGATTTAAAAAAATGTAATTCAAAAGGCTGTTAAAAAGAGAAGATGATAGAAATAGATTTTGTTTTCACAAGAAAAAATTGCCAGTTGAACAGCTGACTTATTTATAGTCTAAAAGCTTTTCACTTTTAAGTTGCTTGTTTGCTACCAATAAAGAAAAGAACAAAGGAGGATTTCATCTGACCTAATTTTAGCCATCCAAAAGCTGGTCCCTGGTTTAGCCTGGTCACTCGGGCTGCTTTTGCAGTCATCAGAGAGACCTGGGTTCCTCCGCAGGATGTTTCTTCCCACCTGCCCTGGACACGTACCCCGGTCGCGTGCACCGGCGGTGCCTCCGGCCGTGGTGGGAAACACGGCAATGCTCCGTCCGCCGCGCGCTGGCTGCGGTGCAGAGGGCGAGCTGCCCCGCAGGACTGACTGCTGCAGTAGCTCTTCAGCTGCTCACATGCTCATGAATGAAAGCAAAGTGAAGATACTCTAATGCTGATATTGGTTTAAAGGGTCATTTTTATAACCACCGTTGAAATTTAGCATCGGCGGCATACAGCAATTTCATATGATAAAATTCCTTCCCATATTAATTTTCCCCTTTTATGAAGAAACCCACATTGGGTCTCCATCAGCCCATCCCATTTCCTACAGCACCATGAGAGCTGACTTTATTTTAATTTGTAAATACTTTGATGTCTGTGGACTTGGCTCTTGTACAGTCCTAAACTACCAGCAGGAGGTAATAGTTTCCAGGACTTAACTTTACTTGATTTCACACTATTCTTCAGGCTCCCTGATTTGCATTCATCTTAAGGGGGAACTATTCATTTTCAAGCTGAGTTTTCTTCTGCTGTTGGGCTTGCTGCTATTCCAGGAGTCACGCAAGGCTCCATTCTTGCAAACCAACCCATACATATGGTTTGAGAAGAATGGGTGGAAATGTGAACAGAAGGGGCCAAGCAGCAAAACTCCAGATGATTTGGGAAGGGGAGAGAAGGAAGAAAAGACATGCAAAGCATAAGAGCTGGGCTGGGAACGAATTGGAGAAACCGGTGAGGACTTGTCCTGCTGATGCTCATCCTGCCCTTCGTGCAGCATCTGAAAGGAGAGGAAGGCATAAGAAAACATCCTTTTTTTCCCTATATCTGCAGCAATGTTTCCAGAGGACCAGTTTTCTCCCCTCCCTCTGTAATATCCCAGGGTCTCACTTTGAAAACATGGCCAGTCCAAGAGGTGTTTCGGTCTCCAGGAGCCACTGGGCTGCACTCCCCAAAAGCCACATAACGTACTGAGGTTAAATCTGAGCAATCAGCTAATGAGGTTAAACCCTGTATGAGGATAAAGCCCAGCTCAGCCCTGGCTCTTGTCACATACAGCGAAGTGCCCAGGAACTAGAGGAGAAGAGGAATTGGTGACTGAGAGGAGATGTTCCTGCCCCCCAAGGGCATCTTCAACCAGGACAGGAGGGAAACTGGGCAAAACAGCTCTGCGTACGATCGCCTTGGACTCCAAAGCAGTGAGTTCAGTGCCCCCCACCAGTATCAAGCACCCTCTTAAAACTCTTAGCGGGTGTATCCATAAAAACATCAGCTAGCATTGCTGTCGTCCTGCCATGCGTGGCTCTCAAGGCTTTTAGGGCTGTCATGAGTGTCCCTGTCCCTTGAGGAGAGGTCGATGCCCAGTGCAAAAGCAGCCTTAATGTAGGTACAGCTTATTGCCACGGGTCAGATGGAGAGAGAGATGCATAAACATCCCATCTTTGAGAAAGATGCCTTCTGCAACCTCCAGGCTACTCAGTGTACCCTGAAGGACAGAGCTCTTTGCACAGAGAAAAGACAACCCCAGGACTTAATGCGATTTTAGAAGAGACATCTTACTCCCCCTCCCTCAAACTGTTTTGGTTTGGTGCCCAGAACATCTGGTCACCCTATAGCCTTTTTCTTAATCCAATAGCTAGATTTTCTCAGCACATTGCCGACTGCCAACAGATGAGCTGCAACTGCTGGCACCAGGGAGCCAGCGAGACATTAACATGCACGGCGTCTCGCAGGCAGCCCCCATCCCACGCCGGCGCTCAGGGATGCTGCCGTGGGGCCGCGCTGGGCTTCGCCGGTCCTGGCCCTGCATCGCCGCACGCCCAAATTAAACCTACCCCCTTGCGCGGGGCACGTTTGTTTCCACTTTAAACATGAGATTTAGCCCCAGCTGAAGGGAAGGGGGCTTGTTCTGTTTTGAGAATGGTGTAGGGTTTGGGGTTTTGTTCTGGGGGAGAAGCAGCAGCGAGTCTACGTCTGAGCCTAGTGCCCCAGGCAGCAGCCCTGTGTCCCGGCTGAGCCCTGGGACCAGGGCTGGCTGCTGCTGCTGCCATCGATGGGCAGAGACCAGGAACGGCCCCCRCCGCTGCTGAAGTGGGTGCGCAGCCCCTGGCTGCTTTAGGTCCGAAATTGTCATTATTAAATTTCTTATACAAACAGAAATGTATTTCCAAGACTTTCATCATTAGCCGTTTGTAGAAGCAAGGAACTCTTTTCCTTTAGAAGCTCCCAGCCGCGATGGACCCCTGCCCCAGACCTCAGCTTGTGCTGGTGAGTGTGAAAATTACCTGTCATGGCTCGTGCCCGCGTCTGGAGCTTTGCAGAAGCAGAAGTGGCTCCCCAGCCACCGCTCGGGTCAGTCCAGCGTGGCCTGAGATGACACAGACACCTACCTCATGCCCATGCCAGGGAGCATGACTTTGCAAGGTAATCGCTCCAAGGCGTGCACTCCCAAGGGATAAAAACTGCCCATTAAATCCAACCACGAGTAGCTCAGGGTGGGAAAAAAATGCTGGTGGTTGCTTTGCTGTGACACACATGCAGGGGGATGTGCAGAAGTCCTCTGGGGTGGGAGGGCACCAAGGACCCTCAGGACCTCCAGCAGAGCCCATGTGGACCTCAGAGAACCACCGTGAAGTGGCAAATGTCTCTGCTGAGGACCAGGCTGAGCCTGCGGCCCGTGAGTGAGGGGTCTTGGGGTGCCAGGGGCAGCTCTGGAGAGCCCCTGCGCTAGTGACAGAGGGGGAGGCATGGGGACGCCCCGAAGCCGTTCCCTCTCCTGTGTGTATCACGCATGCTGCGCAGCTCACGTCATTTTGGGGAAGAAAGTCGTAACACAACAGCTTTTTCCTGGCAGGACAGCCACATCCAGCCTTGCCACTAAGCACTTTCTCGCTGGAGGGGTGTGGGGTGTGCCCCCTTGGCTCTTTGGGTGAGTTATTAACAGGTAACAGCCCACAGCTCACAACCGGCTCAGTCTGGGTGTCCTCTGGCACCTGCCACCACAAAAGCCTCGCTACATGCAGTCAGATGGCTTCAGCACATGCTATGGTAACCTGACTTTTTATCTCTCCTGTGTATTCCCCTACAAATTCATTTAAAATGTTGCTATAATGTCAAAAGAGACCCTTAGGATAATCACATTTCAGAGGTATAACTTAAAAAAAAAAAAAGCCCAAGGACCTCAGCATACCTAGCCAAGCAAAATGCGTCAGAGCCGAGAAGAATGATAAATCAGCTCTCTAGCACCGCACCACCACCATTTCTGCCAGCTGCTTCAGGGTGTAAGCACCCGGCGAGGAGCACCCCGGTGCCCTCTGCCAGGCCGGGGAGGATGGCGGGGCCGAGCACCGCCACGGCCACCCCCAGGGAGCATCACCGCCGCAGCACAGCACGGAGGAAACTCCGGGCAAGAACCAGCCCTGCTGTGTGGGAACAAAAGTCGTGGACCTGCGTCCTGCAAAAAAAGCTGTGACCCCATCGCCTGCCAAGCCCTGCCATGGTGTTTGCACTCCTTCGCCRCTCACGCGTGCCTTGGTTTGGGTTGGTATTGCACTTGGTTTTTGGACAGACGAAAGAGGAAGCCCCGTGAAGCACGAGCCCGTGGATGGCGGGTGTCGCTGTGCGATGGGGCTTTGAGCCCATGTGCCCGGGGTTGCATCCTGCTGCCCAGCGCAGGGTGCGGGAGCCACACAGCCCCAGGCCTCCTGCGGGAAGGAGAGGTGCTGGTTCACCAAGCAGCAAGGGGAAAAGCACAGCCAAGTGCAGTACTGTTTGGGTTAGCAATACACTAATATTAGTATAAATCATAACATTTAAAAAAGTGTAACAAAATAAGCAAATGTTTTTTTCAAACCTTACCTCAGTCATGACATAAGTATTTCAAGATGTTCACAAAAGTATTACAAATCACAGTGTGGGCTATCAATCTGTCAATGAATAGCACACGCTTTGGTATTTTCGAGTGATATTTGAAATCCTAACCCCATAAGAAAATTAAGTCAGGCAATAACATCCTGTTTTCCGCAGAGAGCRTTCAGCTTCCCCAGCAGTGGGAAAAGGCTGCTGTAGCTGCGCTCCTCATTCCTTAGCAAAGCATGTAATGCAAAGCACCAAGCATTAAGCCCTTCTGTTTTACACTGCACA
Organism: Phoebastria nigripes; assembly: GCA_035582835.1. Lineage (NCBI taxonomy): Eukaryota > Metazoa > Chordata > Aves > Procellariiformes > Diomedeidae > Phoebastria > Phoebastria nigripes. The sequence continues at coordinate 2,503,691 of JAYKAV010003432.1, forward strand.
CTGATTTGGAAGCAAATATTTTTCCAACAACATCACCAAATTGAAAGCATTTTGCAAATCTGAAACCTTCTCACAATATTGTTTTGGAAAAAACCTGACTGAGCGAGCGTCGATCTGTCAGTGACAGAAGCCATCGCTGACAATTTAGCTGGGAAGTGCTAACCCACCGTGTCAAACAGCGCTGCGATCCCACACAGCCCGGCAGGCGGGCGCCGAGCCCCCCCGGCCGCTGGACCGGGCTGGGGGAGCGCGGCCGCGGCCCCGGCCCCGGCCCCGGGCGGGGGCGGCGGCTCCGGCCCCCGGGCGGGCTGCGGGGGGGCCGCCAGCCGCCCCGCCCCGCCCCGCCTGCCCCGTCCCGGGACCCAGCGCGGGGGGCGCGGGCCAGGCCGGGCGGAGACGGGCGCTGGCTGCCGCTGCGCTGCCTCCCCGCGGGACCGGCCGCCCCCGAGCCCGGCTCTTTGGGGTGAAATCCGGAAAAAACGCGTCTCCCACAAGGTGGCACTCTGCCGGCTCCTTTCCCCTTCGCCAAGGGCTGGAAACGCGAGGCTGCTGGGGAAAGGCACAGCAGAACGCCGCCTTCCTTCCCCTCCTGACGGGAACGATGCCCCGGCAACTGCGGCCGCGGCCGATACTCGCTTTTGACCATCTTACTGTTTTATTAGACTGTTTTACTGACTAGGCATAGAGTGTTAAAAATGCAAACGTGAAAAACGGACAAAGCTGTGGCAGAACACAGGCAAGAGAAATACAGAAGTCGGAGGCACAAGCCTGTTGCAACCGTGCGACGCCACAGCGCGGATACCACGCCCGGGTCGGTGGTGCCCCCCGAGCATCCCACCTGCGGGCTGGCATCCTCCGGGGCACCACCGCGCCCGCCGCAACGGGCACCGCCAGCGCGTCCCGCCCGGCCGGGCAGGGGCGGCCGAGGGACCCGGCCGCYGGCTGCTCTCCAATCCCGCTGGAGAAAAAGCTTCACCTCTTGGCTCTTTACTTGGGGTGAATACAGACTATGAGGCCGTGTCCCTGCCGTGGGCACTGTGAGAGATTGTCTTTCAGCAGACAAAGGGAAGGAGAAGGAAAACGAAATGCAGAAAGCAGCGAGTTCCGCCTTGCCAAACCAGCCAGGCAGACTGGTTCTTTTTTTAGCTGTTTTGTGACTGAAGGAACTTCCAAGAAAAGAAGGAAGGAAAAAAAGCCCAACATTTTGACTGAGATTACCAATAAGTGACAATACTTTAAGGGCCAAGGATGTAGCCTCAAAGGATTTTGAAGGGGGGGGGGCAGGGTTTAAATCTAGATGGTTCAAGATAAATAATAAAAATTGTTAAAAAAAAAGAAAAAAGTCTACCACTGCAGAAATGCAGAGCAAGATACCCTAGGCAGCAGGAACTGCGCCCGCCCGAGGCTAAGCCCGTCTCCCAAACCCCTGCCACGTGCGATTTGCAAACAACTGGCAGCGGATGCTGGGGTGAGGGCTGGGCCCCAAAGCCTTACCTGGGGGGCTGCCGCTCACCCTCCAGGCGCCCAGGGGAGGGGAGCATTGCCCCTCTGAGACTGGAATGAAATATATGACAGATGGTTTAAAAAAAAGCAATTATCAAAGGGGAAGATTTTGGAACATATCCTTTGAAATAAAAATTTGTTTAGCATTTTTAGCAGCTGAAATAATTTTCAGAACATCTGATGAGAGATTTAAGTGCTTCATTTCCTCCTCTCACTCGCCAAGCCATCCGTTTGAAGATGGTCTGTGGCACATCTAGTTCTCTGTTTTATTGCTATTGGTATTTTTCATTGGATAATGGTAGAATTAGAGATCAATGGAAGAGAGGTATGAACCACAATATTCCCGTCCGTTTGAATGTGCGGGTGCTTTTGAAATGCTCCACGGCTTTGCAGAAGATGGAAGAAACRTATTCTGTGATTCTTTAAATACAACTACATGAAAGTATGTCTTATTACATCTTGCCTTTCTTCCCCACTTTTCTCTGTTCTTCTGTTCTTCCTCCACAAAAAAAAAAAGAAAGAAAAGGGAATTAGCCGTCTACCTTGTCCGTTACCCATAGGAAGTGCCAGATCACTGCAAAAATTAATAAGATCACGTACCTGAAGGTGAGAAGGTACCCTTATATCACAGGCTGCAGACAGCTGCCCAGCAATGCAATATACCTTCTCTTTGAGCTCTAAGATGTGATCTTCATTTAAAGGCTAGAGAAGAAAAACTGCCACTTCATTATCTAAATGTTAAGGACAGATTGCAGTTAAAAATTTGCAATTTCTTTCTAGCTTGAGTGTGTTAATTTTCAGTTTCAAAATTTCCAGCCCTTTTCTTCACGGGCTCCTGCTGGAGTCAGAGCCACGCGGGTACTGCCGCCTTACCACCCCGATGCTTACTCGGTTGGATGTGAATTCACATTAAATTCACCAGAGCTGCTTGCAGCTGCCACTCAGGATGATCAATGGTTGGAGATCAGTGCAATAAGCATTTTTTTGTTCAGAAGATGCTTCTTAAGAAGAGTGAGAATTTTATATGGAATGCTTGCTAGTTTTTAAGGACTAAGGTAAAAAGAAATGAGGCGAGTTCCCGGATGCTGCACTCGCCCAATGCTGATTTTCAGCATTTTCTGAAACTCGGAACTAATTGCTAAAGTGTCCTGATGCTTGACAACTGCCCCAAAATATTCCAGCCTGCACAAAGAATTTGGATCGTCAACAGTGAATTGGAGTATGGCCTCAAATAGTTTCCATCAAAGCAGACCTGGAGTCATGAAGAGGTCTTCCAGCCTACCCACGTAACCCAGCCGCAGGCAAGGGTCAACTTATCTATTACGACTTCTGGACCCAGCGTACAAGTGATAGTCACAATAAAATATTTATTAATAAAAAACACGCCGCAATAGTAAGCACTTTTCCCTAAATTCAGATTCAGCCTCTATGTAAACAAAGGCACCAAAATTCAGGGCGAGGTCCCAGCTGCTGTGGATTTGCTGCCCGCGGAGGGTGCCCACCTTCCCCACAGCACCCACACACGGCGGGTGCTGCCCGGCGGGTGAATTCGGACGTGGTGTCGGCAGCGGGTCCTCCTGCGCAGAAGACAGACCCCGCCGACGGGAGCTGCCCGTGCAGGCAGAGGGCACCCCGGTTCTCCTGGGCAGATAACCGCTGCGTTGGGGATCTCTGGGAGACGTCTGGAGATGCTTCACGTTCGATGGGATGAGCCTCGGAAAAGAGGATAACAAGGCCCTGAACGAGATTAAAGAAGTTCGCTTCTCCCGGTGCGAATTTGGAGGAGAAACGCACTCTAATCTTCCACCGAAGGGGAGATTCAGGGCCTTTCAGTCTCTTAAGCCGCGTTAGTTAGGGCTCAGCCGCAAACTTCCCTCCAGTCCTGCAGCTCCTTCCCGCGGAGGGGGCGAGGGGAGGGAGGAGCGCTCCCAAAGCGGGGGCCCGGCGGGGGCTCCGTGCCAGGACACCGCTGCCAGGGCGGGGGCAGCCCGCAGCGCAGCCGTCCCCAGAGAGCTGCCGCACCCCGGGGCTGCCCAAGGCGCCTGGGGTGCTCGGGGCTTCGCACCGCTCCTGTCCTCCTGTCGCTGCTTGGGAGCTTTCCTGCCTTGAAGCCGCAGCAATCACAGGTGGTGTCCAGGAAATTCCCACCTAGAAAAGGGGGGTGAGCAAAGGGAAGGCAAAATGCATTGAACTGCAGTCCCGTCCCTGGGGAACCGCGCGGTTAGACGTGGTTAGCTGCAAAGGCTTCTCTTTTTACGGGAAAAAGAAGGGTACCTGACCTTACAGCTAAATACAACTAGTGAGGGACTAAGAACATGCATTTTGAATTTTCAGTGTAGTTATGTCTAGGTTGAAGGGGTTCTTTTTGATTATTACTTTTGCAGCATAGACCTGAGTAGAAAAAATCCCAAATGTCAAGGGGTGGATCTAAGCACCATGGAAGTTAAAGCAGAATCCAAGCGGGTCACAAACTCGCAGCTTTTTTTTTTTTTCTGAGAAATGCTGTGTGGGAATCAGAAAGGCTTGGTGAGAAAGTGTGCAATGACTACCAGGGCTTGCTTTGGGAGGAGCAGCGGTGCTGCCGGTGGCTGCGGATGCCCTCGGGGCACRAGCCACGAGGAATCTGTGGTGCTGCTCGTGCTGACCCTCCGGAGGAAATCACACCGAGAGCTCCTCGCTCCTGGCTACAGCACATGCGATAGGAATTCATCCCCCGGCATGAGAAAAACAGTTTTCCTGAAATCCTGCCGTATCCCCGGGGCGTACCCCCGGGCGGGTGGACGGGGCCGGGCGGCGGGTCAGGATGCGGGGGAGCCCGCAGGAAGCCGATTCCCTGGCTGGCGGCAGGCGCAGCCCCCCGATGCCGGGGAAACATGTGAGAGAAATGAAGCAAGTGCTTTCAGGGGAAAACTGAGGAAACGCCGCGCTGGAGTCAGAGGGATGATTTAGCAATAACTGAAACGCAGCCATGGGGAGCTGGGGCTGTGGGATGTTTTTAATTCTCGTGCTCCGTAAGAAAGGTGCTAATTTTCCCGGGCGGACGTCGCCTGGGGCTTTGCGAGGGGCGGGGGTCAGTACCGTGACAAACAGGCACATCACAGGAAGGGTGCTGCTATAAAACAGAATATCCTTTTTTTTTCCCCTGATTTCGGTTAGCTGAAAGTCAGTGCGAGGGTAGCGAGGAGCTGTACAGCACAGAAGTCAATGCACTTGCTTTGGTTAAAGGACTCGCTAGATATTGCCGCCGGGGCTCCCCAGACCAGAAGTGAGGYGGCACGGGGCAGTCCTGGCCGCAGACCATGACGCTTTCTGGGCATGCCCGCACGCTGCATCCCTCCCGGCCGGGTGAACCATTCCAGTGCTTGGGACCCAGCATCTTCCCTGGGAAAAACTTAATATGGTCTTGGGGCAACTTCCCAGGTCTAAGACTTCTTTTTTTATTTTGTTAGGACTCTGATGTAGGCAAATCTGTGGTTTCCTAGGACTGAGATAAACTAAAATAAACTTGATTTAATCAAGGAGACTCAGTCATGAAAGATGAGTGCGAAGGGGGGTCGTGTTTGGGAGTACACTAAATCTTTATGGATTTTGCTGTGCAGCTACAGGGCGACCAAAACACGCAGAGATGTGAATCACTCCAGGGGCATGAGGTTCTCATTTAAAGTTTTCATGCCTGTCGTCTTTCCCTTTTAATTTTTTATTTTATTTATTTTTTTTCTGCAGTAAAGACTGGAGTGACTGTCTTCATCTATTTCAATCATAGATTTTTCTGATTAGACCCCCAAGGAAAATGAAAAATGCATTGGGCATCTAAGTGTGACTCCTGTTTCCTTAACCAGAGCGCTGCAGATGTGTGTGTTCAGCAGATACTCTGTAAGAAACCAGGGCAGTTTGGAAAAATGCTTCTGCCATCTGGCTAGGAGGGTGCCCATCCTTTGCAGGACTTTCCTGGGAAGTTTTAAGGTTCAGACTCTAGTTTCTTTTTAACCTGACATTCCTGGTAAGTTTGAGCAGGAGAGTGCCTTTGATGAGCTGTGCGGTAGCTGCTGCAGACACTATGTTTAGGAAATAAGCAGTTTGGCACCAAGCCTGGGCCTCCGTGGGCTGGCCGAGGAGGCACGAGGGGCTGCACCAGCCGGTCCCGAGCACCCAGGTGTAGCCAGGGCTCCTTTTCTTCCATCAGCAGCTTTCCATCCACCAGAAACCCCTGAGACACACTAAGCATCACTCCAAGAAACCTCCCTATTTCAATGACCAGCTGCAGGGGATGGAGTGGGGCGGCATCTCCTAAATGAGCTTTTAAGCTCTTTTTTAACACTTATTACTGATTTCTTCATAACTTTCTTTGCGTATTTCTTGTTTGTAGATATCAGGGAGGCATCTGTTTCTCATCCAGGACAATGCCAGTCGTTTCAGAAGCCTTCACCCTCAGGCGTGTGGTGCCATACAGTCATTGCCAACACAGGGTAACACCTCAAAAGTCAGAGAGACTGCTCATGGCGCTGTCCCGCAGGAAACACTTCCAGGCTCGGACTCGATATGACAGTAGAATATTGAATACAGAGTAATACAAAATATTATCTAAAAAAAGGAGTATGCCTTTAATGGCAGTGGAGGAGTGTCTCCTGGAGTTTGTCACAGATGTGCTGTAATGCAGTGTAGGTGGCACAGACCCAGGTACACACCTCCGATTCGAGCAGCAAGGGATATTAACCGTCCCATTTTGCAAAGGTTTACTGGTTTCTGATGTCTTGCCCACAGCACTCAGAGCTTTGAATTAAAAATGGAAATGCTATTAAGCAGAGAAGTAGTAGTTAGTTTGTTGATAGGGGAGACTCTGTAAAATTTTGTTCGTTCCTGCATCATGCAGGACAGTGCATTCCCCTTCCTTGGGTTTCAAAGGATTTTATATGCCATTCAGATGAAGGGACAGGAGGCACAGTGCTCTACCAGACAAATCATGTGCGTTGTACCCTGTTGCTGGATATACTCAGAGCCTGGGCTGGGCTGGGCTACTCTAGCAGCGACTCTAGCAGAGCCATTCTGGCCCGGCCAGCCCATAACGTGCAGTTTAAAGCCTGACGGAGGAAGAAATGCGGTCCCCTTGCCAGGAGCCCACAGAAAGCCCCCTGCATCGCTGCGGTCCCACCGACACCCCTTAAACCACGGAGGCCGTGGGGAAGCATCGAGGCGGGACGGGGTGGGCTCACGTCCCCGCTCACTGCCCGCGCTGGCAGGGAGCCTCCCAAGGTCTTGCTTCTCTGGAACCATCCGCCCTGGGATGTCAAACCCACCCACCCTGCGCCCCCAGAGCCTGCAGCACCGTTCCCACTCGCTTTTACCCTCTTTTCATTTGTCCAACGGGTTGACACATGCGACATCCTTGCATCGAGGTGCTTCGAGATTTGCTGATGGTGGAACGGGCATCCCAGCACTTCTTTGCCAAGAGCTTCCCGTTTGGGCATGGCTGCCCCACGGCTGCCATCCGGCACCGCGGTGCGGGACCGTACCGGCAGGATTACGCAGCAGCAGCAGCAGCGACTATCTCAGCCAGCCGGCATCTCCCGGTACCAGCCCCGCTCTGCTGTTCCTGCAGCCTCCCCAGGGACGGCCGGAGCGGCCCTGGTGGGAAGCAGCCAGCGTCTCCACCCAGGACAACGTTGGCCAGACCGAGCCAGCCCTGCCCAGAAAACAAGCGGTTTTGCCCRTGTAAGAGGAACTGTTAGGCTGAAAACTGGGGCACCCAGTGAGAAAGCTGAAAGGTACTGCCTGGTGTGGGGCTTCCTATCTGCAAATAGTACATGATGCTACAAAATAAAACAGTCTATGAAGAGAATTCATTGAGTTGAGGCAATATCAGCGATTCGGGATAAGTGAGTCCAAGGAGATGAAGCATGTTTAATGTAATTACACATCCACTTCTTGTGATGTACGAGCATGCGAAGCATTACTAATCCCCAAACAGATACCTGCAGGGAGGACGATCACGAACAGCTGTTTGGACAACAAGAAATGAACCACACGAACTCCCAGTTCTGCAGGCTTTCGGCAGAGACGCTCGGGAGTCAGAGCTTGTCCGGTAAGYGCAAGATTTACAAGGAATTAAACAGTGCTCCGTAAGAAAGTACATTAGTTTCTTATATAAATCGCACTGCCGACTCATTTATTATTGTAATAACCTTCAGCATTTCCATTATTGGAGAGGACTTCTCCTGAAATGAAAAATGACTTTCCTAACTCAGCGCGTGGAGCTTGCCGTCATACTCGGTTTGGCTTCCTATTTCAGATGGCACGGAAGAAGACATAAAGCCTTATGCCCAAAGAGTGCTATTGATGGCAGACTAATGCGTTGTGTGAGTTTATTGTGTATTTGGGAGTTAATAAATAAGAGAGATAATAATGCAAACAGTATCTCTCCTCTTGGCTTACTCAAGAAATCTCCTACTTGGTGGCTGCTGAGGACAGTTAAGCTGCCAGCACCGGTGTTTACGTGTAGCCCATTTAATTACAAGAACCCATAAGCTCTTTACCATCATATTACAGTACTTTAATAACCTATATTTTATTTACACCTAGTTTCCAAGTTTATTACACTTATTATCAAGCATTCACTTAAGTGAATCATTAGACTGACTTTTGTGAATTTTTGGGGCTTGCAGAAAGCCGACGGGGTGAGGAGCCGCCGTTTCCTCCGCCTGAGGGAGGGATTGACGGGGCTGCTGGAGACGCGCTGGAGGGGCTTCTCAGAGCACTGGGGGAACCCTCTCTGTCATTAAGGGCTGGCAACAAGTGAGGGGGTTTCTCCAAACAGCATACCAGTGCACGCTGAATGCGTGGGTCGAGCTATTGTCCCGTGGCCCAGGACTTGACCCTCGGGGTATCTGCTCTCTCTTCCTATGAGGGAAACAGAAGAAGAGCAAAATATTTGCACATATCTACCAAAACCAATATCGGGGCCCCTGAGGACTGAGTCCAGCGGCACTGTGGTCAGACCATCACATACAGTTCTACCAAAGGTATTGAGAGGCTGTTTCATGACTGTATAAAACACCACCCAAGAGACCATTTCTGAACACGCAGCAAAGTGCAGGAGGGGCCCAGGAGACGCACAGCGGTTTCTCTCCCGCACCGTGAGCAATGCAATGTGAGGCTGTGCCCTGGCACCCGGGTATAGCTTTCTGATACTTCTGAAGGCGTGCATTGGACTGGCTTTGTATCCACAGTTGGCAAAATGGAAGCCTTGCTGCCGGGCTGAAGCCCTCAGTTGGTGGGGGTGTAGCCTTGCAATCATTTCTAGCATTATTAAAATGGTTTTGGAGCATACGAACCACAGAAACTAAGTTAGTGGCTCTTTGAAACAGGGATGTATCAGGTATGGCACGTGCTCATCCGGGATACGCTTGCCACAGCAAACACATCCCTGTGGCTAGGAGGGTCTTCTGTAGGGGTTCTTCAATGCCTGGACTTGTTCAAAATGCAGGAGTTGATCACCAGCTTGAAAAAAAGCAGGTATATTATAACCATTTTGCATTCTTATGATAGGAATGTATTCCTCCACTGCAGCGAGCTGGCCGTGACCCAGCCCCGCCACGTGCCGAAGCCTCGTGAAGCGACTGAGCCCCGACACTGGGGCATGCCCAGGGCACCCCTGCCACCTCTCCGGGAGCCTACGGCACCGCCGTCACTGTCACGTCCACCTGACGCCGTACTTCATCACTGCCAACAAAAGCACATCGATATCTAAGCTGTATTCTGCCCGAAGCACGTGCAGACAGGCAATAGCATTTTTTCTACCGTTATTGTCCGTGCACACTGTAAGCGGTAGATATAGGTCAGGGAACCATTAGACCGGCTAGAAATCAGAACTGAGATTGGTTTTCAAGACAGATCTGATCAGTTCAGATAAAAACAAAATCTAGCCACATTTGTATAAACAACTCGGACGTAATTATTTTTAAACTATTGGCCAATGTACATGTTGCCATGTGTGTCCTGCTTTCAGGAATTAATGTCTTTTGCTCGTAAGCCACCTACTGCTGTTTACTTTATTAATGACATTCTGGTCATCTCTCCTGAGGGCAGTAAATGAAAGCTAAATTTGGCTCACTGTCTTCATTTCAATGATGTAGTCTATCAGGCAGTGACTTTTCATAAAGCTGCACTAAACGTGGACGAATATAAAGAGAATTACTGTTCGCTGCTAATGAGCAATCATGTGGCAATAGCTCTGTTTTGCTGCAGAAATGAAGAGAATTTTCCATTGTTCTTTCCCAAAGACAGCGCTGGTGTTATACGTGTCTGATGGCTCTTAGTCACGACCTCCGGTAACCACCGCAGAGAGCAGCCGTCACCCCACACATGTTGCAAAACACCCAGAACCACCCATCGAGATGTTTCGGGGAGGCTGGATAGTTTCACTATGAGCAAAAATGAATGAGTCCTCCTAAAAGAAAACATATTGACATCCACGAAACAGGTCACTGCTATACTAGACGCGATAATACATTTCTTAAGCCATACATTTTCTCCAGTCCTTTAGATGTTCGATAACGCGTGGACCACCCAAGTTAATTTAATGCAAATGTAATTTAACAGATTCCTTGTGTATGCCTTCGAAACGTCTCAAGCTTCTTGCAATGCATCCATCTAAAAAGGAACAGGATTTTATGCTAGCTCAATACTTCAAAGACAGGGTTGAAATGTACAGTAAAAAGGTATTATTTACCCCCCCACACACATACTTCTCATGGATCAGATGGTAGTAGCAGTTGGATCCTGCAGCCTCCTTCCCACCGCTGCTGCGCGGGCATCCCCGCCCAGGGAAAGCGATGCAGCTCCGGGGACGGGAGCGGTGGCAGGGGTCCACGCAGGTCCTCCAACAAGGGACAGACATTTGGGGCGGGGAGAAAAGAAGCAGGGGTACCAGCTTCCATCAGCTTTTAGCATCGGACGCTAGTTGCTGAGAAAGAAAAGAAACCGCGCTCTCATTCAGACGGCGCAGACAGCGCCTCGTGGCACGCGTCTGGCAGCCGAGGACATTTTTCAGCAGCGTTAAACTTCGGTTGATCTCAGACAAAGTGAAAGCACGTGGGCAGGATCCCCTCCGGGCAGCGGCACGCCTGGGCGGGCGACGGGCGCGGCTGCACCCGTCGCCCGCCCAGGCGTGCCGCTGCCCGGAGGGGATCCCAGCGGATCCAGGGCTGGGCACCCTCTGGATGCTGAAGCATCCAGAAACCACGGCAGCAAGAAGCAGCAGGCAAATGACAGCAACATTTTTACTTTACACAATGGAAACCAACTTGACTCACCAGACCAAACATTTCAGCTCAAATAATGATTCCCATTAAAGAAATGACAACCCTGCCTTATAATGTGTAGTGTACAAAGAAAGGCATTTATAGTATGGAAAACTAATTGGTTTAGGAATCAAATTTGAAAAATGCAACATCTTCATACAGCAGTGGGAGTGCAAACACTCCTATTTTAATGAGCTTCCTCTAAAGGAGGCTAATGTGTAATATTTCTCTGTATGAGTTTGCATTAGAAATCTGCTGAGATGGGAATACTCATTACCTGCTACTATCTGAGCTTTGCACAAAAATATTGGCTTCTCCTGAGTGACCTGACGTGATTGTCAATGGCTTGGGGAAGGCATCGTGTGATCGAGGCCTGAAACAACCGTCGTGATATGCAGGTGTGCGGTGAAATTTTTGCGTGGATGCAATGACTTTTTAGAAATTACGCACGGTGAATATTAAACGAATCTGGGAAACTCTTAGTCCTGATGTCTCAGATCAGCCCCATCTTTTCCGCTTGCTTTCTAATGAGTCTCATTTATACTGTTGCAGACATATTTTTCTCATTATTTCTCTGTAATTCTGGAGTACGCGCACCAGCTTCAGTGGGGCTGAGAAACTCCCACGCACAGGCGAGGTGTGGTTCTGCTGTCCACCGGCCGGGCTCGTGCCGCAGGCGGGACACCCTGGGTCCGGCGCCGGTGGGAGCAGCCTGGCGTGCCGATGGCCCTCTGATCGTTCGGCTGCAGCCGGGAAGGGAGCCGGGAGCTTCAGCTGCGTGCTGAAGGGTGCTCGTGCTGGGTCTGGCATATGCAAGAGGCAGGATGAAACATCAATTTACATGTGAGAATAGATTTCATTAGGGATCGTGCCTACAGGTTATTTGCTCTTATCTTCCCTTGTGCAAAACCCCGTGAAGCCAATTTAGCCAGTGCAATGCTGACCTTCAAAAAGCGTAACTGTAACGTTCAACGCATTATATCTTTACAGCTGCATCCCATTGTTGCCAGCCGCCTTTCATTCAAAGGCGATGGGATCCACGGCTTTACAGAAACTTGCAGCATCTCCCTCCGTGCGGTTCACGTGCCCGTGCTTCGCCTGCACTGGCATCTCCTCCGCCTGCTGCCGGCTTGGGGTGATCCTGGAGAAGGGGTTCCCTGTCTGCGTGGTTTTTYGTGGGGCTGCCGGGCCATTGGAGTAGTCAAGATGCCCGGTGTCAGAGGCTCTGCCGAGAAATGATCAAACGATTTCTATGCCCAACAGCTCTTTTCAAGTTGATGAGTTTTTGAATTTCATTTCTGAAGGCTAACTTTTCCACAACAAAATACAGTCACCCAGTGCATGCMAATGAAACAGTTTAAGACTGAGGATATGAGCACACAGAGTCCTGCTGTAATGGAGACGTCTGTTGCATACAGAAAACACTGTAAAAAGGGAACCTTGAATATTTCTGCTGCCCACTTAAGCGGGAATTTATCGATGACTATTGAAACAATAAACACAAGCTCCYGCTATCGTGAATCCGTAGACGAAAATGCTCTGAAATGAGGAAAACCTCAGCTAGGGGTGCGTGGGTGTGTGCCCCAGGCGCCGCAGCCCTGCCCTCGGCAAACCCTGGGAAACCCCTGCCCGGCCATCGCACCCCGCCGCCGCCTGCTCGCGCCGGGGGCACGGCGCAGTGCCGCGCCGCAGGGACCGAGCCCAGCCCTCCCCACGAGGGCTTGTCTTTCAGAGAGCGAAGCAAACGGAACAGTTTGGAGCAGTTAAACATTATGATCTACTTCACGTAGATCATAGATCCATCAAGAAGCAAAAACCACAGGCATTTTGCCGGCAGGAGAGTGTATGACGCTGGAAAAGGCTGGTTGTTTCTAATGGGGTGTTCTTCTTTTATTATTTGGCTTTATACCAGGATGAGCCCCGGTGTCTATCCCAATATCCGAGCAGACCAGAAGGGCTGTGCAAATGCAGCGCCCGCTCTACAGGGCCACGGCTCTTCCTGCAGCTCCACCTTCACAAGGAGGAGCAGAAAAGGTGATGTCTGTGCTAGCAGGGCTTTATATACATTTATACTGCTTGTTATTTAAGATTAAAATCCTTTTCATGGTGATCGTATACATTTCCGCAAGTAAAATTAAAGAACTTTTTCCTCACCTTATCTTCAAAAGCTGTAGCCAGAACTGTTAATGAATATGCTACTATGCTTATTAGAGTTGTTGTTTGTTTGCATTTAGCTAAAATAAATTTCAAGAAAGGCTTGCCAGATGCTTTTTTAAAAACAGTGGTAGAAAAAAACCCACTTAAGCATGGGTGTTGTGGAAATAATTTTATTTGCATGCCTTCATTTATTTTGGTTTCCAGCTTGCTTTTACAAATGTTGAAAACCGCAGAGAAATCTGACTTTGCTAGGGCTCCTTCTCCAACAAGCAACACTGTGCTGAGCGGTATGTACTACTCCAGGCTTTACGTGTCACCACGAGAGCTATTTATAAATCACAATAAACAGCGCGTTTATAAGGAATGCTTGAGCTTTTCCAAAGCAGACACTGCTTTACCTGACTGCAGCCTTTGGAAGTGCTTTTTCAAAACCGTGTTGCAAACCCAGAATAGCTGCTTGGGAATAACGGGAAAGCCCCCGCGGTCGAGCGGGGCGTGATGCCCGGTTGCCTTACCGGTCACCCCACCCTCGCAGCAGCAGGAAAGCAAGGTCTCGCCGCAGCAATGGGACCAGGGTCCTCACTAGCCAAGCCATGCTGGATGGTGGCCTGGCTCCTCTCAGTCACACCTAGAGTTGGGAACCGAGGGGCACCTGCCCACCCGCTTCCATGGGTCCCCAGCTTCTGCTCCTTGGACCACCGATGGTCCATGGACAGCAGTGTGGCTTGAAAACTTGAACCTTCCAGACTGAACACTAGGACGCATTTCTTTACCAAGAGGGTGGTCAGACCCTGGAACAGGCTTCCTGGAGAGGTGGTCGATGCCCCAAGCCTGTCAGTGTTTAAGAGGCATGTGGACGATGCCCTTAACAACATGCTTTAACTTTTGGTCAGCCCTGAAGGGGTCGGGCAGTTGGACTAGATGATCGTTGTAGGTCCCTTCCAGCTGAAGTTATTCTATTCTATTCCTGTTGGCAGCCATGCCCACAAAAGGCAAGGGCACATCTGCTTGAAGTTTCAGAAAGAGGTGACAGCGGCCACGATGCCCACACGGCCGCTTGTTTCAGAGGCTGCTGCTTCTTCCTTTCCTTCTCCGGCGGGGGAGATGGGGGAGGCAGCGGTGGCAGGGGCTTCATCTCCCAAACAGGGCAAAGGGAGGGCACCCGTCCCTCTTGGGCGACCAGGCAGCCTTGCAGATGCAGAGCTTAGAAGAGCGATCGGAAAGGTCAGGAGCATATATTAAACCTGCCTCCTGGCCACCTCGGCATATGCTGGTGGGTCTTCTGTGGCTGGCAACCTCAGGCAAAACTGACCTGGCAGCCGGGACCTGCCGCGTCCCCTCGACTCATCCCCCACCTGCCTGCGGAGCGATGCCGAGAGGGAAACTGGAGTGTCAGCTGTCCCGGGCAGAGGGAAGCACAGGCATCTTCCCGAGTGGGTGTTAGGAATAGAGATGGGAAAGAACAGCGACAGAGACAGGACAGTCAGTCCTGACTGACGGTGATGGTTGATTATTTGATAGTACCCAGACACGATGCTGCCCGCGGAGCCCCGAGCACGCGTCCTCCTGCGCCCAGCGGGCGCAGTGCTCAGGAGTGCACCGTGCCCTGCCCCTGCGCACGCTGGGCTCCCCCCCAAAAAGCACCAGCAGCCTGAGGAGGGGGCAGAGACACCCAGACACTCCTGGGACACCCCAATTCTGCCTCATAGCAGAGCCGGTGGTGGCACTTACTGGCAGAGAAAGCCCATTGCACACAACTGCCAGCACTGTGAAGGGAGAAGCAAAATTATAATACACAGCAAGAATAGCAGTCTCTGTGTGGGGGGACAGGAAGGCAGCTTTGAAATGAAAAATATTCATTTAACAAGAAATAAGAGCTCCAGATCCTGCTGCCAGCTATAATTGTGCAGCCTCGCTGAATTCACTGAGGTTGCAAGGGTTAAGGGAGAGCAGAATTTGGCCAGTGGCTGAAATAGATAAGCCATATGTCTGCACACTCCCGAATGTGGAACAGAAATAATTATGTGATATTCCTGCTGATAATAAACCTACTATATTATCACCAGAAATTACAGTTTTTCACAATAATTATGTTTTCAATAAAACACGTTGCAAGAAAATTGATATTACATTGAAGTTTTTGTTTCATAAGGAAAATGCAAATAATTTGCCATTGCAACGTTCCTCGGCTCGAAGGACAGTTGAACTAGATGGCGTGGCGAGCTCTCTGCCGACGTTCCGGCCTCGAGTTGGAGCCAGACGGCAGGAGAGAGGGGSTCCTGGGAGGGGGACTGTCCTCCGAGACGTGGCCGTGGCCAGCCCTGCCTGTCCCCGGGCAGGGGCTGGGGCCGGGAGGGGAGGGTGGGTGCAGGGGTGCGCGGGTCCCTGCAGCGGTGCCTGGCCGAGCTGCAGCGGGGGCCGCCCAGCCCCTGCGTGCCGGCTCTCGCACGCAACGGCAAGGGCACCCTCAGACCGACACTGCACGGAGGCTCTTTGTGCACAGCAAGCCGCACACCAGCTATCACCAGCTATACGTGTTTACATTCCTTCTGCTTAATATTTCTGTAATCTTCTCTGGCATCATACACTAGTAATTTTTCTTCCCCTACTTCACACTTTTGATAAGCCTTCTGGTCCCACAGCAGATGCATTGTGAATCTTCTCCTTCTAAGTATCTTGCATATGTTTCATTAAAAGTGTTTGTTTCTTTGATCAGATTGAAGTTCTGATGTGAAAAAAAAACAACTTTTTGGACTTTGCTTGGCAGCACCCAGCCCCGAGATGAGAAGCAGCGTTTGGGTACAGGCAGTCAGGCAGGGTCCTAATGTCAGTCATTTACTCTTTGCCAATTGATTTGCCCGTCCTCCCGACGATGGCTACAATGTGCACTGGCACCCAAAGATAGAAAACGGGCTTTTTATCTGCTACACTGTGCAACTGCACATGAAAGAACATGGTGGGAGGTGCCAAATGGGAGCAGCAGAAATCGGGATATATTTCACCCGCTGTTGCTTAGCGATGGGAAGCGCGGGCAGGCTGGCATTTCCCGCAGCGGGGGCACCAGCCCCCCGCGCTCCCCCCGGGGTGGGCCAGCCCCCAGCGCAGGGGAAAGGGTGGCCGCGGTGGCCGGAGGGGAGAGGGCAGGCATGGGGTGCCCCGGACCCCGGCAAGCGCCCACGGGGAGGGCTTATGGTGGGGCTGCACGGCCCTCCGCGGTAAACTGAGGCACAGCCTGCGCTGGGGCCGACCCTGCCCATAGGCAGGTGGAAGTGCTGCCAGCATGTGCCACCCCGCACAAGGGTGGCACACAGGTCCCACTGCTCCTCACGGGTGCCTGGTGCCCTCAGGGCTTCAGGGAGCTGTGGGGCAGGTTTGAAGGACTGGGACAGTCGAGTTGCATCCRATGTGGGAAGAGATGCGAGAGCAGCTCTGCCAGCATGCACCCAGCCGTGCTCGGGAGAGCGGCAGCTCGCAGAGGGCAGCTCTGGCCCCACATCACCACCGCCACCACCAATGCCACTGCCACCACCGTCATTGCCACCACCGCCACCTCCCTGCACAGCGCGAGGAAGCCGCCCAGATGATGGGGTCTCACCCGACCCGCTCATGCTGTTTCTGAGTGCTGGTGCAGGACCCGGGCAGACCCCAACAAGTCAGCCCATCCCTGCTGGATTTTGGGCTGTGCTAGCAGGCGCCCACCCCACAGCGCTTTGTCTGATCCCCTCGCAGGTACAATGCCAAAGCTGTACAGCCTCCCCTGCAGCCGGCTCGGCCACATGCACCACTGCCCTGGGCTGCACCCTGCCCCAGCGCAGGGCCYGCAGAGCACGCCTCCGGCCCAAGGCGAGCCTGCAACGAGCAACGGGTGCACGAGTTGCAAACAAAGACCCTCTCCTGCTGCGGGTCTGAGGGCTTGGGGGGAGGCAGCCCCATGCTGAGAGGTACGGGGGCTCGCCAGCCCCGCTGCACGCTGCGGCAGGGCATCGCTGCCAGCGCTCCTGGGAGCGGCTGCAGCCGAGCGGCATTGCCAAGGCAGCGCCTCGCCCACCGCCAGCGCCGCCATGCTCACGTTGTGGGTGCTCACCCCAGCACCGCCAGCCCGGCGGGGGGGAAGGCTGCCGGCACGGCTGCGGGACGAGGCAGCATGGCCCCATGGGGCAAGGGGCACGGCAGGGGCACCCGCAGACCCTCTCCCCATCCCCTCCCGCAGCTTTCGGGGCACCCTGCGGGAGTCCTGTCCCGTCCCCGGCTGTGCCAGCAGCCCGGCTGGGGTGTCGGGCAGGACGGGGTCTGCAGGGCCGGGGCCGCCCTCYGCCCACCACGCACGGGCACAGAAACTCATCCCCCCGCGGGCTTCCAACTACACCGGGAAGCTGCCACCCGGGGCTCCATACCTCTGCTCCCCACCGGGAAATGGGAGTAACAATTACAATAACAACAGCAACAACAATAACAATAATATTTCCTTTTATGCTTGTACCTAACTAGACTAACGAGTGTGGTGCATGCAGGTGCAACAGCCACACTGCTATTAGCCTTAATATCACTGCCTGCTACTTGCCCCGCGTGATTTATTTAGTGCCGTTTGTATTACCATGCCTTTCACGTGGTGCAGACATAAGTCATTTCCGAGATAAACTAACTGTAAAAATCAGTTCTTCCAATTATTGCTAAAAAGGTGCAATTTAAAGGTAGAAAAGAGTGAGCATCTTTTTTCTGCCTCGCTGGCAGAGACCAATGTCTCCCCATACTTTCAGCCAGGAGGAGTCAAAATGCTTTTGCCAACCTCCCCTCAGCAGYGGGAGGCCAGACGATCCCACGGGTTTCTGCAAGGATACCGTCCAGCTAATGCACTGTGAAAACATCCCCCTAAATGCCCCTGCATGTGCCGAGCTCCGGCTCACGCCGAAGGCCGGTGAGACGCAGGCTCAGGCAGGGCGACCGCCGAGGACTTTAACTCTGCCCCAGACACCCTGCACAGCGCCAGCAAAATTCCTGCCTGGATTAATAGCACCGTGCACGTATTTTTATTGAATCACTCTTAACACAGCTGCCATTCATAAAACACCTAAGCCTGTACTTTTATTCCTGTTGGAAAACATAATTAGTTACAATTCCTACAAATGTGTGGATGTTAAAAATAATATAGTATTAGTATATATGGTATTTCAACTTCCACTAAATCAAGTAAGAGTATCCCAGATTATCTAATTCCGCATCCCTTTATAAAAGCAGTATTACACCTTGTTTCAGGACGCATGAGCCCCGGGTGAGGAGCACGAGGCCGTGGCTCAGCTGCGGAGCCCGGGGCTGGCGACGGGCGGCAGCGCAGGTCCCCACCCCGCGCCYTGCAGCACCCTCCTCTCCTGCCTCGCACCCCTGCGGAGAGCCGCTGTGCGGGGGAATTAATGATTTCTTACTGCTCTGACGAATTTTGCATGGCCTGCGTAGCACTGCGGGGGCATAAAGCACTTCACGTATTTTCCCCTCCATTTTTAACCCCTCCCGGGCCCTGCCGCTGGCAAGCGGAGGACGCCTGCCTTCCGCGAGACCAGCAGCTTGGGTGTAGGGCAGGGACGGTCCTGCTGTAGGAGGTCATCCCCCACCCGTGGGGAGGGGACGCAGCGGCTGGAGCAGCCAGGCACGCAGGCAAACCCCCGCTTCTGTGCGGCCCCTCCGCAGGGCAGYGGGGCCGGGGGAGAGGAGCCAGCGCGGGGAGCCTGCTGCCTCCCGCTCCTCTGCTCAGCCCTCCCAGCGCGGGGGGCTTCCCCCGGGGGAGCAAGGGCCTCTGTCCTCTCTTTGCCATGGGCAGGGGTGCCRAGGGAGAGGACGTGTCCCGTCTTGCGCGGCTTCGGATGGGAACGCACATTTTTTTTCCCCACTTAAATCTGGAATTGCACCTGACAAAACCCTGCCCTTCACCCAGTCCCTACCAAACCAGTCRGGAGAGAACTCACAAGTTTCGGCAGGCGTTGCGCCGAGCCGGGACTCGCGGCAGCTCTCTTTGGGGCGACGTGGGGTCTGCACCCACCGCCCCGCTCCCCTCCCCAGGCAGGCAGCCCCGCCAGCTGCCGGCAGCATGGCCATTTTTTACATCGACTCAATCTCACCTTGGCTTCCAGACAGCAAGAAGTTAGGAGGGAGCTCTGTCCTTGGCAGTCCATCATCGCAGCTCTGGCAGGGAGGAACAGATGCTACTTGCTGCTCACGCTGTCCTGGAGGTTGCTGAACAATTTGGGCGTGATGGATGCGGCGCTCCGAGCTGATTTCCAGCTGCACCACGGGCGGCCCCGGGAAGGGGCTCCGAACCCGCCCGGCCACCACCCGCCGCAGGCTCCCCCACACAGCTCTTCCAGCCAAAGTCCCCCGGACACCCCTCCGGAGCAGACCCTTCAGCGGTCCCCGCTTGGTCCCGGGGCAGCTCCGGAGCCTGCGGCTGCTCCTCGGTGCGAAGAGCGCGGTGTGCGTCGAGCCGCCTCCCCCCGCTGAGCCCGGCCAGCGGCAGCTCCGGCGGGGTCTGCCCTGTCCCCTTCCCAGCTCCACTGCCCATTGGAAGTGAGCACTTTCCGATAAGGTTGGCTCAGTATTAAAAAAACCCGGTACTTACCTTACTTACAATATTAAGACCCGATGCAATACTCAAGCTTAAATTTAATTAACTGCAATTATTTGCACAGAAGTCAATTAATTATTCCCATCCCTAAACGCGATAAAATCCTTTAAAGCAGCAAGGCCTTCGTTTGTGCAGTACTGTTCTAGAAGCTCTCTCTGGTTTTCAGCTGCCCCTTTTTTCCCTGTGCCTGGTACAGCTACAGGTGGTTTATGCAGTGAAATGTCTCCTGCCTGTAGCTATCCCRTTTGCACCCAGGACCGGGTGTTGTAGCCCAAATGGCCGAGGAAAAGGCAGGATAGCGCAGTTGGACACTTGCCGACTGGCTCAGAGTCCTCCCTGTCATTGAAAGTCACCGTGCCCCCAACTGTTCAGAAGTTTTGTATTCAATTTTTCTGATGTCTTTCATGAAAAATGGTATTTCCCTACCCATCACAGAAGATATTTTCCCCGGCAGGTATGCTGTCGAACATGTTGCATTCACAACATGACACAAAGTCTAAAAATCACAGAGAGACTAATTACTGGAGGAAAATTACACCAAAAGACCAATTTCCTGGTGATGGAGATGACAGCCTGGCGCCCCGGCCGGTTCGGGCAGCTCGCCCGCGAGATGCTGTCGCACCCCGCTGCCCTCGCGCCGCGGCAGAGCAGGGGAGCGGGGCTCAGCACCCGAGAGCCCCCCGCGAGCCCCTGCACCCCGGCTGCGCCCCGTCACCGCTCCCCTTTGGAGCGGGGAGGGCACTCCGGGATGGTCCGGCTTCTCCTGCTCCATCAAGCACTTTGCAAATTCTTCCGCAGAAATGCAATTAAATTAATGCTGCAATAGTTACGAATACAGTCAAATACTCCTTCAACTGTAAGACTTTATATAAAAGCAAAAATGCCACAAAGATAATTTATACGAAAGCTGAGGTGTGGCTGGCGAATTAGTTCATATTTACCTAGATTATGTATAATAAATGTAATGTATATCATTTATATCTATATAGTTCTAATTTAGTTGGAATCGGAAAATAATGCAACATGAATTCATATGAAAAACAATTTTGTACAGGAAAATTAAAATGGTAGAGCATATTGTTTTATATGAAATATTGAGCTGTGCAATCGTATTTGTTATATGCTTTGCTTTAAGCAGACTTCAGTAGGAAAAACATATTTGTTCCCTTTGGAGCTTCTTTATAAGTGTATAAAAGCTTTAATTTCATATGGTCATAAACGGGTGGAATTTCACAAAAATGCTATCAACATTTTTCTCCCTTTTCCCATCAACATTAAAATGTGATAAACAGATATTCAGAAATGCACACCACCTCAAACTTTGTTTCTTTTGTGTTAAGTTATTCAGAGAGCTATTCTTGCCTGTTGATAAAAAAATAATTATTAAAAACTACTGAAGATTTCGAAGAATCACTCTTGGGGAAAAAAAAACCAACAACTTTTGCCTGCTCTGCTGCGGCACCCGAGGTTTGGAACCGAGGTTACGCGTGGGCTCTGCTTTGGCATGTGCTTAGCCATGAAGAAGTCAAGAGCATGTTGCATCCAACGCTGCACCCGCAGATCGGCATCGGCCGGAGCAGAGCCCCGGGACTTGCTGGACGTTGTGCACACCCACAGCCYGGTGACCTCCTGCTCCGCACCACAGGTTTGCCTCCGGCCAGCACCCATCCTGCTGCAACGAGATCAGGCAATCAACAATGCAGGGGAGGTCCCAACAAGGACCGTCACCTTTCTTAACCAGATCAGCAGTTAGTTCTCGGGGGGGGGTTAGCTAGATAAATTTAAGCAAACGCATCCTTCTGTCCTTTACGCATGCATCGTACCATTCAATACTTCACTCCGTGAGATGACTGTTGCCATCAAGTCCCTGCAGAGCACGCTGTGCCCCTCGCAGTCCTCATCAGATGCTTCTGAGGACAACGACCTCGCAGGCTGCGTGAATGAGCAAGAAGCTGCRGGTCACCACCCGCTGCCTGGTGCTGCAGAGGTACCACCAGAGATCAGAAAGAGCCCACAGAGCTCTGGAAAATCTCGGGAAATGAGTCCAGGATTTTTAAAATTTGATGGGGAAACTATGGCGATACTGCTGGCTTCTAGTCCCCTTGCAGTTGAACGGAAAGTAACTGCAACCGCCTGAGCTGCCGGAGCTTCGCACACCCGTCGGTGCTTTGGGCGGGCGGTGCTCGCCCCACCACGCTCGGGCTGTCCGTGGGCGATGGAGCACCCTGCGCTGGGGACCGGGCGGCACCGAGGCGTCTGGGGGATTCGGGASCTGCCGCTGGGGCTGTAACCGATGCCACGGATGGCACGAGCACTTCTAACCCAACCACTCTCAGCTCTGCAGAAATGTTGGGTTTGCCCACGTCCACCCAAACCCAGCAGGACAGCCTGTGTGAGCAGGCCCCACACTTCCCAGGGCCTGCAGGACTCAGGGTTTAGAATACTACTATTTAATGTAATGTTCAGATCACCTAGGTGTTCACTCTGCGGTGACGGCGCCTGGGATGGCTTGCACAAACGTTGGCAGTTCCCAGGACATCATCACCAGACCTTGATAACCGAAACTGGCCCCTGCAAAGGGACAAAGCAAAAGCCACCCCTGTGAACAGCACCAGCTATGGAAATTCAACAGCTCACGGAACAACTGCCAAGGTACGGCCAGAGCCCTCACCGCTGCAGTGGGGGGACAAGGCCAGTGAAATGAATGGCCAGGAGAAGGATTTTCCCCATAAACTCCATTTTGAGCCCCCACCTTTTCCCCTGCTGCCTTAAAGGAATATTGCAAGTGTTTTAGAAACGAGCTTCGTGGATGTATCTGAGACAAGGAGTGGTTTCCAGCATTACACGGTGTAAAAATACTAGAAAGAGAGAGCTAAAGCAAACCGCAGGCCAAAATAACACACACAAAATCCTAATGAAACCCGGCGATTGGGCTTGTTGGTCACATACACACCCCGACACACAGGCTTTGGTTCGTCTCTGGCCAACGCACGTTTCTCAGGTCTCGGAGGTAAATGCACCTCTGTCTGCTCGTAACGGGGGACAGAGACACCCCAGGGTCCCCGGGCACCCGCGACAACGTCGTTCCTCCCCCCGGGGTGCGACAGCTCGCCCCGGCCGGCCGGCAGCCTCCCGCACACGGGGCAGCGGGTGTGAGAGGCAAACCCGGGAGGAAACCGCTGACTTCTGCCAGATTTTCATGTATTCCCGGTAACATGGTGTTTAAGGGGGAAAAAAGGGAGCCGGTGTCATTGTTACAGCTTGTGCTGTCTGCCAAGCTGCCAGGATGCTGCCAAAGATAACGGAGTCTTTAAGATGTCTATTAAAAACTCCTGGTATTATGAGATGCAAAAGAACTAGCCTTGTGCAGAGGTAGAAAGTAATTATGCAATTCTTACGTAAAATATGCAAGCTTCTTTTCCAGGAATGATGCATGGCCTTAAAATGACATCTCAATTTCTTCCCATTCTGGAGTACACCGGAGATGTCTCACTCTTTCAGCTCTCCAGGGCTAGAGCTGGCTTTTTCCAGCACTGAAAACCAGAGCCAGGAGGACTTGTCAGAGGAAAAAGGAAAAAAAAAAAAAAAAAAATTCTTAGATCAAATAAATTTTTAAGCAACCTGCATATCTGTGTGCAGCGCATACAGCTGATCCAAAACGCGTGCACGTGCACATAAGAAAGATGAACTTGAAAGAGTAGTTCCATATTAAAAAAAAAAAGTATTAACACAGATGAAGTGTCAGATGCTGAAACAGCGCCGAGTTCAGAAGCGCCATGACCGAGGTCCCAGCCTGTTGAGCACGGACGCTGTAGCTGCTGTGGGAAGAAGCACAACGGCTGTTCAGCATCAAACAGCCGGTGCCTCTGTTTGCGGAGGGAACTGTGTGCCATTTACCTTTGCTCGTGACATGGTTGACTCCTCGTGTCCAGGCTGGGATGGATTCCCAGCCACCAGATCAAACTCCCGTGCGCCACAGCCTGGATTTGTTCTGCTGAGCCCACACTTGAGCCGCTCGGTGAAGCCATCCTTCTGCTGGGGTTGTGGGCACATGGGAYGCTGTCCCATGCCATGTCCACACCCATCCTCCATCCCTCCGCACCTCTCCTAGCCCTGACACGGGCAATCCCTCTCAACGCAATCCCGATGCGCGTTTTCTCCTCTCCGTCCTCCGGGCTGTTGCTGGAGAGACATGGTAGCGGCTTCCCCGAGGTAGGGTCGGGAGGACACGGGGCATCACCACGTTCACATTCRCTTCAGGAACAGCATCAGAGGGGTCAATAGCTCCTTAACGCTGTCTGGCAAGAAATGGGGAAAGAACCGGGGTGATGTAAGGTACAACTCACYGCAGAAATATGTGCCGAACCTGCCCTGGGAGCTTTGAGAGAATGTGTTTTCCCAAGCTATCGCTCGTTATTTTAGACTATAAATAACATATCACCTGATTGTGAAGAATGCAGTTTAGYACAAGGCACTAGCTAGAGTCACACAGTGAACTAAAGTGATGTATGAAACGTGTTTCACTGGGAGTTGTAATACATATTACTTACAGTTGCAAGCAAGGTCTAGCTCTTCAGAAAAATGGACTGATAAAATACCTATTTTAGATCTCCAAACAGATCTGCCAGATCTCAAAATAGTCCACAAACTAATCCCACAATTATGAATCCCCCCTTTTCTTTGATTTAGCACCATCCCCTTCAGGAAAAAATTTCCCCAGGTTAAAGCACTTTGGAAAATATTCCACATATGTGCTCACACATAATTTTTTCCTCTCTCCCATCCCTCCCTCATCCACTCAGTTCTCCTCACCTCTCCAGGTTAAGCACTTTCCTCTGTCAAATATCCCTTTGAAATCCATTTCATCTGAAACGCCAACAGCTTTTAACCAAGTAATAAGGGAAGGATTGGAGGGGGAGCACCGGTGCAGCATACCCAGGCAAGGCACGGCAGGCAAGATGCCATGAGTGGCCCCGGCCATGCGAACAGCCGGCACGTGGTCCTCCACCCAAGTCAATGAAGGTCTGCAGAGAGACCTCGTAGCCGTGCAGAGCAAACCCCGCTGCAAGCAGGCACAGGAGAGGGGGTTTGGAGTCCCATAGTGGGACATTGGTGGCCATGGTCTACTCAACCCCTTCAGGACCCGTCCCATCAGCATGTCTTGGCAGGCTGCAGTGTAACCAAGGGGTACTCAGCAACTAGGACAGATGGTTGAGGAAGGGCAAATAGAGCAAAAACATTAGTTTTCTTTAAGAAAATTAATAAAATTCACAGGCGTTAGTTTTAAAAACAGTTACTTGCTGCTTTCACATTAAAAAGTTAGCTACTCAATTAAAAAACCTAAATTATTCTTCTCCTGCTACATCATCTCCTCCTCTTGCTATCTGCCAGTTATAGGAAGTTTCTTCTTGTTCCTTCTCTAGTTGCCACTACTCACAATTTTGCAAGGAGAGAACACAACGCTTATCATTTCTTGATGGTGTAAAGACTGAATATAACCAAGAATTATTTCCACATGCCTCATAAGTGAAGCAGTACAATAATAGTCCTAACTGTAATATCCTCCACGGAACAGTATTTCTGTTCTGAATAGAGCAGGATGAGAACTTCCCATTAAAACTTTCATTTTTCAGTTGTAAACCATCCTCTTCCAAAACCACTTCTTTTTGTTTTCTCTCACGGACAACTTTYTAGTCTCCAGGTTTCCTTACCGTTAAAGCCATACACCCCTTCCCAGCCCTAGGACAGAGACTCTTTGTCCATCAGTGGGACTGTGTTGCTTCTGTTTATTGACCTTTTCTGGCTCAAGAAGCAGCCCCAAGACATTAGTCTTTTGTAATCACCAATGTTGCACCTAAGCGCGAACTGCCGTTAAGAAATAAGAGCCCAGCGTGCACGGTGGGCCAGGGAGGAAAGCCGGGTTGGACAACCAGTCACACAGTTGGGTTGATTCTGCATGTGTCTGGCTATTTAAACTTCACTTTTTGCAGGATACAAGGCATGTCTGTGTTTTGGTGATCTGATCAATGATCAGATGATCATCCCATGCCTGCGCTTACCTTGATACCTACATCATCATGCAGGACTTCGGACTTACGAAGATATAAACCATGAAAAATGAAAGAGCAAAAGTTTAAAAATGTGAGAAAGAATAAATTAGTATTTCCTGAAAGTTCACTTCAGGGGAGGAAAAAAAAAAACAAAAAAAAGAAAAAAAGGCATTTTCCCAGTGAATGGCATACTTATAATCTCTCTGTTTCACTGCCTGAGACCGCAGAGTGGAGAGGTAGTGGTCTTGGTGAGTAAAATACATGTTGCAAAGGTTAGAAAAAGTCACTGAGCAATTTTTATTGTCTGTTTTTTTGTCAAGATGCTGAAAGTTGAAAATTTCCCCCAGTGTTAATAATACAGTATTAGTTACACATGACTGCTTTACTGGAGTTAAACCAACATGACTCCTGCTCACTCAGACCTGAGTTTCTCCAGCGGCCAGCTATTTAAGAAAACAAAAGCCTTCATAATTTGCAATATCGGTCAGTACTTAGCATGACAGGAGCCTTAACGCAGACCACGCGCTATTTTGAACTCTGAGCATTCGCAAAACATACCACAGAAATATCTGCTCTGAGGGGGAAATTTGGGAAACCGTGGGACTGGGTATTTCGAAGATAAAAATCCTAAAGAATGCCTGCTTGAAAACAAACCGCATCCGAGTGGTAGACTGATGCACAGATGCTCATCTATAAACCAACACAGCGCAGATGGGTCCAGATCATTTGTTTTGATGGTTTGGGGGTTCACGAGCAAAAAKCTACTCCTGAGACTTTCCAAGAAAAATGGACTCTAGCAAGAAACGGGATTTCCCAAGGCAAGGTCGGCAGAGCTGGCRGCCCTCGGCACGCTCCCAGCAGTAGATTTCCTCACTTTGCAGGATCAGGCAGGCAGGTTTCCTTGGCAGCTTCTCCAGGATGATACCTGCCTCTCTGTAAACCCAGGGCTGTCAGGAAAGTTCACATCACATGTTATCATCATCATCATCATGGGAACTGAAGAAACTCAATTTCCCTCTGCACTAGACGCTAAATATTTTCCATCTTCTATATTTGGCTATRTTGGTTTTATACCAGTGTATCTGAATAGAAAGGTGCAGTAGATTTAACAAAAGAAATTGGAAACATTTCTAGCAGAAATTAGTTTTAACTTAAGCATTTACATGCTCTTTAGTAGATACAACAATATTATTTTTATGAGCCTACAAACTCTGTGGCTAATATTCACTGAAGACAGAAGAGATCCTGGAAATTCGTCTTCCCCAGCCTTCCACGTTGTAAAAGCAGCGTTCGCATGGCGAGCACGGCTGCGGGGAGAGGTCCTGGGGCTGAGCACTCGGCTGTGCGAAGGGTGCAGCCCAGCAYGGAGCCAGGCACCTCCCCTGGCTTTACACCGGCTGCGAACACACCATGGAGAGCTTTTCTCTCCTTTCTTTCTCTGTCTCCGTGCCATGTCTCAAGTCTCACCTGGGACAGTTGTTTGGGTTAACCCCGGTGGGCAGCGCAGCCCCCCCAGCCGCTCGCTCACTCCCCTGCAGCGGGATGGGGGAGAATCAGATGGGTAAAAGCGCAAAACTGGTGGGTTTAAAGGCAGTTTAACAGGTAAAGCACAAGCTGTGCGCRCAAGCAAAGCAAAAGGAGGAATTCCTTCTCTCCTTCCCATCGGCGGCAGGTGTTCAGCCACCCACAGGACAGCAGGGCTCCATCACACCTAACGGTGACTGGGAAAGCCAAACGCCATCACTCCGAACGTCCCCATCCTCCTTCTCCCCCAGCTTTCATTGCTGTGATGCCGTATGGTCTGGGATATCCCTTGGTCAGTGGGGTCAGCTGTCCCGGCTGTGTCCCCTCCCAGCCCCTTGTGCCCCCCCAGCCTGCTCGATAGCAGGGCAGGGCGAGGAGCAGAGAAGACCTTGACGCTGTGCAAGCACTGCTTCAGCAATAGCTAAAACATCCCTGTGTTACCAACACTGCTCTGGTCACAAATCCAAAACACAGCACCATACCAGCTACTGTGAAGAAAACCAACTCTAGCCCAGCCAAACCCAGTACAACCGCAGACAAAAATTATAAACAGGGTGTCCTCTGCTCTTTCAGGAACGTCACTGCCAAAACCAGCCACTCTTCCAAGGAAGACGGGCTCAATCACACGTGGATCGTCCTGCCGCGGTACGGACAGGCAGCCCTCTGCCTGTTCAACACAGCTGAGCCCCACCTCGCCTACACCAAAACAGGGTCAGGAGTTTTACTCTGAACAACTCCGGAGCTCTGCTTTGCTGACCCAGGATTTGGGAGCATTTACGGACAAGAAGCAGGAGCTTTGACGCTCAGAAGTCATATTTTCATCCCCTTCACCCTATACCAGCATTTGCATCCAGTACAACTTTAAAAACACATTTGCCCATCATTAGCCCTGCTCTTCAGCGTGGAATCTCATAAATTACAGCTGCTACTAGAAAATTAAGATGTATATAGGGATATCATTCACAAACTCTGTATCTGTTGCATCTGGAAGTTCTGGAGTGTTGATTAGTTAAATACGTAATTATGAGATAGCCTTAAAGGCAAAAATTGTAAGCAGTGACTTTTGCTAAGGAGTCTCCTGTTGGTGTTATCATACAAAATATAAAATGCTGCAAGTTTAAATAAGAAATTTATCTTAAAGAAAAAAGTTGAAAGACTTGTGCTGAAGATACGACTTCTTCAGAACATTTCTTCACAAGTTAGATAATAATTAAATACAAATTAATTACTCCCACAAAGCATGTCATTGAGGCAAAAGCCTGCGTTTTGGAGGAACATTAGCATCTTGTTCTGCAATTACACAGCTTGGAAGCATACAGTTTGGTTTCGTTTTTGTCCTAATGCTTCTAGACTCTATACGCTCGTGCCGATTTCAAAAGAAACCATGCATTTCCACATGTAACGTGTCAGTAATGCAAATAACATGTGGGCACAAGGCAGACCAAGAGGGACTGAAAACTGGAAATCCAGTATGAGCACTGAGGAGCGACCCAGAGAGCCAGCAGCGTAACTGAAGCAGATCTGCCATCTCCCCAGCACGGGAGAGCACTTACCCCAGCGCAGAGCCCACCGGGGGGGACGGGACTGCTGACCAGCTTGACGTTACGTCCACGCTTACGCACTCCCTTGGACAGAAACCTCAAGAAGCAACATCAGTTGTTTTTAAAGTCTTTCCTGATTTTTTTTTTTTTTTTTAAATAAAAAAAACATACTAGCAAGGCAGATTTTTTATTCTTCCCAAGAGTGCTTGCAGAGCTGGGTTCAGTAACCACGTAATGGTAGTCCACCTTGTGCCTGCCTTCAAAGCATCAAGCCAAGACTCCCACAACACGTGGACAAAGGGCAGGCAACAATAATTAAGTGCATCCAGAAAAGTGACATTTTTGCCTTTAAAGGAATTCCTCCGTGGCAAAATTTGGCTTTATGTTGAATCAGGAAAATCCAAATACTAAAAATATTTGTGTCACGGAAACTCCCAAATATTTCAGTTTGAAAATATCAACATCACCTTATGGAAATGAAGCATTTTGACCATTATACGTTATTTTAGATAGATAGTACAAAATCATATCCTAAAATCAACTGGAAAGGTAATTTTCCATTTTGTTTGTGAACCCTTTCAAAATTCTTTCACTGAAAATTTTATAAGTGCAACRTTCCCGTAAACCATTTCAGTTTCATCAAAAGTATATTTTCCAATGAAAAATTGTTCAAATGATTTCTTTTCTGCCAGCTTTAACTGCTCTGACTTGTTGAAAAAAGCTCTGGGAATTTCTTGGGGATAATTGTTTTAACCATTCAGCCTCACAGCTCATTATCATGAGTTCTTTATCTAGAGGAAAATCTCTGCTAACATGAGGAGTCACTGGGAACTCTCAGGTGCTTTGTGCCTTTGAAAAATCAAGCTGTTTGATTGAATTTCTGAATATAGCTTTTTTTCCTCTGCCTTCTGTACTGGAAGCAGAATTCTATTAAATTACRTCATATGATAATTTATTGTTTATGCATCATCTTGGAAATGCTGATTGAATATCCAAAGTATGACATTTGCAATCACGTCTTTATTTCATTCCACAGTAATAAAGGACTATTGTACCCTGACATATTTATAGCCTTGAACGGAGGAGTCGGTTATGTGCCAGGTAATTGTCTATTGGCTCAATCCACAGGCCCTGAGACTTCTAAGACAGAAGCAAGCCGTACGGATTAATACCAAGTGCGACTGTGCAGCTGTATCTCGCCATCRGCAAACCATCGCAAACCCGGTCCGTGGATCCCCGCGGCTGCTCCGGCATCAGCCCTCGCTGCGCTCAGCCTCTACCTTCCGTCTCCCCACAAGCACCTGGGAAAACAGCGGCTGCTTGCTCGAGCCTCCCAGAAACAACCCTCTCTGCTCAACGCACACCTCCTGGCTGCAGCAGGCAAAATTATTTAGCTTGCTGCAGAGGAGCATTTCTCCATTGCATCAAAAGCCATAAGAAGTGGACATAAGCAGGAGATTCTTGCCAAAAAATGAAAATCACTGCAGAAAGCTGATTCATTTTAATCAAAGATTCACAGAACAGAAGTAGTTTCCTGTCTGTATTTTTTTTTTTCTTTCAGGGAAAACTGATTATTTCAGCTTTTTCAAACCAACAGCTTTTWAAGACATATTTAGTTATAATTTTTTTTTTTTCCCCTAGAAGGAAAGGTCAAAATTCAAATTAAGTGCTACAGGGTTCATAGAGGAACATTTTGATCGCTTTCAATGTTTTTTTCCTTCAGTTTGTTGATTCATAGGAAATTCGGGCAGTTTTTGCCCTGGTTTGGGCTAACAACATCGCTGGAACCTAGAAAACTGCGGTGGGGCCAGGAGCGTGTTCCCTGCCCAGGTTTTAAACAAATTCATGGCTTATAGCCGCAGGCAGAACTGCACTGAAGGCGCTCGCTATACCATTAAGAGAGAAGCCAAGACAGGTAACTCCGACATCGTATTGAGAAGAGAGGGACCGCATGCACGCAGCAATAAGGTGTCCATAGCTAACTCGGGGGGGTGATATTCCCCCTCCCTGGCGCTGCCGTAACGCCCGGCGCTGCCGCCGCCTCTCCTGGGGGTGGAAGGGGGGCTGAGCCCTGCTGCCCCCGCGCCCCCCCAGCCGCTCGCTGCCCGGCTGCTCCTCCTCAGAGCCCGTCAGGCGAAAGGAGGCAACGCTTCCATGGGCAAAGCCACTCCTGCAGCGCTTGACATGCAAGTGGATGCGAAGAATCCGATGAAGTGCTAGATTAGGGCTTTTAAAATAATTGTGATAAATGATAGCATCTGCATGCACTAATTTCCCTCAAGATGTGCTAGATTAATTTTATGAAATTAACGTCCAGAATAGCAAACATTAGCCATTTGCGTGACCAACGCTTTGAATCCGTCTGAGCTCTCGCAGTTTTGCATGTGCTTTCCAGCATTTTGAATCCAGGGAGCAGCTCAGATTTAGGGGGGAAGACGCGGAGGGAGCCCAAAGCTGGCCGCCTCACCAGGGACTCGGGAAATTCACGTTACGCGGGTGAACCGACAACCTGGGCAGCTCAGTGTCTAGTGGAGCTGAACTGAGCATCTAACCAGGACACCCACGTTTCAGGGCTCGGCACTAATATTTTAGAATGTTATTCCTCTCTGTTAGCACACTCCAGTCGCATGCCATGCTGCTCGCTCCAAAAGGTGAAGGATCCTTTACTCGTGTTTCCTGAATCCTGTGAGCGACTCTCGGCTGAGGACAGGCAGTTTTCACAGCTAAACGGGACCTGACCTGGGCTTTTCAACACCGCGTATATTACTTTTTCCCACATAAGACACAGCTGAAGGGGATGGTTCACTATCGGTTCACTTTCCTTTTGACAGACTGCAGGGAACAGAAGGTGATTTTTACTGTCCAGAGACATGTGAAGCGCTGCAATCCCCTGCTCCTCCTCTTTCTCAAGATCTGGGACTAAATCTCCAATGCCACCAAGTTGACATGGGTGTTTGAATACACACCGTCTTCTCATCTGGTTCAACGAGCTTCATCACAAGTAACGAGATGTCTGTGAGATACGAGCATCTGGAGGAAGAAAGCTGAGCTGAAACTCAGCCCAGAGGAAATGGAAGTTGGAAGAAATATGGTAACACTTAGCAGAGCAAGCCAAGACCATGACTCTCTCCTCTGCTGAGGGAATCCACACTCCCCCTGCCAAAACCTGGTTACTGCAGGCAGCCTACTCTGCTGATGGGGCCGGACYGTCAAGAAACAAAGAGCGATCCGTGTATTGGCCCCATCCCTTCCAGACCTACCAACCCCGGCAGCTCATGCAACACCTACGGATGAACTCCAGCCGGTCCTTCTACCTGAACCTCAAACGCACCGGACCTCTGCCGAACGCAAGCACAAGGGAAGCAGAGCAGGTTTTGTAACTGTATCACCGAGGTGACCGAGACCTCTCTTGTTGTCCTGCTGCCGGACCCCACCAGACCCCTTCAGATCCCTCCGAGTAAGGAGGCATTTTAATGCAGCGAGACCCCGGGACTCGGACAAGGAGGGGCTGCGGAGCAGCCACAGGCAGGGCTTCCCGTTAGGCCCATGGGGAAACAGAGAGCCTTGAGCAAGAGATAACAAAGGGGTTTCTATGAAGAATGCAAAATTGACCCCGTTATTCTCTGAAGTGCCCCTGTACCCRTGTATACCGGCACTCAGGTTAAAACCAGAGTTACCAGGAGCTCACGTGCACGGTCCGAAGTGCTGCTGGCTCTGCAGGTAGGCGAGTATTACGTGATGCCCTACAGCAAGCCGCTTTACCGCCATTTTCACATAACGCTCCTAGAACCAAGGACATAGAAAACTTAAGAGGAAAGGGAAAGAGTGAAAAATAAGAAAAGACATTCACACGCCAAGATAAAAGACATACAACGGCCTCAACTGCGTACTGCAGACGTACCTACACCTGAAAAGGGGTCCAGGTTCCACCCCTTTGGCRTTGAAGGTGTCATGGCCCAGGCCACCTCCTGAATCGCTGAAGGCTTTCCAGCTGGACACTTCGTTCTGAGAAAGAACACACACGAGATACCAGGATCACCTCATCTGCGCTCAAATTCGCACCTCCAAGGCAGACCCAACAGGACGCGCCTGTTTCAAAACGCGTGTTTTTTCTGCCYGTTCTGTGTATTTCCTCACGGATCTCAAGATGAAGCAGAATTCCTGCTCAGGCAGAGCTCAGAACTGAGGCAGCCCCGAGCCACAGCGTTCACAAACTAACACTTAACTGCGACTATCGGCGTCTGATAACACAAGTTGATAATTGTTATGTATTGAATGCTTTTGGGTTTGTTTATAATTTTAAAATATTTCTGTAATTTGACCATAGGGATTTTTATTTTTTATATATATTACACACACACAAACATTTATATAGCTCTGTGTGTATATATATGTATACACACACACACGACTTTCACACCTACCTGAGCACGTTATGCAGGTTGCACCCCGGTACCAGCTGATTCCTGTCAGCTCTTGCTTCAGTTCCTGG
Organism: Phoebastria nigripes; assembly: GCA_035582835.1. NCBI lineage: Eukaryota > Metazoa > Chordata > Aves > Procellariiformes > Diomedeidae > Phoebastria > Phoebastria nigripes. The sequence continues at coordinate 2,536,867 of JAYKAV010003432.1, forward strand.
TTGTGATCTGAGGTCCTGACCTCACCCATAAATGTCCCCATATGGTCCCCAACAGCTGCAGGGTCGTCATTTCAGCAGAACTCTCCGCATGCAGAAGCGTTTGTCAGTAAGTGTTGTATCTGTTGTATCAGCACTACGCAAGTACTCTGCTCTTCGCAAACTCACGCGTAGGTATCAAGTTAATTTTCATTTTGCTAATTTTGAGGAAAAGAAAGCTGACTTATGTTAGAAGAACTTGGGCTTGGGAAGGGAAAGTGACAGTAGAGGTAAGGATTTGTGGAGTTTTGGGGTTTTTTTGGCTGGATTTAGCTAAGAACACACTGATGACATCATAACACAGCGGCACAGGTACCTGCCCAGCCCCACTGAACACATTTTGTTTGGAATCCTGCTCAGAGATGGCCCAACGGGTCAAGGGGATGAGCTGGATGAACAATTTGCTGTTAGCAGTAAGCGTGCTGCAGCGAGCCGCTGGGACAGGATCCATCGAGGGCCTGACGTCCAACAAGCAGATCATTTCACAAGAGAAGAGGCTGGTGTGCAGCATAAAGCACCGACATGGTATCTGCCAACCCCCGTTTGCTCCACGGCCGGCAGCACTGGGACTGACGGGAAGGCAAGGTTGCTTTTTTTCTGCTAGCTTGGGCACGAGAGGAGCTGCAGGGGCGAGAAATCCCGTAACAAAACTGCCCGGGCAGCACGCGCTAACCAGGGGGATAGGTGGAGGATGGGGAGCAGGGAGGAGGGAAAGCTGCAGCCTATGGAATTAATCGTCAGCTTTTGGGACGCTTATGAGTTTTCTAATGAAATACGTACTTTGCTGAAGCATCTATGACTGCAGTTAAGAGTGGATTAGGACAGGAACTGCAGAGACAGAATTTGGAGTGCCCTGACCAGAGATAGAAGGATGAAGGTTTTGCAGGAGCAGCAGCCCGAGTGCATGGAAACAGCCTCCGTCTGTCTGGTTTTTTAACCTTGCCTTCGCAGGTCGCAGCAGCAGAGGCCACGAGCTACGCTGCAGGAGGCACACGAGCGCAGCGTTAGCCACTTGCAGCTGCAGAGAGTCTAGTATTTGGTGGCCCTTGACAGCCCCAACTCCCCACATCAAGTCACCTTCAACATCTGCTCGTGGCCCAAAGAGAAAACGTTTAGAAATAGAAGCTTGTTCTACCTTAAGAGACAGGGCCAAATACAACAGAGCACATGGTTTTTAAATATTACCTATTATTTATCAATGTATTGCTTTCTAGGGAGTACCTCTAACTCAATTTTTTAATGCTGGGAACAGCAATACTGCAACAGAGAGTTTTCCTGCTTGGCCAAGGCAAGGAACAACTTTCCCTTCCCCGATGCAATCACAACGCCAACCCCAGCAGCATCCCTCCGACAGCCTCGGACACCCCAGCATTCGGTGCTGGAGCCGGGCAGGCGTTTCTGTGAACCTGGGAAGACCTTCCCCACCCGGTCATCGGTACCAAGGCACAGGGCAAATTACGTACCTACCGTCCAAGCGCTCCTGCTGCCACGGAGCCTGCGGAGCACGGGGGTGGCGAGCAGGAGATGCCGGCTGCGGAGGCAGTCGGCCTTCGGAGGAGCGCGCCAGGATTAAGCTGTCAGTCTTGCGGGGGTCTGTTCAAACCAGAGACGCAGCCTGCGAAACAAAAGGTGAGAGGCAGGCTGGAGGGGATCAGCGGGGAGAGCTGCTCTTCATGGCTACGTGTGCAGATACGGGAACAAAAAGAAAAGTCATTCCCCCCCCTCACCAGAGGTCCTGCAGCAGCAGCCAGGTTTTGGATAATCCATCTAAATGTGGATTCACTCTGGCAGTTACAGATCCAAATTAGAAAAAACAATTAGAGACCTGTCAGAGTGCCTAATAGAGACACATAGTTCAGATACCTCTGAAATTCAGGTGAATTAATTGAAAACAACACAGACATGCAGAATCATACAGTTAACCTTTTAACCAGATACGTATCATTTCCTCTCCTTTTCACGTCTCTCTGAGAGGAAATTTCCAGGATAAAACGTAGCTGCTAGAGCACAGCTGAAAGGAAATACTATGGTAATAGAGCCAGGGCTATTCACCTTTCATTCACTGATAGCAATTCTGGCTCTCACGGTGCTGTAGTTTTGAGGACTTCCAGAGATTTACCTGCGTCTCCCGCTGTTTTCACCCCTGCGCAGAACGCAGGCCCTGAAGAAAGCATCTCTCCCATCTCCCCCTCCTAAACTGGGTCCTTTTTCTGTTGGAACAGCAGCATCAGCTCCTTCTGCACACTGAGAACACCAGCAATACTCAAAACGAAAAATAACATTTTACAGGTGTGGAAGGACGTTGGCGATGCCATCGGCGCGGTCTCTGTGTGTGCCATCCATTCCGCTCCCATTAGCGGCTAGAACTCAGCACACGTTTACAAGCGTTTTGATTTTGTCTCTGCATTGTTTTCAATTAGAGGCTTTTTTGCATGTGACRCACCAAGGGAAAAACAACACTTAGACTTCGAACTAAGGTACTCCCGGAGACAAATATGATTAATGGGATAATCTTGTAGATTACAATAGTTAGAGGCAGTTCCTGCCATTTCCCACTCTCCGAGGACTGGTTCTACTCACATCCAATACAGACAGCTGCAGATTCCTCAGCACCATTAGTATCCAATGTAGGACTACGTTCGACATTTTAAAACCCCTGTAATGTGCATCTTCTATAATTGTGTACTGTCTAGACTGAGTTTTACAAATTTAATCTTAAATAGCATAATTTCTTGATTGAGGGAATTTTTGTGGAGCTAGTTGTGTACGTGCTTGCCTTTGCATAAATATATGCACCCCCCACACACAGTGCTCACATCCATTGCGAATAATACCCTTAAGTTAATCACGTCCTAATTAAACAATGATCATGTCTTATTAAATAACCCCATTGTCACTGAGGAGTACCAGAAGATGGGTAACAGCAGTGATGGCTCCCGACTTCCATCTGCATTTCCATTCAAGCAGAGGGCTGCAAACACGCGGCAGGAGGCACCTGCTGAACTTCAGGGCAAGTTTCTTAGGCTGTGCAAGTGGACGCCACTGGAAGGATTAATTGCAATAGCTTCTGTTGGATTAAAACTCAGGTTTCTACTAAATTAAGTATGGCCAAAACCCACTGCTGCTGAATTCACATTATTTTTCTCTGGCCCTCTACATTCTGCAGCACCCTGAAAACTAATGACAAAAGATGATAGAACACGTTTTATCAGGGAAAAGTCGTTTTGGCAAATATCTGGCCGACTACCAGTTTCAGATTCTGGCATAAGAATACAAGATCAGTATTTCCAGTAAGGCGATCAGCAAGAAAACTCTGTAAACATTGGCACACCGGTTATCGGCACTGGGCTTCAGTCAGCAGCACGCTGAAAGGAACGAAGCAGCGCACTTGTTTCCGAGGGTTGTTTCTGATCAGCTTGTAACAGCTCCAGCAGCATCGCCCACATGCAGTCACTTTATGGGATGGGTTTGGGGCTTTTTTTTTTTTTTTTTAAGTGTTCACATCCAACCACTGGAGGTGGTGGGGAAAGGAAACAACAAACTAGTGCAAAACTCAACACAAGAAGAGACAAATTGTACAGCAAATTTCACACTTGTGAAGTTTCAGAACGTAAAAGATTCAAATGATATATTTTAAGGTAACATAATTGATTGAACTTAGATTAATCACCTAAGCCTTTGCAACACTCTGCTGTTCCAACCGAATGCAAACAGGAACGTGATTTGTGCACAAGCCTAACACGAGGATGCTGAGCGATCTCCTGACTCGTCCCAACCCCTGCTCGTTACCCAAGCCCTACACAGTACGTATTTTTCAATCTGAGAACCGAGTGCTAATTTTGAGTATTTTGAACTTTTTTTTTTTAAAATTTGATCAGCTTGCATAAACTACTTGTTACTGTTTACCATAATTTCACATGAAGTTTTTTTTTTTTAATTCTATAGGCAGTCTTCCCCTGGAGCTGGACGAGTCAGGCGTTGTCCTCTGGTACCACCCACCTCACGGCTCCTGTAATCGTCCCTCTCCAGTCGAACACTCCTGCCTCAAATACAAAAGTAGGGGAACCTGGAAACAAAGCGGTGATGGCTTTGTGTTTCCCCCCACCTCCTCTGCCAAGGCTGGGGGGGGGGGTGTGCTAGTTAAAACGTCGCTTGAAGTGACTCCTCGCACCACAGACAGGTTCTTCTGGCTTTTGCCCTAACTTCACCTGTAGTTGGTGTAGATTTGTCCTTTTCTTCTGCCGTTTTCTGTGCCATCAAACACCCAGCAGCACAGGGCTGCGGACACCGCGGCAACGTGCCTCAGACTCTCCCTCCGCCCCAGGGCCCCTGAACGACGCCGAGGACGCCCCCGCGGGTAACAGGCCCCGGCAGCCACCCCCTCCGTCCCTCCTCCCCCACCCCAAGGCTCCAACGCTGCACCCGCGCCAAGCAAACGCCTGCCCTTGGCGCGGCGCGCTTCGGCAATTGACCGGTTTTTGTCTGTTTGGAACAAACATAACCGGAAGCGTCCTGTTCCCCGGCTTGTTCGGACCCACGCCTCACCACCCCCTCTGCAAGGCCCCCAGCCGCCGGGGAAGCCCCCGCACCTCCGCCCCCGCACCGCGGGCCCTCGGGCCCGGCCCGCAGGCAGCGCCCGCCGCGGCCCCCGCCCTGCGCCCGGGCGCGCCCCGCCGGGCGGCTCCGCCGGGCCGGCAGCGCCACCTGCTGGAGGCGGGCGGGACCGCCCGCGCTCGGCACCGCGGCAGCGCTGCCCCCGGGAGCGGGGAGCGGGGCCGGGGCCGTGCGAGGCGGCCCTGGCAGCCCCGCAAGGCCCCAGGCAGCGGGAAAGCAAAACAAACCCTCCGCTGTCAGCCTAAGGGATGTATTTCAACAGCTCTGCGCTTACGCTGCCTGGGCTGCTGCTATCGCAGAATCACAGGGGGGGTGGGTGGGGGGGTGGGAAGGGACCTTTAAAGCCCACCCAGTCCAACCCCCTGCCATGGGCAGGGGCATCTGCAGCCAGATCAGGCTGCTCAGAGCCCCGTCCGACCTGACCTTGAACGTTTCCAGGGATGGGGCATCGACCACCTCTCTGGGCAACCTGTGCCAGTGTCTCGCCACCCTCAGCGTGAAACATTTCTTCCTTACATCCAGTCTAAATCTCCCCTCTTTGAGTTTAAAGCCATTCCCCCTTGTCCTGTCGCAACAGGCCTGGCTAAAAAGTCTGTCCCCAAACAATTCACGTGTTGTGAACAGCAACGCTTGAGCAGAGCTGCCGGGGCCAGCTCCCRGCTAGAGCGGGGCCGGGGCAGGAGGGCTGGGTGAGACCCTGGGGTAAAGCACCGCGGGGCCAGGCAGCTGCGGACACCGAGGGCACGCACGCGTGCACGAGGCTACCAGCAAAGCTGCCCTCAACTGTTGCAAAGAAGCAAACGTGCTGCTTCCGTCTTTGTGTGGAATAATCTGTTTCTTCAAACAGATTTCCAATTAAAAAAAATTGTCTTTTAATGTTCAAATAAGGTCAACCATTAAGAAAGCTGTAGCCACTTGAACTTAGAAAAACAGTATCCACCCAGAACTATGCATGAACAAATAAAACCTCAATTAAGCCAGCCACAGGCATTAGGTAGCTGCGTTCAAGCAACGTTTCATGAACACACAAATTAAAACAGTGCTGTGGTGCATTATCTGTGAACCCTTGCTAGGTTTGTTTCAGGAATACCCTGCATTTCAATGAATAAAAATCAAGAAGTGAAAAACTTTCAAAATTCTGCCAATATTCAAGGCCAATTAAGAAGGAGTTGCTTTGACATCAGTCCCAATGCAAAAAAAACAACCCCAAAACAACAGAAGTTTGAAGATTATCAAAAGATAATCAAGAGGCAGGAGTACAGTTAATGCCAGTCAACACAGCTTTATAAAAAATAAGACCTTATCACGCAAACTAATTTATAGACACATTTTTTAGCAAGATTCCATACTCAGAAAGGTACTTTAGGTATTTCTTCTATCCCGCTCAGCTTTCTGATAAAAACTGGCATTCTGACATCAGTAAAACATGTTAAGTACTTTTAAAACTTAGTCCAGAAGTAGTTGGAGCAGACTCACAGCCTCCTGCGCACGTTCTCCGTGAAGCTCCCCAGAAAAGAGGGTGGTAAAACTGGCCCTGCACAGTGCTCCGATAGGCGATTCAGAGCTCAGCCTGGGGTCATCCCTGATAACAACATCCAGGTAGCGGGAAGCAGCACAAGAAAAGTACCTAAGGGTAAAGCACAGAATGATCTGGACTGCTCGGTATCAGACTATTGCAGCAAAATGCTTCTTTATACAGCCAACTTTGATCCAACTTTCTCCAGGCATGGTTCTATACATGCATTTTTGTTTTTTTAATGAAAACCTCGCATACTTTGTTTTATTACAGGCACAAAGCATGCTGAGCCTCGAATGTAGCAGTGAGGAAGAGCAGGGGAGCAACAGAGCATCCACAGCGTTCTTTACACAACATAAATCTCTTCTCCCATTCACCGCTAAAGAAGAAACCTTATTCCATCATTCAACGCTTTCATGTCGTGCAATTCTTCAAGGGAACTTTATTGGAGATTCAATATCAAGACAACCATTCTGTCATTAAAGGCTACAGGAAAAAAGAAATTACACATACTTGCATGTTCTAAACCACCTTTGCAACATGCTGGCATCAAGCAGGGAATGCTCTCCTGAATTTTAAAAGAAATACTTGTTTTGAGAATTATGCATAGAACAAGTCACTTTTATTTTCAGTGCATGCAAAAATGCATGGCATGAAGGAAGACACTTTATTAAGAAATACCCAAGCAGTATTCAGCCACAGGAAAAAAAAAAAAAAACAAAGTTTCAGCCACAGGAAAAGATGTATTTGTTCTCATAGAGTCAAATCTTTTAAGAAACCTAGAAGTGAATGGTTAAGATGCACAGAATGCACTTGAGTTAATGCCAAACTAGGCTAGGAATTAAATTCAGTGATAAATACCCATGTTCCCTAACACCAGTGAATTTTATACTATGCAAAGTGCTGATATTTGAGTCAGTACCTGGGTATTTTATTGGCATATCTCAAAAATACTCTTCTAAATCCAGTTACAAACTGGATGCTAAAGAAAAAACAACTAACTTTTTCAAAAGTGGAGTTTGCTGCAGGTTAAGTTGTTAACCCTTTGGACACTGGAAGTCTTCTCCCATTTTATTATTTCTGACATTCCTTGTACATACAAAGTATTTTGAATACTGCACCTAAAAAAGCACCATGTCCACAAAAGCAGCTATGCAAGTTCTATCAGGGTATCTCCCCCCGCACAGGATTTAACTAGCCCAGGACAGTTGCTCCCAAGTCAAGCCTGTGTAAGACGTTCATACAGAAGCGTTACAGGAAAGCAGCCATGAGTTCTTCACCTATCAATTCCACTACTGAGCCATTTCATTGCTCCCAGCACTGCAAAGCTGACCTAAGGAAAAGGAGGAGAGGAGTCTACGCATTTCTGCTTCTTTATCACCTCTGACCATACTCGTGATTTCTTTTTCACCGCATTTTAAGAGGATGTGTCGTGTTATGTCCCCTATCGCCTACAAAACATTACGAGCATCTTCAGCTAAGTGAGATGATGACAGATGTAGCAAATGTCGTATTTTGAAGGAATCGGGCAGATTAAAGATGTACCTCCTTGACCACAAGCACTTTTTCAGGCTTTAGCTTCTAACCATTACTACTTCTTATACTTTCTCCATTAATTTAGAAGCTAAATGATATTTAGAGGTTAGTCTTCTAATACCTCAAACTCTTATCAGAAATAAAAACATTGACGACTACAAACATGAAAATAAACAACTTCCCTAGTGCTGTATTTGCTCTCTCTAGCAGTCTTTAGATCAAGTCCAGCAGCTCTCTGGTAGTACATGCTTATTAATCTCCATACACAAGTAACAAAGGATGAAGACGAGACAAGCCTACATCAAAGGTTCCCAGTGTTTGCTAGCAATTCAAGTGCCCCTCCTCAGCCTTTTCAGTGCACCCACGCAGGAATGTTTTACACGGCGATACTCTAAGGTATCGCGCTGCGGATTAATTCTGTTATGCAGTCCCCAACCTGATACCCTGGCCAATATGCTCAGTCCTGAGGAACCCCATGACTAAAGAGCCTGTTGGCATTTAAAGACACTAAGCAAACCTCACRGCCAGCTTGCCAACCCCAAAGGAAGCGAGAGAAGGTTCCAGCTAAAACTATTCTTTAAGCTACCGGTTGAACTAGGACATTTGTATAAAATACAAGCGCACCCACAGACTTTCAGCAACCTCTCAGTATTTCACTGAAAGTTCAACAGATCAACCTTTGCTAGAAACAAAGCAGCAAGGGGTGGTCCGGCTGAAGGGACGAGGGGACAGTACTGCTGCCGCCAAAGCTGGGTCAGACCTTGCTTATGCATCAAAGCACGTAAGTAATTCTGCACACACACACCACTTACCTCAGTAAGATTTCTGAGCAGTACAACAGCTTCTTTCACGCTCTGATCCCAAATGAACATCTGCCTTAGGATACATAAAAAGTAAAAAACTGAGCAGGGAACTGATTTAACCTAACAATAGTGAACATCAGTCATCTGTAGCTTGGACTAGCAACAAATTTCAATTATCCCAGCCTCCGCGTTATTTGAACACAAGCAGCATTATGGTTCCCTTTTAGGGCTCCTGCTCAGTTATGAGAGAGATCAACTTCCCAGTGTGACTTTTCCCATTAAGAACAAAACTCAAAAACCCCAGGCCAAGCAGTTGTGTTGCAAGCACTCATCCCGAGAGATCCACATGCACCCAGCAGCACCGTGTAAGGGCAATGCCACTTCTAAGACAGTATTGCATTGTAACTTCAGTTTTGTGATTTTTAGCTCCTTGCGCATAGTTCTACCCCATTTTCCATTAAGTGAAACATGTGACAGTTACCTCTAAACATTTATTTAGATCTATGTACATAGTCATCATTATGGAAGGTATGCATCATGCAACCAAGGAAATCACAGAAGTCTCATAAACAATATAAATTCGACTAATCTTTTACAAAGATGAGAATCACTAGGTTATCAAATCTCTCAGGTATAAATATTATGAGGTAAGCAATACTTAAGATGAGGCACTTAAACAATAACCCAAAAGGTAATTAGTGTACAAAATTATAAACAGGAACAGTTATTCATATTGCCCTCAATTATATTTAAAAATGATTTATATTCTATATACAGTGTGTTACATGCCTTACACCCCCCACTGAAGCAAAGTGAAGCAAAGCATTGAGGAAGTATGAAAGAAACCAAGTCATCATCGCATGCCGTTGACGATAATACAGGCAGATGAGCATCCTGGAGTATGCAGTGATACAGCAAAAAAACCAAAGTGCCTCTCAGAAAGAATGTTTTGCTAGACAATCCCCAGCTTTCTGTTTGGAGAAAATATCTATGCTAACAGAAAGTTAACTCGGTATTAACACACAAATCTGCCAAGTCAGAAGAGAACCACCCTACTGTGTTCAAGGAAGGAATGCCAATTAGGACAGGATTTAAGCCTTAGTGGGATTTATGGTAATTAGAAACGTAACAAATTTAACTTTACAAAGAAATTAATTATGCCAATTAAAACACTTACAAGTTTTACTGGGAATTTATACAGTATTATATGTATATGGTACTGATCAATGCCCGATATATTAAAATTACTTGGGGCGCATTTCCAAGAAAATTTATCAAAGTAGTATAGGAATTCCAATTAAGATGTAAAATTAGTATTTGCAATAAACATTTCCTTATCAAGATCTAGAGAGAGGAAAAACACCCAATAAAAGAAATAAGGAATTTATGTTCAGGTGGGGTGCACAAACATCTAAATCCCCATAACTGCACAGCTTGCCAGATTCTGCCTGGGAAATGAGGTCAATATTTTCTAATAATATTAAAAAAACCAAACACTTTCAAAAGACTCAAGAATTCTCAGTGCCCAACAGCTTGCATCAGCATGCAGTTTGTGATAAATCTGCAAGTTAATGGAATGGTAACTTAAAATATGCTTCCTCCTCCTATGCTTTTTGAGGTGGGGAGGGAAATAGAAATTTCCAAAACAGGTGAAGTTATTCCTATCTGAGAAGTATCTGTATTTTGTGGGAACCATGATCCTAAGTTCACTTGGTCTTACAACAAAGTAGCTCAGATTTTATTTTTAGATGGCCTCCAAAGGCCATCTATGTTTTACTTATATTCGACATTTTAAACTCTCTGAACAAATGCAAGCTACATTATGTCTTCTGTTTCTAAAGATAAGCCAGTCGAGTTTTGAAGTTTAAATGGAATAAAGGAAGAGCCACAGTTACTAGAATAACAAAATTAAACTTGGCAAAAGTAATGAATTTTATTTACAAATACATGTATGAGGATTACAACAGAAACACACTAGGGAAACTCCATCTCAACAAAAGCAATGATTTATTGGTAATGGCATTAGATGAAACAGATTGACAGTCTCTGGTTATGGTCAAGCAATTATCCAGGAGTTGTAGATAAAAGTGAAGATCTCTTTGATTGCGATAAGGCCTTCCAGTGTCTTTCGCATCCTAATGGCTCTCTCCTTTTTTGCCAACTACCTGATAAGAGAAAAAAACACAGAAATAACATTTAACCAAAAAAGTCCTGCCAAGTATTTTTTAAAGTAAGTCTCAAAATAAACAACTGCAACTGCATTTTCAACTAAGTTAATGCATTTAAGCATGCATTATTGTAGCACTTGCAGAAACTGTGAATCCCTCTAAAGGGTTAAGAGGGATGCAAGACACACAAGAAACCTTATCTTTAGTACTCATACAGACAGCAACCCATCAGTCTCATTTTGAGAAGAGTTAGAAGACAGTAACCGCAACAGAACAGACCACACTTAAATATACGTGTTATATACCGTTAAGCATTCAACCTTAATACACTATGTAAAATATTATAGTGGGAAGAGAACCACTGGGTGCTCAAACGTACGTTTGTTCATTTCCCTTGGCATCCTTGCCATGTACCTCACTGAGAACATTTACCTTATAACACAGCTCAAACCTACAAAGAAACCTGGAAGTCACCTGATTTTCAGTTATTCCTCGTCAAAACATTATTCCTTACCAAGTCTCCTTCCAATCTCCAATTCTGCAAACTCCACCTGCAATCAGAGTCAGCTTAGTGCTTCCCTTTTCAGAAAAGATCACCACTGCCACCAGACTTTGGTGAGTCGATTTGCCAGCCAACAGCAAGTGTGACTCCAGCACTTATATACTGCTTTGCAGATTTAAAGTTAGCATAGTTTACTGCAGAAGGGTATCCCGTCACCCTCATTAAGATAACTGAACACAAAATCCTGAGAGCAGAAAACAATGCCTTTTTAGTCACTTTTCTGAAAAGATTCAGACATAATTCTAGTGCTCTTGCAGACCCTTGAAAAAATATCCATTTATAAGCCAAACCAAAATAAAAAGAAAGTAAGTCTTAAAGTTTAAGACTTCAAACTGCAGGAAAGATCTTGGGCGAGGAACTGATTCCCAATTCACTTCCATCTAACTAGAGAGCAGCACTTACGGCTCTGACAAGGTGTAGTCAGAATTCACATGACCAGAAATTTGAAGATTACACTAATGGAGCATAGAATTTCCCATTACTACCCATAATAATGCTGAAAACGAAGGATTAAAACCTTTCTTGTATTCTAACCAATTGACTCCTATAGCAAACATGTTAAGTATTAATTACCTCTGCACTTAAGTGACAATATAGCACACAAGATTCATACAGTCAATAGTGAAATATAGAACTAGGGGGAAAACAAACAAAAAAACCRAAACACCCACAGCCCTGAACTAGGGAAGTCTCATGGACCCACTGGAAGTATTCTTCCTGATCCTTCCCTTTTTTCATTTCTTGTCAAACTTCAGGAGGGAGAATTTTTCACTATCCAGCTGTTCATGGTCAGCTGAGTTATCACCATCACAAAACAACTGAGATCTACTGATGAAAAGTACTTTTAAAGATGATTTCCACCTCCAAGGAACCCTTGACCAGGAGCATTTACCAAGCTGTAAATTCAGCCTAATGCTTAAGGTCAGGAAAATTCCAAAGTGACAACATGAGGAAAGAAGAAAAAAAAAAGGTCAGAAGCCCAATCACTTGCATTAAGATCCAATTAATCAAGTTAAAAAAAAAAAAATAGTTAAACTTGTCAAGAAGCAGTATTTATTCTTTGTGCGTTTCTAAAGCACCAAACTGTGTTCACACACAGATTAAGCAAAAAAAAAAGAAAAAAAAAGAAAAAACACAGTTAAAAGATTAAAGATTAGGTGTTAGCAAGTGTGGAACATCAACAAAAAATATTGCTATACCAGTCTGAGGCAGAAATTGACAACTCGCCCATGTGTATTATCTGTGAAAATCAATCACACCAATATGGATACTTTGTCACCACAGGTCAAAGAAACCCATTTTCTGACCATCCCACTCCACCTTCCCAAAAAGAAATGGGCTATTTAAACTTAAACCAAACAATTGTCATTATTGTTTTCTCAGAAGTCAATCCATTTTCCTTCCTTTTACAGAAAAAACTGCCATCTAGTGCATTCTAAGGTGGTGGTTACAGCCTGTAATTCCCACACAAAAGATGACAGTTTTGGAGCAGGCTTTTCTTCAATTGTTTGGCTTTTTCCCAAGCATCAGTCCAGAGCCTGACAGCRACAAAACCACAACCAACTCTATGGTTCACTACTAAGAGTAGGACTGGAAACACTTTATTACTGAACCTTCTGGAGCAGAGTTGGTTTTGTTTGTTTGTTTTAAATAAGTAAAGAGGTCAAGCAAGTGAAATTAGTACAATGCTGTTGGAGAACCCTAATCAGGCCACATATGTACACACACGCACCAACTCCTCACTGTGTCTTCCCTGAGCAGGTGCCCAGTGCCACTAGAGGGACGATGAAGAGTAGCACTTGGCAGCCCATTCTGGCTTGCCTACTACTTACTGAAGGATCACAACAAAAGAACAACACTAAGCTCCACTAAGATATTAAAAAAAGTCAAGTCTTGGTAGAGCACTTCACAAGCTGCATCTCAAACAGCTTTACAAAATTCAGTACAGGCTGAAAAATTAATTACAGAAAGTAATTTGTAGAAGTACTGTATGGTATGCCTTTAAAATGTCAAGTTCAGGATAACAGTGGGACAGAAATTTGGTAAGACTGAAAGGTAAAGAGAAGTGTTTAAGGTAAGATTTGGAGCAGGGAGTGGAGGGGAAAGATGAGTTGATGAGTCAGAAAGTAGAGAAGGCTTTTCCTGATGGTAGAAGGTGCAGAGAAGGCAGCTCTTGCATCAGTGCTGAGATTGTGGAAAGGGTGAAAGATGCTAGATGAGCAGAGGGAACAAGGAAAGGAGTAGTGCAAGACCACTTCAATCTTTTTATTACTTTTTAATTTCTTCTGCCTTTTTAGTTCTTTAGAAATGGGAAGTTAAGCTGAAAAACAAAGTGTTACAAGAAAAAAAAGCAGTAGCATGTAGTGCAAATAGCCAGTTATGAGTAGAAAGAAAGCCTTCATTCAAAAGGGGAMAAAAAAAAAAAAAAAAAAAGAGTCCTACAACCTGTCAATATTCATCTATGCCCCAACCTCAAAACTGAGCAGCAGTATGTTTTATTAATACCAGAAATAAACAAGAGCTATATTGGACATCAGCGGTTGCATGCTCTTCCAAAAACAAAAGTGTATTTACAAGTTCACCACAAGATTCGCAGGAACCTACCTAATACTAAGCTATCAAACAATAATAAAAACCCCACAGAACTTGCACCTTTAGTCTACACTTTCAGCTGTCTGCCCAACAAAGTAGTCCAACTGAGCATCTTTGAGCATCAGGAGCAAATCTCAAATGCAATCTACTACAACTCAAATGCAGTCTACTGTAGTAGTTTGCATGATCAGTTATGCCTTAAGCCAGACCCTGTGTGGCCAAGAAACAGCAGCATAAACACTTCTAGTGTTCAGGATATTTTTTAAAACAAACATACATGCCTTTAAATCAAGCTTTTCCAAAAGCATTTCAGAATATGTTAATACGTATAGGAAGGGAATATTCATCCTAGTCCTCTGCTGTTGAGGGCTTCTTCATTTGAACAGGGCAAAGAATAGGTCTCCCCACTACTCTGTGCTTAACTCACTACACTGCAGTCAGTTCTAAGCAGAAATTTTTTCCTTGGTGTCTCCCTTTTCCATCACTCTGAAGACTTCCCTCCTCCCCAGAGAATAAAAATCAGGTTGTGCAAGGAGCAGGATACACTCAACATGTTAAAACAAGTTTGAAAGCAGCTTTTGTAACTTTACTCACTCAATCCAACAACACCAACCACATGCAAGAAAATGAAAGAATTTTTTTTTTTTTTACAGTGAGACCAATCAGTCACTGGAACAACCTCTGCAGGGATGTGGCTGAGTCTCCATTGCTGGAGGTTTTCAAGATGTGATTGGACAGGGTGCTAGATAATCTCATCTAGGCTCCTTTCCCATGCAAGGCTGGATCAGGTGATCTTTTGAGGTCCCTTCCAACCTGGGCTGTTCTGTGATTCTACGTATGTTCAAACTAACTTGAGGCCAAAATCCCTAATGAAGGACTGACTTAACTACACCTGCTTAGTACTTCTGTTATTTTTCAGAGTAGATGAATTTCAGCTTTCTATTTGACAGTGTAAGTACTGGAAACAAGGCCTCATTTATATTAAACACATGAACTGACTCCCTGATCAAGAAGAGGTGACTCTTGTTACAGCCCTGTTGGTGTTAGCAGAGCACCACGTGAGCAAACATGAGTTTTCCTCAACTGTCTGAAGGACATGGGAGCTGCAGTTATGCACCTTAATAATCAACTGCTGAGCGGCAAGCTGCTATAACTAAAAGCATGCGTTCAGATCCCACTCCAATTGGGAAACAAAATACATTAGCCTGATCCTTAGCAGAAGTCATGCAAACCAATGTGGTAGTTTTTTTTTTGTTTGGGTTTTTTTTTTTTTTTTTTTTTTTTTTTTTGAAACTGAACATGCATACAATCAACTGAGCAGCAATGTGATCAATCATAAAAACATGACTGGAATCACATTCGTGTCCACTTCTTAATTCAAGCCCTTCAAATAAGGTATTTAACAGATTCTTACAAACACTTCTCAAACTCAGGGAAAAAAGCATTCCCCCATCTTGTTAATCATATTGCAATACTATTTTTATCATAATTAGAAGAGAAACATGAACAGTAGAGACAGACTGAGATGAGGGAGTGAGACAGATGAAAGTAGTGAATAGTAGGGTGGGTAACTACTCAAGGAGATGAAAAGAAAAATAAGGTTCCCCAGTTAATCTACAAACCTAAATATAATTAATGCCCAACGCTATATTAAGGTTTCATAAAACTGAGAGGATCACTGGAAGAGAGAAAACAAAAGTTAAAATTCCCAAGAGCACTGCAACTCTGTGCTGGTTTTGGCTGGCTGGGATAGAGTTAATTTTCTTTCTAGTAGCTAGTATGGGGCTATGTTTTGGATCTGTGCTGAAAACAGTGTTGATAACACAGGGATGTTTTCGCTATTGCTGAGCAGTGCTTACACAGAGTCAAGGCCTTTTTTGCTCCTCACCCCACCAGCAAGCAGGCTGGGTGTGCACAAGAAGCTGGGAGGGGACACAGCTGGGACAGCTGACCTCAGCTGACCAAAGGGATATTCCACACCATATGGCGTCATGCTCAGCATATAAAGCTGGGGGAAGAAGGAAGGGGGGAAAGTTCGGAGTGATGGCGTTTGTCTTCCCAAGTAACCGTTACGCATGATGGAGCCCTGCTTTCCTGGAGATGGCTGAACACCTGCCTGCCGATGGGAAGTAGTGAATGAATTCCTTGTTTTGCTTTGCTTGTGCGCGCCATTTTTGCTCTACTTAAACTGTCTTTACCTCAACCCATGAGTTTTCTCACTTTTACCCTTCTGATTCTCTCTCCCATCCCACCGGGGGGGGGTGGGGTGGGGGGGTGGGGTGTGTGGAGTGAGCAAGCGGCTGTGTGGGGCTGTGTTGYCAGCTGGGGTTAAACCACACCACTCTGCCAGACTACACATCCCATTTGTTATGATGAAATACTTTAACAGCCTAATATTAAAACTACACGTTCAGGAAGCAAAATAGGAATATTACATATAGTGTCGATGAATATCTGAATTGAGAGAGGATTAGCCACTTCATAACCCCATAATGCCTGCTCCTCTATTTAAGGCTATTCTGACCAGTTCCTTAACATCCTGACGTTAGCAGTACAATGCTAACACTATGGACTGATTGGTGTAGACATGGTCTTGTAGGTTTGCGCCCCCTCCCCTTCCATTTAAGTGGATGTCACAAGACAAAGGCACACTCCTGGATGGTGTCAAGACATTCACCTGCAAACTTTAAGGAAACCAAAACTGTTAACTGGCATAGTATTTACCAGGCCATATAGCAGCTTCCAGGCATCCACACTGCATCTAGAACTGAGAGAGATCTGTAAATCCCCTCTAACTACAGTAGAGGGCTGAGATGCCTGGAGATCCATGCTATTTTTAATGCCTTTATAGGGCTGTGTCAGGGCAAGTGTGAATTAAAAAACCCACTCCCCACACAAACACTGACTGGAGCTCAGATTGTTACAGCAGTCAGTTTCAGGCTAAGGCAGTACTTCAGTACTGTGTCCACCAAACTAATATTTTGTCCATGCAACTTAAAATACTGTAGGAAACACATGTTGTGCAGGCTCAACACTAGTCTCAAACCCATGTAACATTCTACAAAAAAATCCCAAACTGAATTGCTTTACCAAGTGCACCCCAATCAGGATTATCAATTAAAAAAAATAAATCACTACTTTAACGATCAGAAGGTCAGGTTTAAAGACTGCACTTGTTGAAAATAGACTTTCAGTACTTTTGAAAGCAAAACTAGTTTACAGAGAACTGAAAGTGAGACAGAGATCAAATACTGAGTCAGAGTCCCACCCCCCTCACAACAATACCAGAAAGTACTGCAGATTAATGATGTTAAAATAGTAATTGCACAACTCATTGCAGGGGATGCCCTAATACCGTAAGTACTGACAAAAAAGCAGTATAAAACAAAAAATGAAAGCAGACTGTAAATCAATTACCATATTTCTAGTTTTGGGAGAATTGGAAGTGCTGTATTAGGAAGGTCTAAAATTGATATCCAGTTAATTTTAGTACATTAGAACAACTTTTTCAATGACTTCAAGTTTCATTGAAAGCCAGCAAAACTTGTGAAACTTCTATTTATTAACTTAATTATTACCTGCAAAGATTCTAAGTTTTACATGTAGAAGTTAAGATCGAGTTTTGACGTTAAAAATTCCAAGTACATGACATGTTGGTGTTAGTGTTTTTAATCTTCTGAAGTTATAGGTTATTTGTATAATAAATTCTGTGGTGCTTTCAATGTTATTGGTCACCTACTCAGTAGTTTGTAGGCAAGTGTTACAGCAGTATTTGCCCTTTTACAAAGACTACTAAGTTTTAAAGTAGTTTATTTTAAAAAGACTTACTACATTTTGAAAAAGTTGCAAGTAGCTTTAAAGTTTCAATCCTTTCAAACCCGTTTCACATTCTCAAAAAAAAACAAAATCAAGAACTGAGAGTGCCTTATTGTTCATCACTAGTGTCTCTAAAGTCATACTGTAACAAGTTGTTTGTAAAAAGCAGATATGTTTAATATAACAGACACCTTGTGACCAGATTATTTTTCAGATCTCAAGCTTACTTAATGTTGCCCAGTGAATAAAATCCTTCAAAGTAGAAGTCAAGTCAATCACAAGGAGTCTGTTTAATTTGTACATGCAATTGCTTCTCTACTTCCTGAACACCATCAGAAAGCAAGTTTCAAAATCAAAGACATAAATCCCACAGCTGTTTAAAAAACGTTGTCTGTAGTGTATATAACTTGACAGTCCCTCAAGTTTTCATATATACATTCTTATCAGTTATTTTTACAACGTTGGTGAACAAAAACTTGTAAGCAAGACCAAAGATCTGTAAGATAAAGCTACACATTTTCTTTTGGATGCCAGAACTACCTTACGTTGTGGAACTGTAGTAACAACCAAGTGTATTTGTTCTGTCAACCCATTTTTGAGTAGATTTAAAACATTCAAAAGTGTTTTTAAGAAAGAGGACTCACTCGCTTGAAGTCATTCATATTTGTTGCTTGGACTGGAGTTCCAATAAACGTGAAGTATGTAATTCTTGTCGTCTCTTCATCACCATGATTGGATTGGACAAACAACTAAAGAAAAAACCCCAAACACAAGAGTTAAGGAAACTGTGCATCCCTGAATTAATACATAAAAATGTTAGGTGCCCAAGATTTTTGAACTAACCAAATTAACACTTTTTCCAATTATAAAGGCCTCTGTAACCTTTAGAGAAGCTACTGTCCTCTTATTTTAAATAATGATTATACAGAATGCTATTATTTTCCTGGTAGTTTGTTAAAACCCCCACACAGCTTGGATTTTCCCAGCTTCCACTTCTGACCTGAGACCACATTCAGCAAGCAAAAACAGGATCTAAGAAGTCACAGTTCACTATTCACTGGAATCTGACTTGAAATGAAGTTAAATATCAATTTAACTATGCTTGCTGAAGCCCCGAAGACTATTTACGTGTAGTCTACTACTACAGCTTGCATAATTATGTGTTTTACAGCATGAATACTAGATCTATGAAGTTATTTTAGGGTTTCAAACAAGTATCAAGCTTCTTTTGAAATATGAACTAAGGAATTACTGCTGGAACCACTACACTTTTTGAAGTGGACAAATGAAAGAACAATTTTTTGCATGAGATACTATTAGTAAGGAACTTGAGTGAGAACAGCAATGAGGTGTTTGTGGATCTTTCCACACTTTATTGTGAGCATGGAGAAAGGAGGAGTGAGAAAGAAAGCGAGTAGTGGCATCAGGAGCAGAGGTAAAAAAGGACAGGGAGGACAACAGGTGGACAAAGGACAGTATGCATCACACCCTTTCCACAAGCCATAGCCAGTATCTATGAAGATGCCTTCTGCCTCAGAAATCGCCTGTGCCACAGACCACCAAATGCTGAAGGGTACGCATCACTACATGCTTGCCCTATACTTAGAAACTTTTTTTGTGACAACACTGGATGCTTGCAAGCGCATGATAAGATGGACTGCTGATCTGGACCTCTACAGACATTCATCCCTCCATGCGGCTTCACTGTAGTTGGAAGACCGTGTATTTTCCTACACAAACAAGATGTATGGAAGGTGAGTGTTGAAATGCTGAAGAAAGTACTCTTCAGACAGAAAGAAACAGAAGAGCATGTCAAGAACCGACTTTTGTCAAACAGGCATGAACTGCAATGTGTTCAGAGATTCTGTCTCAGTAATGATATGAAAAGTTCAACAAGTACAGAGAAAACAAATGCCACTGAAGTAGCAGTAATGAAGAGAAGCACACAACAAATGGGGAAAAACGGCATTAGATATGATGAACTATATGGATTAGAAGCTACAGGGTATAGAATTAATAATAAAAAAACAGATAAGTTAACTAACAAACCTAGCAGCGATATATATAAGTGCAGTACGAACTTGCTAATACTGACATGGAAATGTTCAATAAGTATTTCTGATTATACATGGCAGAAAAGCAGGACCATTTGTGTATATGACAACTGCGCCTCCTCCAGTTCATTAGGAACCAAATGGAAGATTTTTATCCACAGGACTATGTAAACAAGCAGAACTTCATCACCCATACTGAAAAGCGAGGTGGTGGACAAGATGACTGGCCATCTCATTTTTAGGAGGTCTTAAATACAGAATCCAGGTTTAGCTAGGAAACTAGGGGAGTGCTACTGCAGTGCCCACATGCAAAGAGTGCAAACAAGCAGAACATCTATTTAATCACCTTATCACTTGTCTGGTGTTTGCACATCATCCTGTCTAAAGCCAACACAGGATTTTATTAAAGAACAAATACATAACTTGTAAGCACAGCTTTGTAGAATATAAGCCTATGTGACCAATCTCCATTTCATTTGGGGGAGGATAAAGTTGGTCACAAAGGTAACTCCATAGAGATAACAGACATGAAAAGGAGTTATTTAGGTTCACCTCCCATTACATTTAAAATAATTGCTAGTGAAACATCACTAAACATTAAAGTAGCCGACTGATCTAAAATGCAGTCCAACAATAGTAATTTAGAAATTTACCAGAAACCTTTTTACAGAAGAAAAACTGTGATGAAAAGATTGAGGGTGGATCAATGTTTCGGAGTTACCTGGAACTCATCATAAGCTGGTGATTTCTGTGGCCAGCCCACTACAATATAGTTTAATTCAATCAACTGTAAGTCCATACATTTGCAAACGTGTAATTCAGGCCATGAAAACCATTTCCATAGAAAAGAATTCAGGGATCATATTGGAAACACAGTTCGACACAATACTGCAGGGAACAAGGCTAGCACAGTACCAGGATGATGCCAAGCATAAAGCAATTCCAGCATCAATTTAGTCATCGCACATATTGCACTAGAACTTGTATTTTTAAAATCGAAGAGGAGAAACTGCACCTGCGTTTAAGAGTCAAAAACCCTATGTGAAATCTGTGGAAAGTCTCTTACAGCAAGAGAACTAGAGAGCTCATTAAAAGACAAAAGGTACTTTGATTACAGCATTTAAGAACCCTCACAGAGAGGGGGTACTGAGCTTAAAGACATTGCAAGTACTTCACCTGATACTCAGAAATCTGCCATTTCTGCAATCAGATTACTGAGAAACTGGATTCCTTGTCACCTCAACTCTTCAAATGAAGACAAAATGCCTTTCAAGAATGTAGTTAGTAAAGACGCAAGTTGTGTTAAACAGCACACTAGCTCATGAAGAGGTGAAAGCGAACCTTATGTCTCATACTAGGTCAAAACAGACATTGCATGCACATGGCCTTGTCTCACCTTAAATTCCTGAAATACTTTTAGCATAAACATACAGTATGCAATCAGCAGAGAGAAACTAAGAACATTTGTGATGAAATCAACAAACATGCACAGTGCTTTAAAAGCCTATGAAGTTTTCAGCCTGCACAGACCTCAGAACAGAAACTTTACTTACAGTTACACTGTTAACATTCTGAAATTTTACATAGCGAAGCTGGACAATACCATCTTCTTTAATATCATCTGGTGTCAGCTCCAGGGCTTGAGTTGGTTCACTTCTTTCTGCTTCTTCAAAATCCATAGATCGAGGAAGGTTGATAAAGATTTTTATGTACTTTGGACCTTGCCCTGTGTTAAAAATATAGGAGTGGAATTCCACTGTTTAAATATATTTTCAAAATGTTGCTTGAGAAGCCCTCGCTTGTCACAGTCTCTAGATACCACTCAAGGCAGGCATGAGCTTCTACAGCTCTAGTATCTTATCTGCCAATCCTACATCACCACCCTGGATATTGAAGGACATCCAAAGCTGCACTACTCATCTACATGTCAGAGACAGAATTCCACAAAAAAAATTCCAATAAAAAGTCTAAAAATAATAGTTTTGCTGTGTCATATAACACCTGAACATTTTATGTAATTTTATAATCTAAACTGAGTTACCAAAAAAACTAAGCTATACCTTTCAGTAGCTCTCACATTAATTCTTGAATTAAATGTAAGTTTCTCTTTGCAGCATATCAAACTATAGTAAATACTTGTATTTGCATCATACCAAATACTCATGCACAAGATCAGTGAAAAATTAATGAGATAATTTGTTATAGAATTCATTTACAACAAAGTTACTGAAGCTGCTGTGAGATTCTCAGAAGGTAAAAGGTTCCAGGGACAACAGTGTCATTTTTACAAAATTCAGCTAAACATGGGCAAAGCTTTGATTTCAAAGATACAATTAAACAGACACTTCACTCACCGTTGTCTGGCCCCTGAAGTTTCATAGAATAAAGCTTGACAGGTTGACTGAAAGCTACAGTAATAAGCAGCTGTGGAGAAAAAAAGTTGCTGTTAAACACTGTTTTCTTCATTCTTAAGAACAAACATAGCACAGTAACTAACTAGAAATAAGTCTGAGCTTTGAAATAAAATTAAGTACTTACCTTCACTATATTCCACACATGCTCTAGTCTGTCACTTTAAAATATCAGCAAATGCTACTCCGCTTGGAATTTTTTTCCATACATAAAGGGATGTGAAACTGGAAATGCTACAACAACCTTTGTATACTAATTTTACTTACATCCTCCTACATCTCCCGCTCTTACTTACACCACCATAACAATATAAAGTAGACAAGTTCTTAAAAAAACGCTTGCAGACCAGACCATCATTGAAAATATCTCACTTAAAAATATCTGCTGTACCTGCTCATCACAGTCTGATTCCAAGTAGGTAGAGTCTTTACGTAAACAATTATCAAATCCATGCTCATCACTCTCATTAAGACATTCACAGCCGGCTTTATTGATAAATGGCATTAAATCCATCTGAAAGTAAAAGCAAGAGCGTTGCTGAGTGCATGATAAGTGCGCCATGAACTCATCTGGGATTAGTAAGCATTGGAATGAATGAAATTCTTCATTCAACAGATTAAAATAACAAAACACACAGAAAACCTCTGGGGTTTATATCAAAAGACATTACAAACAAAAACTACGAATACTGTAGTACTCAGATGTATCCTGTTCATAACTGAACAACATTTTTTCCCCACCGTTCAAAATCTTGCAGCCCTGGAACACATGCTTGCCATTCTGCGAGTAAGAAATTGGGCACAGGGAGAATTTTCAGATACACTTTTGATAAACAAGACTACAGCATCGTAAGTCACACCACAACACAGACAAACTGACATTAGACTGGAGCTATGAACAACTTGATAGAAAAAAACCCCAGAAATGGGCCTCCCCAAAAATATACTATATATTGCAGAACAAATTAAAAGACCACCACTATAGTTCTTACCAGGCTTTATACGCAAAGCTAGTCTTATTTTACTTCTTTTTCAGCACTGTATACAAATTAACTTTATGAAACCTTTCCTTCTCCTTTCTCCATATACTTCAGTAAAAACACAGAACAACAGAAAACAGAAGCTACACTATTCACCATGAACCAGTTTGTTTTATTGCTCAGCTCTTTTGTAAAGGGTCCAACTAAAAGCTTTAACATATATGCATTCTCAGATTAAAGCAGACCACTATCCATGCTCCAAGCCATTTAAAAGGTGGTATTATTGCAGAGGCAGAATAATCTGTATCAATTTCCAGATAACCAGAATTTTTTGCCTGCAACTAAAGTAAACCAAGTCCAATTGAAGCACAATAAGCCAGGGTAAAAATCAAGTATTTCGTATCTTAAGGCCTGAAGACAGAGTATCAACATCTCACACCATAACAAATTCAGGACCGGTGTACAGTCGTAGAACAGTCCAGACATAAGAAACTAAAGGAACTTTTAGGATGACAACCCAAAATACCCTTCTTTAGGGCATACACGAGGTCCCAAAGAATAATATACCACTCTTGAAAAAGAAGCACACACTAGCTTGAAAATTACTGCGTACAACAACTCAGGCTATAGCTTCACAGTACAAACAGAATCCGAAAACAGGCTGCTGAGAGAATATAACTCATTTCCTGTATGCCACTTCCCTTAGCTCTTGCAACTACGTTATTCTGAGCAAAAAATACTTATCCTCCTCCCAACACCCAAACGAAGACTTAGCTTGCAACACGCATGCTCAGTAGATACAAGGTACAAAAAGAGAAGGAACGCACAGCTGCGCAAGAGAATGAGGATACTTTCCTAGGGCCAACGGCAGTCCAGTTTGGATCAAGCATACCCTATAATAGCATTTCAGCCTACCACTTACAGGTCAAACGGAATTCCTGCTTGGCTCATACAGCCCTGAACGTACTCAGGACTTGATTCGTAGGGGTAAGACACCACCTCCTACAAGATTAGTTTTTAATAGAAGATGGTGCGTTCATCTCAAAACCAATCTAACTAAGCAGACCTGAACTTGCTACTTGAATGATTTTCAGCGTGTTTAGGGCTCCAAAGCTAACAAGCTGAACCTTTGTCTTTTGACATTCCCATAGTTCCACAGAGGATTTCACAATAATTATAAATGTAAGTGTTCACATTTAAAAAGAGAAGTGCTACACATGCCATTGAACAGTTAGCAAGTAGCTGAACTGCTAGAAATTCAAGTGACCTGTGCCCTTGCAGTTTATTTAAATGAGAAATATTCAGCTGGATTTGCACCCTGCTTACATTTGCCTGATAGGATACGGCTAGCTATGAATTTAAAATACTTAACCTCCAAAAAACCTGGTTTTGCATTTAACAACATAATTTTGGGTTCCACAGATACTCATCACAGCTAAGTTTAATGTATTAGATTTGCTAATGCAAAGTAATGTGCACACTACAGCAACTAGCTAAGCACTGAACTGTGACATGCGATTTAGGCGAAATGGAATACACCACATAACTAACTGTGTTTATACTTTCGGTAGAACAATAGACAATCTCATTTAAGGAGTAATATTACACCAAGGATTGCTTGGAGAATACCACCTAAGATGACAGCTCTAGGAAAGTGTTTTGTCACATTAGAGTTCTCATTTACATGTGTTTGTTAGTACAGCTGTCAGGCAGGCTTATGATTTGCAACGCACAATTGCCTTGAGGTAACATGAAAACACACAGAACATGGTGAAAATAATTTCCTGAGAGCACCAATATTTCTAAGCAGATTGCTCCCTTATTGGAATTTTGGCCAAAAAGTCAAGTATCCCTACAAAGTTTTCATTTACCTAGAAGACATGGGCAAATCATGCAATGATAAAAAAAACCCAAAAACACAACCTGTTCATGAATACCAAATTCTTCGAAAAACATGTTAAAATCAAGTTTTAGTTATGAGATATTTTGATGCAAGGTTTAAAAACCATTCAATCTGAGAATATATATTTAGAAATGTTCACTTTTCTTTTTTTACAAATTACTGAAAAGTTACAGGTTATTTACTTAGTTTACATTATCTGTGAATGCCTGATCAGTGATTACTGGAGTGATAGGCAGTACCTCTACAGAAGCGAAATGATACGCATTAAGCATTAAATTGAAAGCAAATTCASAGTCAGCAAGAAGTAATTCTTGTACGCCGCTCAGACCAGGTACATAATCTTTTCCAAGTACTCCTGTGACATTTTTTACTTTATCTATTTTTATATCCTTGTCATTCTTTTACAGGCAAGAAGAAATCTAAAGAGAACACTTTGTAGTACCATCCAGTTTTGCAAACATTAGCAATTAGGCAAAAGAAAATATATCTCAAAATATCGTTTATCTAACAATACCCTCCCAAGGGCATACTATTTTCAGGGCAAGCTGCTATGGAGGAAGATGGAGCTGAACTGTTATGAAGGTTAATTCCTTTGGCAACAGAAACTCTCCTTTTTTTTTTTTTTTTTTTTTTTTTTTTTTAAAGAGATGAAATAAAGAGGATTAAAGAAAGAGTAGGGAGCAAGAAGAAAAAAGGAAAACCCCAAACGAACCTACCACCACACAAACAACAGAGAGGATTTCTTAAGGAACAACTACAGCAACTTTTCAATGTTTTTGACAACCATGTCTAACAATGTCTTTTCCCATGGACATTTTTACACTTTAAAAAACATTTTGGAAAGACAGATTGGATGTCTGAGAAGAAAGAAGCAGAAAAAGCAGCTGCAACAAGAAGTTCACCATAAAACATCAAATTCATTATTTTAATGACTAAGGGCTATGCATGGAGATTTTTCTTAAAACATTTTACAATTCTACAACCATACTTAGTAAATACGTACATGTTAATTTTTTAATTTTGTCTGAAAAAAGAAACCCAGACAAGTGATCTTCTCAAAGCCATGGGGAACTTGCAGTTTTGCCTAAAGTATTATTTGACTTACGAGTATGTTTAGAAAGCAACAGATTTTTTTTTTTTTTAAACATTCAAGTTACACAAACATAAAAAAAAATTATCTTAAGATAAGAGATGCATACATATCCTTTTGGGATATCTGTATCTTCACTGTTTCCAGGATCATTCTCCAGGTGCTGTTTAATTTTTTCTTCTAAACCTACAGCATCTGCTCCTTGATATTGGTCGATTCGCACTTTGTTTCGGAAAAACAGAAATGTTGGTGTTGCTGATATATTATTGGTAGCAGCTGTTCCCTAGAATGCATAAATTAGTTACAAGCATTACTTAACAGAGTATTACCAATATTAGACAGAAACATTAGCTTGCTTCACCTAGATAAGAATGCACACACTAGATATTAATCAAGCTACATCACCTCAAACATCACAAACAGTATTTGTTATTTTATAACCAGCTTCAACTCAGACAACAATTTTAAGTAAATTTAAATTCTTCAGATCCTCCTAATCCTTTACAAATTTGGGCATTCTTTGAATGGACTTCACGCTGTCAGTACACCAGAAAAATCATATTACTCATTTGCTCTCAGAAGTGGAGGACAGCTTAATTTAACACTTTTATTTTACAAGCTTTCTTTACACCTGCATTCCTTCCTCTCCCAAGTCACATTCATGCACACCCAGGAATTGCAGCCTGCTGCTGTAGAAGGTGAAGTCCATTTGATTTCTACCTGTATTCATACCTGTTACACGCCCATAGCAGTTTTTCCAAAACTTTCCATAATTTAGTGTCATTTGCAAACATTGTTACCACTTTGATGTTCATCTCTCTCCATTATAATTTGTAGTAATTCAAGACACTTCCTTTCAACATACCATTGTTAATTTTTATTAACGACCCTTAAGTCAATCAATAGCTCACCTGCAACACTGTTGTCTGTTAGAAACAGTTGAGTAGTACTTGAGAGGAATCTAGTTCCACTAATCATCAGTTTATTGCATTTTTCATTTTGCTCAATAATTACACCAATATTTGTTTGGAAAGACTTACTCTTTTTAATTAATTCATACTGGTGTATCTTCTACATTTCACAGTATTATCTAAATAGTAGAAGCAGCAGGAACTGTTCAACTGTCTGTACACTGCTTAAATGAAGAACCTCACAGTGGTAACTGCAAGAATACTTTTCTAAATAAGTGTTGTTTGTTCACATCTTTGTGCATAACCTAATTTTGGAGACTTTCACAATATGGCTATTTGTGATTCACCAAACATGTCAACAGCCACAGGATACTACTCTTAGTATATTGTCTGAACAGTTTTTCTTCAAGTTTCCCATTCACTACATTATCTGCTCTTTCTCTTACAACTGCAAATATGTTTTTGAATACCAACCTGGCATTGATGCACATCTACTTCCAAAAAAGTTGCCTGGGGATATTTGTTACTCAGAGCATTGAAAGCTGGGGCTATCCTTAAACAAGGGCCACATCTGTGAAAACAACATACAGTTTAACTCAATCTTTTTTCAAAAAATGTCTGCCCCAAATAGAATTAGCACATTCATGTTCTTACTGATACCCTTGGTACATGTAAAAATAACCTTCCTACCTGGCTGACAGATGGTGAACAATCCTGGTGATACAATTAAGAATGACATTTAGAAACACATCATGAAGTGTTAATTCCCACTTCCTCAGACAGCTTCAATGTCACATGATTAGCTTCACCTATTAATTAATACTAACTTCCTATTTTCCACCTAATGGGTTTAGCTCCAGCATCTTTTACTGCAAGCCAAAGTCCTGCTAACTAAAGTGACATAAGGGAGGGCAAAGAGTTGCCTACTTTTCCTGAAACAGCAAAACCCACTCTTAACAGAAAACTAGTAGTAGCACTCCACATTACTGTAGATACTATTTTTTTCCACAGGAGGTAAAATCTACATATGACTTGAAATATTTAACAGTAATAATGTATCAAACCTTTACCAGGAATCATAAAATTCTTACTACAATAAATCTCACTTACTACAACTGTAACCAGTTACTACCATACATATTTGACCCTGGTAGAACAGACCTGACTTCTGCTGACTTAACTGTATCACCTTGGCTGAAAATATGTATTTGTTAATTATTATACCTTTGCTGGCATACATGAAGTGTACAGATGCAACTATTCCTGCAAAGGAATATTCTCACAATTCAGCTTGCTGTGAAAGAAGCAATTAAAAAGCAAAACAGCAAAAAACCCCAGTAGAAACTCCCTCCAACAGCATGACAATATAGGCCGTATCTAAACCAGAGAGCTCTGTCAACGTGAACCTGCCAACACGTATAGCTGTAAAACAGCAGACAAGATCCGCTTCACCTTTCCTATTCTCTCTTGACAGAGAGGGTATGCATCCATAGCAGTGTAGCAAGGCAAACTCTCAGATATTTATATGCTAAGACATCAAGACATTAACCTAACTGGAACCTAATATATTGGGGTGTCTGTAACCAAAACATTGTCCCGGGCACATGCGTACGCAGTATTACTGAGATCACCAACACCTCTACAGTTACGGGTGAAGTTGACTTACCGAAAAAAAAAAAAAAGACCAACCCCAAAAAAAACAAACAAAAAAACCCAAACAACAACAAACAACAACAACCCACAACCCCGTAACTAAGAAGCAGCAATCAGATGCGTGTATATCAATGCTTTTTTCAGCACCCATTCAGATACACAGCTAGTGATTCTTGTGGCCTCTTCTGAGTACAGCATCTTTCACTGGCTCTTTCGCAACATTAGACCTGAAGTCTTTTGAGCTCCAAACAGCCATTAGAAGTGGAATGGTTCAACAATACATTTAAATAGGGGTGGAAAGATGAAGAATACTATAGGCACTAAAAGCTAGGACTTTGACAATAATGAGGTGCACTTTGAAGCCCAGGACCCCCAACACTATCGCTATTCTCCCTAATTCCACAGATTACTGTGAATAATTGAATTTCTGAGATGTCCTTTGGCCACCAGCTGAGCCAGATTACACCACACTCGTATTTCAAACCCCCACTGAGTAGGGAAAAAAGGACACCTGCTTGCCCTGGGCAAAAAGGATGAGGATCCAGCTAAGTTTTATTAAGACAGAGAATGTTTTTAACAGAAACCAAGAACGATGCAGTTCTCTCTGCCCTCTCTTAACAGTGGCTTCCTGACCTGCAACTGGATTTTAAGCCAGCATAGTGTCTGATCTCCTCAGAGCACCTGAAGAACGACAGGTTCAGAGGGCAGGGGAAGCTGGCTCAGCTGCAAAAAGGTGAATTTAACACCAGTAATAGGAAATACCATCCTGATTCTATGACTATACTTATATACTACAAACAGGGAGCGTCACTAACACTAAAGAAACAATTAGTTCGCAGCTCTTACCCGCAGCAGCTGGTTAGTGACCAAGATGATACAGCATTTTGCCAGCTAACTGCACTTCTCAAGTTTAAAACCTTGCCTTCACTTCCAAATACATAAAAATACCAAAACCTCTCAAGGCCCCCAGCGGTTCTCTCGGGCCCGGGGAGCCTCCTCAAGCCCCAGACCAGGGCGGGAGCGGCAAGGGCGGCTGACGGGGCGGCGAGGAGACACCTCCCGGTGGGCCAGGCCCAGCTCCCGCTCCCCGCGCCGCCCCTGCCCACCGTGAAGGGAACCGGGAGCCCGTAATCCCGCCCTCACTCACCCCCGCATGGTGAACTTCACCACGGCCAGGCGGGAACCGGCAGCGCTGAGCTCGGGTTGGAACTCGGTGTCGTTCGCGATCACCTTCACGCCCACCATCCTCGCCGGGCGGCGGCGAGGCCCGCGCTGAGGAGCGGCGGCGGTGATAGCGGCGGTGCCGGCCTGTTATCTGCAGCGTCACGGCGGGAAGGGGGCGCCCGGCATGCACCGCTCGGCTCAGGGCGCAGGCGCGCCCGCCACGCCGCTGCCAGCCCAGGCCCGCCGGGCGGACATCTTGAGGGTGGGGCGGGGGGCGCTGCCTCTCGCGAGGCACCCGCCATTTGGGGAGAGGGCAGAGAGCGAGAGGGTGAAGCCGCCGCCAGCCATTTTAGTTAGGGGCAGGCGCGGCGAATTGCGGGAGGGGAGGTGCGCCATCTTGGTCTGAGGCAGAGAGGGCGGGAGACGGCTGAGGAGAAGGAGGAGCGCGGCTGTAGCTCAACCGCAGGCCCTGCCGGCGGGAGAGGGATGGGGCGCCGCGGATGGGAGCAGCTACTGAGCCTGGCTGGGCTGTCGAGGGCTGGATGCCGTCCCCTCCTCGGGAACAGGGCGGAGAACCAGTGCACGGCCTTCCTGTTCCAGGGCTCATGCCAATGCTTGGGCCAGAACTGGTTCCGGAAATGTAGGAATTAAAAATATGCCGTATTTTATTCTGCGAGTCTTCTGTTAACAAGAGTTGAAATAGAGGAAAGTAGGTGTTACTGCTCCACTGTGAATTTTGAGGACGAGTGGAGCAGCACTGACTAACGCTAGCTGCTGAAGCTGCCTCTGAGACTACTAGTACCTGATGTACAAAATCAGCAAAGAAACTCGCTCAGTTGTCAGAATACCCCATCCCACCTTCCCAGCACACGTCATTTGCTGCTTTTGAAGCTCAGTAATGTGGGTTGTGTGCTGTAACAACATAGAATCAAGGAACTGCTGCAGCTGGAAGGCACCCCAGGAGGCCGGCTCAAGCGGGGGCAGCTACAGCCAGCTGCCCAGGTGGTTCCGAGCATCTCCAAGGATGGCGACTTGGAGACCTCTCTGGGAAACCTGTCCCACTCTTTGACCACCCTCAAGGTAAAGAAGTTACCCTTCAGTAAAGCAAGTCCCCCCTGAGCCTTCTTGTTACTGCGTACATTGGTGACGCAGATAAAACAGTATAATTAATGTTTAAAGTAACAAAATGTTTAACATTTTTATTAGCACCTTAAGAAAACTTAATACTTTCCGTAACTCAAAAACCATCCTTGAGCCTTTTATAGCAGCTAGTTTAAGACAGTTTCTCTAAACATGAGAGCAAGAAAAAAATACCTACTCCTGTGGTGATATAATGCCACATGACTTTGACCAACATTGGCTTCAGGAATTTATTATTATAGGACAACTGGAGAATCTCCATTCTCCCAGCTGAAAGTAATTCACATGCTAAATAGGCTGCTGTTACAGACAGGCATCTGTTCTTGGATGACAGGGTATCCATACTCACTTGCCAGGAGTCACGTGGCTGTACGTAATTTGCATATCTCTATATAAATATATTACTTTTATCATCAAAAATATACCAACATAGTAACAATGTTTATCCATACTTTTATATTCCACAGTTGAACTGAAATTGCTTACTAATTCAACAGCAATAAAAATTTGGAGTTGCTTTATCTTTAGGGAACTGGTAGTATGGAACGTATCTGCTATCAAGTCCCCATATAGGTAATGTGTTATGTGCCAACATATAGTAAAGCAAGTTGTGAACTAATTTCACTATTTTAATTACTTCTGGCCAAGAGAAAATGATCTCTCTAGTTTCAGCTGCAGAAATGATTTTTCCTTTCTGTCCTAAACAGCTGTAATGTATTGATGTACACTGTTAAACAGCTGATAGGAAAAAAGGAAACCACCACTGAACTGCCATTAGCATCAGCATCTTTGGTGATCTGTATGTAACTAAAACCAATTATTCACACATACAAAAAGCTAACAGTAAAAATGTTGTTTCAGTTGCAAAGAAAATAAAGAAATAAAGTCAATAATCCTCCACACCTTCTTAGCATGGTCCGTTGACAAGGCCCAGAGAACAAATCCAGCTTATGTAGGTTGGTATCTACAAAACCTCTGCTTTATTTCACCTAGAAGTTGGAAAACGTGCAGGGTAGGAATTCCCTCAGAATGTGCTAACTTAAAAATTGTCCTAGTTCATTGACTATTTTTTGTGACATTATGGGGATAACAATTCTCTTTTGCAGACAGAAATTACTTTTTTTTCTTTTTCATTTCCTGATACTATGCTTTTTTATAAAGCAAAGTGAGTGTGATAACAACTGAAAAAAAAAAAAATGCTCAGAAGCAGTAAGGGGAAAAAAGTAGAGAGGGATTAGTGAAATGTTTGTATTAACCACGTTCCAGGATAAACTAAGTAAAACCAGAAATTAAAACCAGAACTTTCTCTACCCCGTTTTGCAATGTCATGACTGACAACTTATCAACACGCTTTATACTCCCCGCACGTGCTTTTGCATACATTTCACCTCGAGCGGGCGTCAGAGAACAGCATTTTTCACGCTCAAAACCAGAGGTATTTCCACGATACCGCCTTACAGCTTCTACCATTCATGACGCCCTTCAGTAATGGCGAAACACGAGTCACTCCTCACAGCTCTCCCCTGAGGAGCCGCCCCTGCGAGCCCTTCCCAGGGGCGGGGGACGCGGCGCGGCCGAGCCTTCCCCTCAGCGGGGCCTGAAGCGGGCCCCAGCAGCCGCGGGCTGGGGCCCGCTCTGCCCGGAGCGGATCAGGCAGCTCCAGCTGACGCGCCCCGCCCGCTGCCCGCTCCGCCACGCCGGCCGCGAGCCGCGCCACCCGGCCCTGACCGCGGCACCGCGACCCGGCCGTGCTCGCCGTGCCCGGGCACGCCTTCCTGCGCCCCTCGCCTGGCCCCGGCCCCGCCGAAGGGCCCAGCCCGGGCCGCCTCCCTCCCGGGAACCCGCCCACAGGTGCTCCCTCTCCCGGGCACCCCCCGCCGCCGCGCCCCCCTCACGCAGCCGCCGCGGCTGAACGGGGCCGCTCCGCCGCCCGGTTTCCATGGCGACGCCGGCTGCCTCTGCCTGCCGTCAGTCACGACGGCCGGGGGCTTTGCGACAGTGGTGGTAGGAGTCACGGCAGCCGGCGGTGTCAGCTGGTTGCCGCACCGGGCGCGGGTGAGGGAGCGCGGCGGGGGCGCGGCGCCCGGGGACCCTCCCCACCGCCCCGGCGGGGACAGGTGAGTGCCCGCCGGCTGCCGGCAACCTTCGGGCAGAGAGCACCCTCCCCCGCCGGCGGGCGGGCGGGCGGTGCCCAGCGGGGCTCGCTGCCG